>CM045748.1:5495000-5532500 GCA_024760905.1 Plotosus lineatus
TGCTGTAAAGTGGAGCCTGTACCAGTCCGTCATGATGAAGAGGGAGCTGAGCCGCAAGGCAAAGTTCTCAATTTACTGATCGATCTACATTCCAACCCTCACCTATGGTCACAAGCTTTGGGTAGTGAGAGAAAGAACAAGATTGTGGATATAAGCGGCTGAAGTGAGCTTCCTTTGTTGGTTGGTGGGGTTCTCACTTAGAGATAAGGTGAGAACTCAGGCATCCAGGAGGGTTGGAGTAGAACAGCTGTTCCTCCGCATTGAGAGGAGCCAGTTAAGGTGGCTCTCAATCTCTCAGAATGCCTCCTAAACGCCTCCCTGGTGTGGTGTTTCGGGCAAGTCCAACCGGGAAGAGACCCCGGGGTTGACCTAATCTAGGAATGTCTCAAGTCTGTCTTCCTTTCGGCTTTTTCCCTTTTACTCGGGAGTCGCCACAGCGAATCATCTGATTCCCACGTTTGATTTGGCAGAGGTTTTTTCGTCGGATGCCCTTCCTGTCACAGCCCTTTTATCAAGGGACAGAAACACGCTGACGACTTTGCAGCTACTCTTTATGAAAGTCAGCAATGGTTCTTTTACATCAACCTCTCACCATAGACAGTGACAGACATGGCCCGCCTTTGATAACCCAGTTAGCTGCACTGTGGGGGGGACAGTGACAACCCTGTGGAGAGTGGGACTCGAACCCCCAACCTTTGGATCAGCGATCCAGCGCCCTATACCACTAGACCACCACTGCCCCCTAGGAATGCCTCAAGTGTCCCCCTGAAATGGCTGGAGGAAGTGGCTGGGGAAAGGGACGTCTGGACCTCATTGCTTAGGCTCCCTGCCCGTGACCCGACCCCGGATTAAGTGGAGGAAGATGATGATGATTGTTTTTCGGGTCTCTGCCAGTTTTTAGGGTTGCTCACAGTTTTTCTTGATTTCCTTGAACATGTTACAATATTCTTTGCAAATGTATTTTTCTGCATACTTTTACAAAACAGTGGTAAAATGGGCCTCTAAAGTTAATTTTGGTTTAAGAAGTCATCATCAATCATCATCATCATCATCATCATTATCATCATCATCATCATCATCATTATCATCTTCTTACTTCTTACATTCCTGGGTTGGGTCATGGGGCAGCAGCCTAAGCAATGAGGTCCAGACGTCCCGCTCCCCAATCACTTCCTCCAGCTCTTCCTGGGGGTACACCAAGGCATTCCCAGCCAAGCCGAGAGACATAGTCCCTCCAGCGTGTTCTAGGTCGACCTCGAGGTCTATTCCTGGTTGGACATGCCCAAAACACCACACCAGGGAGAGTTTCTCCTTTTTAAATCTAAGTTTCAGTCCATCAGTACGGGTCAATTCCATGACTCACCTGGATTTTACCATGAGCTGGCAAAAGGTCCCAACAGCGTCAAAAAAGCAGCAAGTTGTTGAAAATTGTTGCAAACCACTGCTGACAACATTTGCAAACATGTTGCTCATGACAGAAGCAAACCCTGATTTACACCAGCATTGTTAGAAAAGTTGCCGAATCCAAAATGTTGGTTATCAAGAAGTTTCTGGGTTTGAAGAAAACATTTCTGTGTAGATTTGGAATGTTCTTGCAGTTTTTGCATGCAAATTTCCTCTTGATTCCAGTTTCCTCCAACAGTCCAAAGACATGCACAATAGGCTGACTGGTGTTATCAGGTGTGAGCGTGTGTTGCCCTGCAATGGTGTAGTGAGCTGTTCAGGGTGTACCATGCCTTTGTCCAGTGCCTCGCCACCCCATGACCCCAGAAGGATTAAGTGGTAAGTGAGTAAAATATAATTAAAACTTTACATAATGATGTCATGTCCATGATGAGCAGCTTCTAGGCTCTACACAGTGTATGATATGCACACTAAGTTCATGCTTCAAGCTCCCTGAAACAGCTATAATAATAAAAAGAATAAAAAATTTAAAGGCATGTCTTCTTTGTGTTTAGATGTGATCAGTTCGGCTTCTGGCGGGCTGCGGGTTTGCCTGTCATGATCAATTTACATTTTATTCTTTTATTCATTAATTTTCTAAACCGCTCAATCCTAATTAGGGTCACGGGGATGCTGGTGCCCATATGAGCTGATTCCGGTCGAGGGCAGGGTACACCCTGGACAGCTTGATCGGCCATCACAGGGCCAACACTCACACAACCATTCACACTCATGCTCACACCTAGGGGTCATTTGGAACAGCAAATTAACCTACTGTGCATGGTTTTGGACTGTGGGAGGAAACTAGGGTACCCAGAGGAAACCCACGCAAGCACGGGAAGAACATGTAAACTTCATATAAAAACGCCCAGACTGGGAATCAAGCCCAGGCCTTCTTGCTCTGAGACGGACATGCTAACCACTATGCCACTGTGTTCCACCCCATTAATTCATTTAAAATATGCTTTTATCCAGAGCAGGTTACAATCGTAAACTCAAGCACTGAGATGAAATGAATCAGCAGAAAGAATAAGAGCAGAGTATCAGAGGGGAACACAGACCATTATTGCTGCTCCTTATTTAGGAGAGATAACAGAGTAAAATGATGCGTAGGAGCTGAGTCAGAATGACAATGACAGCTGAATACAGGTGTGTGTGTGTGTGTGTGTGTGTGTGTGTGGGGGGGGGGTCAGGATCAGACTTGGAGTCGTCAAATTACTGATAACAGTTGTAACACTGACAAACTTTTTCTGACAACATGCTGATGAAAATATAATTCAACACCATTCATACAATTCCATTCATACTGTATGGTTCAGTACTGTATAATATACAGTTCATACTGTATGGTTCAGTACTGTATACTGTGTACTATACAGTATAAACAGTATTTTATATTGTTTATAGTATATATTAGGCGACCTTGAGTGCTGAGAAAGGCGCCATATAAATAAAATGTATTATTATTATTATATATATATATATATATACTGTATATTATACAGTAGTGAACATACAGTTCATACTGTATGGTTCAGTACTGTATACTGTGTACTATACTATTCATACTGTATGGTTCAGTACTGTATAATATACAGTTCATACTGTATGGTTCAGTACTGTATACTGTGTACTATACAGTATAAACAGTATTTTATATTGTTTATAGTATATATTAGGCGACCTTGAGTGCTGAGAAAGGCGCCATATAAATAAAATGTATTATTATTATTATATATATATATATATATACTGTATATTATACAGTAGTGAACATACAGTTCATACTGTATGGTTCAGTACTGTATACTGTGTACTATACTATTCATACTGTATGGTTCAGTACTGTATAATATACAGTTCATACTGTATGGTTCAGTACTGTATACTGTGTACTATACTATTCATACTGTATGGTTCAGTACTGTATAATATACAGTTCATACTGTATGGTTCAGTACTGTATACTGTGTACTATACTGTTTATACTGTATGGTTCAGTACAGTACTCTATACTGTATACCAGGGGTCCTCAACCACCGGTCGCTCAATTGGTACCGGTTTGCAGAAGAAATAATTCATTCCAGTGCTGCACTATATGTATGTTTGTACACTAATTCTCAATAGTTGCCGGATATTTCCTGTTGGTGTCCAGTAATTTATACTGACTAAAACTTTAGGGATACACACAGAACAGGTCATTAATAAAATATCTGGTGTACTGCAGCAAACACACAAACAAACAAACAAAAAACTAAAAATGTCATTCAGTATTTAATCTATAATGATAATACTGTATTGCTGATAACGCCTCATTTCCCCTTTTATTTCTACACACCGCACCTGAATGCCTTCCTGTAATCTATACACCGTAAAGGCAGCACTGTATTATTTGAGGTGTAAATAATCTAATAAGAAATATACTGAGCACTACTCATCTTCCGTTTCACTGCTATCATATCAATCTTATAAACAAGAATTAGGATACGATTGCGTTAGGATATTCCATCATATAGTCTAAAATAATTGTTGTATGCATACAATAGGGAGGTGTTGTGTTCTCAAACAGAATGAGTCACACACTGAAAGCATCCTTGAAGGTCTGACATGTCAGGCAGGGAGTCACTAATCAATGAGCAATCCAGGGATATGACTCACAACCACTACATTCATCAGAAACCTTCAATCAGGCTTCACAGTGTAGGAGATACTACGTTCACCACACAGCAAGAAGGGCCAGGGTTCGAGGCCCAGGCTCAGGGTGTTTTTGTGTGGAGTCTGCATGTCGCCACCTGGTGCTTGCATGGGTTTCCTCCGGGTACTCGGGTTTCCTCCTACAGTCCAAAGACATGCATATTAGTCTAACTCGACGTTCCAAATTGCCCCTAAATGAAGATGGGTGTGTGAATGGGTTTTGTTTATCTTCTCCAGCTGTTCAGGGTGTGCCTCGCCATTGTCCAGTGTTGTCTGAGATGCGACCCTGTGCGGTATGATTAAGCGACTCAGCAGATGAGTGAGTGAGAGTAAAAGCCTCGAACGAGTAAAAGCTTGAACTACAAGTGATACGAGCAGAAATATGTTCAGGTCACTTTGTACAGATATGATGACCGTCATGAACTTACAAATGTAGCGAGTGTAGTTCGAGTCATGGCAGACACCGTTTAATGAACCAAGAGACATATTTATAAATTAGGGACAGTTCGTTCAATCAAAAAGAAAAATCAGCAAAGCTCGGAGCAGTTCAGCACCACACATGGGATTTTCAGATAGGCATTCAAAGACAAATCGTCCCCTCTGGGTGTCTCCATTTTTATTCTCTTTCAGACCTCAGTTTCCTTTTTCGTTGGTATTAAAATGTGGCCTGCACTGTTGGGATTGTTTTCTTTGGGCTTTATCACTATGTTGAGACGAGCTGAGCAAAAATTACAATTGCTACACTGCTGGTCTTTAAGTGACCTCGACGCATTTCTCTGATGTTCGGTGAAAGTTAATCTGCCTTTATACTTAATTCATCACTGAAACAACTCCATAATTATTCTTAATGCCTCACATTGAATCATCATTTAATCAATTACCAAGTTGAACTGAAAGTCTAACAGTCAGAACCATCGAGTAGTTTATCTGGTTACATTCTCCTCGTTCTACTTCTATATCATCAACAAGTGTTTCACTGAAGATTCCGAAACCTGATAAATATTTATTTACCTCATTTGGAAATCTGACCATACACCCCGCCCCCAGCCCCCGTTTAGAGGAACTTGAGGAATTCAGCATTTATTGCTGAATACAGGCGGTCCTCACTTAACGACGGACTCGGTTAATGATGACTCGGAGTTACGACGGCGGCACACACACACACACACACACACACACACACACACACACACTACTCAGTCGGAATGCTACCGCGCTGCTAGGTAAGAGAGTTCAAGCGATCGCTAGCAGTTATGGCTTTGCACATTCAACGGTCTATACGTATGCAATACCGTAGCCTGCTGTACAAATACAAACCAAGCCAAATGTCGACCAAAGCGGGCTTCGTTTAACGACGGAATCGCTTAACGACAGGGTCTACAGAACGTAACCCCGTCGTTACGTGAAAACCACGCGTATATGAATTTCGGCATCCATGTTTTGTTTACTCATTTTCTCATTTAATTCTAATTAGGGTCGTAGGGAGACTGGCACCCATCTGAGCCGACGATGCATAAAGGCAGAATACACCCTGAACAGTTCCCAAGGCCATTGCAGGGCAGAAACACACTGATGGCTATGCAGCTACTCTCGACAAAAGTTCCTTTCTTTATTCTTGGTTGTTTTATAGGAACCTTCCAGCACAGACGGTGAGAGACATGGCTGGCCTTTCATAACCCGGTTAGCTGCACTGGGGGGGGACAAATGGGTTTGAAGCCCTGACTTTAGGATCAGTAATCCTGCGCCCTACCGCCAGGCCACCACTGCCCCTCTTCCATGGTTCGCTTTTACGACTAGAGTACAATGTGGGCGGAGTGAGGTTTGAGAGCATGGCTATTCAAAGCCCATGTAAACAAATTCACGCCCTCGGAGGCTCAAGTTTTCCGTTCAGTAGTTCTTGCTCACCTACTCACTTTTCAAACCACTTTATCCTACCAGGGTCATGGGGAGGCTGTAGCCTATCTCGGCCAACAGTGAGCAAAGGCATGGTACACCATGAACGGCTCTCCAGACAATTCATAGGGCCAACACACCCACAACCATTCGCATTCACACTCACACCTCGGGGCAATTTGGAACAGCCAGTTAGTCTAATGTGCATATCTTTCGATTATCAGAAGAAACAGGAAAACCCGGAGGAAACCCACGCAAGGAGGTGCAAAATCCCACGACTCAAATCCAGGCTCTTGCTGCTGTGAGGCAGATGTGCTACAGTGCTTCTTTCCCTTATACTGCAGTTCAAGCAGGTCTCATGCGTGGTCCCTGGTTCTCAAAGGTTACAGAACAATACTGCCATCTACTGATAACTCCTCAGAATTACACTTCCATCTCCAAGTACAGTATACATACAGTACACTGATAAGGTCACATGACATCCACATCCATCCTCTTGCTAAAACCCCAGTTCCCCCATCGAGTAGTGAGTTCTCCTCTCTTTCACTTGGCTTCGAACGCCTGTAGCTCATGTGGGTGTGAAATCGTACATCAATGGTGCTCGCTGACAACACTTTCACTGTTACTTTCTCGTCATTAATCCAAATCAATCATGTTGACTCCACCAAATACTCAAGTGGTGGTGTTTCTGTTTATAAGAACTAAGATCACAAGTGTTCTGAATCAGCCTTTCGAACCTTTCTCTCACTATTCTCAGTTTAATCCTGTCACCAATTTTTGTTCTCTGATTAAGCCCCACCCCTTTTTGACCTTTCAGGGCATTTTTGCATTGCAATCTTGTTGACTTGCCTTCAGTATACTGTATATAGTTACGGGGTCATGGGGAGGCTCGAGCCTGTCTCAGCCGACTCTGGGCAAAGATAGGACACACCCAGTGACCTGAACAGCTCTGCAGTCCATCACAGGACCAACACACAATCATTCACACTCACACTTAGAGGCAATTTTGAACAATCAATTATCCTACTGCACATGTCTTTGATTGGTGGGTAGAAACACACACCCAGAGGAAGAACGTACAGAGTCCAGGTTGAAATGCCTTCGCTGAGCCTGGGACTCGAACATGCTACACACACACACACACACACACACACACACACACACAGGCCTTTTGAAGGTCAGTCTTATGCTGGTATTAGTAAGCTGTTGTTGACTTGCTCTTACCGAGTCCATCTCACAGCCATAAAGTTCTGGGTTCAAGTCCTGGGTTCGGTTGTTTCTGTGTGGGTGGAGTTTGCATGTTCTCTCCGTGCTTGTGTGGGTTTCCTCCCACAATCCTAATCATTGCAAATTCGGCTGATTGGGTGTCCAGATTGCTCTTAGATGTGAGCCCGAGTGTGAATTTGTGTATGTTGGCCCTGTGATGGTCTGGCAAGCGGTTCAAGGTGTACCGTGCCTTTACCCAGTATTGGCTGAGACATGATTCGGCGGTTCAGCAAACAAGTGACTGAGAGAACTTTGACACCGTTGGTAACTTCCCTTGCTATCTGACGTGTCTCAGCTCCACCAAAAGACAGATTTAAATGCAATTGAAAGGGACTTAGCGAGCACAGACGTCCACCGGTCGTCGACTCTGTGATATGCAAATCAGCAGCCGCGACCCCTTTACATGTCTGGGTGGGTCACACTGGGACCGGCGATGGTTCTGTAACCTGTTTACATCATTTGAGAAGCTCTCACCCCACGTGCTGCTGGCACCTGCTTTCTGTATTATGTGCAGATGTCCCAGGGTTCCTGGTTCTCGTGAGTGTAGCTTGTGAAAGGGAATTCTTCTACTTCTACAGATTAGCCACATCATTAACACCACCTCACCGGTGCTCAGGCAGCTCTGATCCTTTCCATCATATCCATCATGAATCGTTTCTGCGGTTCGTGCCACAGTAGCTGTTCTGTGGGATCAGGACTGACGTACTAGCCTTTACTCCCCACACACATTGGTGAGCCTTGGGGACCTATGACACGTTTTCTACTTCACTGGTTGTCCTTCCATGGACCAGCTTTGGTGAGTGTTCACCGTGCATACCAGGAACACCCCACAAGACCCTGCTGTTTTGAAGATTAAACCTTCACAATGTAGCCCTTGTCAAAGTTCCTGAGTCATTCATCTGCTCGTTTTCCTGCTTCTATCACATCAACTTCGAAAACTGGCAGCTCAATTTCTGACGAACAGAACCCGTTCCTCGGTGAGTGCCACGCATATTATCGATGTTTTTAATCTTATAGGTAGGTAGGTAGGTATAGTACAGTACAGTACCGAGTTCCCCAGTCACCGTTAAATCCGACTTGGAACACTGGGATGGTGGACCTATCTCAGCTGGTACTGGAGGAAGGTGGCGTGCACCCTGAAGAGCTCACCAGTCACCAGACTATTGCAGGGCCAACACACACACACACACACACACACACACACACACAACTATTCACTTACATCCAAGGACGATTTGGACCAGCCAGTTAGCCTAATGTGCATGTCTTTGGGCTGTGGGAGGAAACTGGAGGACTGTGCTTGTAGGGAAACCAAAGCAAGGACAGGAAGAACATAACAAACTGCACACAGAAACACCTTCGTCAAGCCGGGGACTTAAACCCAGGCCTTTCTTTCTGTGAGGGGGCATACCGATCACTGCACCACCGTGCCACCCTGCACAGACTTCCACCAAGGCTAAACGTCTCACTTTGCAGCATTTGTAGTGAAACTGAATTCATGGCTCCACCCTGAGAGTCGGATCTGCTTGAGGACATACTGGGTTATTCCGTGGCCCGTGCTACACCACTCCACCAAGTTTCATTTTCAGCACCTCAGCAGGTTTGAGGCAAATCACTGCCCCACCCAGCCACCTGCACCAGCTACAGCTAAACTATTTACCATCTAACCTGTCTGTGGGTTTTATATTCTGAGAGGCATTATCAACACAACGTTAAAATAATTCCGTAATTAGCATGTTTAACCAAATCAGTTAAATAATATACCAATCAAGAAGAGACATTTCAGACATGGACAGTGGCGAAAAAAAACACATTTGGAAGAGTGGTGCATCTGCGGTCTGTCAAAACCATACCAACATGTGCTCTGAACGACCGTCTTCCCTGGGCCTTCTGCGCACTGTACAAGCGCTGATGTGGTTGTGGCAAGTATCTCAGCCACCGTCAATTTTGCTGGATGGAAACGGTCCCTCACATGCATCACCGGATACGACAGTGTCGTGCAAGTGTAGTCACACGTGGCTGGCCAGGTCTTGGTCGATCTCATGTGGTTCCTGTCTGTCTGTTGCATGTCTGAAGGTTTACCAAAAGTTGAACGATGCAGGTCAAATTGTGCTGCTACCCTCGCAGCGATCATTCCAGCAATCAGCCGGCCAAGGCCTGGTCTCTGCTTGCTTGTGGTAGTCGTGGCAGCTTTATGTGTCACAAACCTAAAATATTTTACCAGGTTCTTTATAGCCCGAGGCACCACTTGACAACAAGCATGCTTTGATCTCATGGTGTACTTTGTGGATTAATCAAAGCGTGGCTATGCTATCAGGTTTATGGTTGTGAAAACGTGCACACGCTAACATGGAGATTCACGTTTTGAGAGAGCTTTCTTTTTGGCTTTTCCCTTTTTTTTTTTTTTTCAGGAGTCGCCACAGCGAATGATTCGCACGTTTGATTTGGCATAGATTTTTACGTCGGATGCCCATCCTGACACAACCCTTTTAGCAAGGGACAGAAACACGCTGACGGCTTTGCAGCTCCTCTTTACGAAAGACAGCAATGGCTCTTTTACATCAACCTCTCACCATAGACAGTGACAGACATGGCCCGCCTTTGATAACCCAGTTAGCTGCACTGGGGATGGACATTCACTTTTACTCATGAGAATTCGGAAACGACGCCTCACTCGAGTACTGAAATTTGATTTCATATTTTCATTTTTATACACATGTAGTATATTTGTGTTTTTAAGGCCTGCCAGTATATACTGCACATGTGTTTGTATGGACGCTGATATGAGTGTATGTAGAGCTCAGAGGGAAATTTCCAGTAGAATCACATGTGTGACGTTGCCAGGGCTTTAATTGCTTCACAGAAAGCCCTTACAGAAAAAATAGGGGGGAAATGTCAGATCATTTCAACACCTAATTACATTCCTGAGAAACGGCCTGTGTGAACTCATCCAAGCATAAAAACATAATAAAATGCAATCTGTACAAAAGCCTGAGCTAAAAGCACATGGAGCAAAACATTACACACTTCAGAGAAAAGTAAAAGGGAACCCACGCTACCAGATGAACCAATTGTTCACCATGAAAGTGCATCTATTCTTCTCACATAATGGTGCAATTATGCAACACAAATTATTCAAATTGCAGCCTGACAGCATGTTATGTGGAGCAAAGGGTCTTAAAGGAGAAATTCAGCCAGTCTGAAAGGAGGTGGGGATTCTGCTTCACCTCCCAGTGTAGGTGGCCTGGAATTTGCTATAGAAAAATAAGAATAAATACTAAGCCTTTAAATAAATTCTGAAAGATGTTCATGTGAATCACTTTTTAAGTAATACCAGTCTTGTCCTATAGGTGATGCTAGAACCTAACATTTCACATCATCAGTTCAGTTAATTTTCTGTACCCGCTTAATCCTAATTAGGGTCGCGGGGAGGCTGGTGCCCATCCCAGCCAACTTTGGGCGAGGGCAGAGTACACCCTGGACAGCTCGCCAGGCCATCGCAGGGCGGAAACACGCCGACGGCTTTGCAGCTACTCTTGTCGAAAGTCAGCAATGGTTCTTTTACATGCCTCACACCATAGACAGTGAGAGACATGGCCCGTTTTTGATAACCCAGTCAGCTGCAGGGGGCAGTGACAAGCTTGTGGAGAGTGGGACTCGAACCCCCAACCTTTGGATCAGCGATCCAGCGCCCTAGACCACCACTGCCCAGTCATTTCACATCATGTGGTTGAAAAAAGAATACGTACGGTAATTTACGCGGATTTCGACCACACGAATGCCTTATAAAACCGGGCCATTATCCTGGACTACTTGAGCCCAAGGTCAAAGGTTCAGGCCCCACTATCACCGGGTAGTCACAGCTGTCCCCCCCCCCCCCAGTGCAGCCTCATGTCTCTCACTGTCCGGTGAGAAGTTCATGTAAAAGAACCATTGCTGACTCTCGTCACGAGTAGCTGCGTAACCGTCAACGTTTCTGCCCTGAGCTGGCTGGAGGTGTAGGGTGTCCAGGGTGTACTCTGCCCTCACCCAGAGTCTGAGATGAACTCCATCCTCCCCGCGACCCTAATCAGGATTGAGGGGTTCAGAAAATGAACGAATAAACCAAGTAACATTAACCTTAATCCTGATTGTAGTTTCACACCGCAAATTAAGACCAACAGATTTTCCTGTAACATGACATAGAACTGTTTTGATTTGTTCATTTTCTGAACCACTTTATCCTACTTGGGCGGCAGGGAGGCTGGAGCTTACCTCAGCCGACTTTAGGTGAAGGTGGAGTACATCCTAAACAGCTCACCAAACCATTGCAGGACCAACACTCACCCATTCACATTCTCACTCTCATTCATTTCCCAAACCACTTAATCCTATAAGAATTGTGGGGAGGCTTGACCCCATCTCACCCGAGTCTGGGTGAAGGTGGTGTACATCCTGAACAGCTCCTCAGCACATCACTGAGGCAACACACACACACACACACACACACACACACACACACACACACACACACCTATGGACAATTTGGAACAGTCAAATTAGCCTAACTTGCATGTCTTTAAACTCGGGGGAGGGGACAAGCATACCTGGAGGAAACCCAGGCAGGCGGCCGGAGAACATGCAAACCCCACAGAGATATTCAGGAGGCCACGACTTGACCCCGGGCATTCTTGCACTGAGGCCAATGTGCCATCTTCACACTCGCACCTTTGAGCATTTTGAAACAGCCGATTCGCGGAATGTGCACGTCTTTTGATTGTTGGAGGAAACCAGAGTACCAGGAGGAAACCCATGCAGCTTAGAGAGAACATGCACACTCCACAAAGGAACAACCTCATGAAGCCAAAAATCGAACCTGGGTCCACCGTGCTGTGAGGTGGAGCACCGTGCCACTCTTTGGAGTGTTTTACAGTATTCCTATTTTACGACAGAAGAAAAAGTTCAACTGTTCATGTTATATTTATTAAAAACCTTCCGCAGGTTATCTGGGACATTTAATGCCACCAGACATCCAAACTCATATTACTTCATTATAGCAACTATAAATGGTCTTTCCTTCAAGCACTTTGGTTTCCGTCCCTGTTGTTTATCTTCGCATAGAAACTTTAAAACTTTTTCTTAAACCAATTGTACCAAAGTGCTGACACTGGGACTCCTCCCTTCCCTTTAATTTCTGAAACAACAATGGTTACTATTAGCAAAAATGCCCATCTGGCACACCCACGCGAGCTGTTGGTACGGAAACAAGAACATTTATAAATAAAAACCTCCAGTGTTAAAAAGAAAAGAAAAGAAAAGAAAGCACACACAGACATGATTTGGTCTTCCGATTGGAAATCTCGGTTTTATTGTAAGTATTGCAGGTGGACTTACAGCTGGAGTCAGACTGCATGTTTGACAAAGAATGGCCGCAGGACCTCGGGTGCAATAGCTTCATCTATATGACCCACTCCCTGTTAACCAGAGCTTCCTGATCCCACACACACGTACACGTGGAGGCTGCAGGAGGCACTTGGATCACATCCCAGGTCTCGTTTAACGCAGACTTAGCAACTACTGACTGTACGACTCCATGACTGAGCATGACGGAGGGAGATTCCCTGGTGCTCAGAAAGCACGAGCGTTCGTCTCAGATCGGATTCTGTCTGCTCTTTTGTGTGATCCAGGAGACTCCTGATTACATTACGTGCTGATTCAAGCTCAGTGTTTATTATAAATATAGGATACAATGAATCAGCACTGCTGAGAGATTAGTCGGATTAGTGGGGATGTTGCTCTACAGACCCCGTATCTCCGACTTACTGATTGTGTGTGTGTGTGTGTGTGTGTGTGTGTGTGTGTGTGGAAGCACAGAGTTCTTGATATAGGTCCTGGCTTTAAGTGCAGATTAAAAGGGGTTAAGAACCACATAAGAGGAAAAGAATGAATAAAAAGGTAGTTGAAGTGAGAGGGGTGTTCAGAGGCGGTTTGGCCTGGTGTTGGAAAACAGCACCGTGGTTCAGTCGAGCACTCGAACACAGCCCGGAAATAAAGAACTAAACAATATTTTAAAAAAACCCAATAATAATTAAAAATAATAATAAAATTACCCTTCCGATGCTGGAACAGGGAAGAGGAATAAGTATGACTTCTTTCCTTCGATAAACAAAGTCAGCTGATGATTGATGAGTGGGAAATCTAGTCTCTGTACAGTGACCTCTGACCTCCAGGTTGACTGTGCACTATTGGAATGCCACTCGGCTTCACGTGTATAGAATGAATGATAACAATCTAATAAATGAAGCGACGCTTGCAAACCAGGAGGTCTGATGCTCAAGGTCACACTGCTGACTTCGACTTTTTTTTCCTTTCTTCCATTTTGGTCGAAACAGAAATGAAAATAATAATAATAACAATAATTCTAATAATTCTTCAAGCTAAAGCATAATACTGTCCATGCCACTCTGTCAGAGCAATCCAAGAAGGACAGGAATATCTTTCCAAAAATATAATTTAAAACGCACAAAATAAAAACACAAGACGAACAGAGGCTACTCATAGGTATCTAGCTTTTTTAAAAACTCCTTTTCTTTTTTATTATTATTATTAATTTATTAAACTATTTATGTATTATATACAAAAAAAAAAAACCCGGCATCCAAGGAAAAGTGGGGGGGGGCAAAGAAAACAAGAGGGAATTAATAAAAGGAGGAGACGAGAAGAAGAGAAGAAGAGAAGAAAGAGCTCGCGGAGTTATTGCTCGGTACTGATAGGAGGGATGTCTACATTGCAGCTGCTGTACGGAAGCACGGCTTGGCTGCTTCCGGTGTTGTTGTTGTTTTTTTTCTTTTCTTTAATGCACCATGGGAAAGTCTTTCTGAGAACGATCCACCCACTCCCAAGACGAGATGCGTTCGTCGGGTTCTGTTCAGGTAGCACCATTCGTAGCACAATGTCCGTGCCTCAGCCTTTTAAAAATTTGTTTCCAAGAAAAAAAAAAAATAATAAACCCAAAACAAAAAAAATTTATATATATATATATATATATAAAATCGCAGCTTGATCTCAATAAGCAGTGCTGCGGATGATGTCCATTAGATGTTGTAATACACACTCGCGCCGATTCGCAGTGCTCCAGAATGTTCCAACAGGTAACCAGATCACAGACTGTTCTCAAATTTATGTAAAACAGAAAACAACTTGTGGGAGAGGGGAAATTCAGATGGATTGTAAATTAAAGGATAAATGCATTTCCATGTTTGTTTTGAAGAGCATGTGTGAGTAAGAGAGAGAGAGAGAGAGAGAGAGAGAGATATGTTAAAGGCAGTGTACATTCAATCAGCCAATCAGAACGCTGTGGCGGGACACGCGGCAGCGGTTGGTGCTCTGGTCACCTGTCGGATTCTGGTAGGGGTTCGGTAGTGGTAGAGTGGAGTGTTGTGGGGTGGGGTGGAGGGTAGGTGAATTAGGAGGGAGGTTGGGTAGTTGCCGTTGCTGGGACGGTGTCCGTGCGATGCGTCTACGAGCTGAAGGCGAGCTTGACGCTGCAGGAGGAGTAACCCTCATCACTGGCCAAGCTCTGCAGGCTGCTGTGGTCGTCTAAGTCGCTGGTGCTGGCCGTGCTCACACTATCCAGTTCTCCATGGGAGAATTCTGTGCTCTCAACGTCCACCTCGATCTCTTCTGCAAGGGTAGTTTTAAAAAAAGGGTTATTAATCAATTCCAGGATGAACTGATCTGAATATTACCCGTGACTTATTCCATTATCCTCGCTAAAACATAACACAGTTCAGAATTAATCATAGCTTTTTATATCGGTAATGTTTAAATTTTTCATCCGAGGTCAAACCCAGTCCGTAAAAATAAATAAATTAAAATGATCACCTGTGAAAAAGGCGTGTCACACTGGCCTGTGATAGCTGATGCAATAAATACTGCTCAGTAAAAGAATAGCTTTTACATCACATGTATTTATTTAAATAATGGAACTAAAAAAAAGATATGAACTTAAGCTTATTCTAAATAAAAACCAGTGTGAGAAACATATCAAATAAAAATTATCTAAATGTTATTATACATATCAGCAATATTTAAACAGCTGGATTCATCATCCTCATTCATTGGCTGAACTGCTTGAGTCACAGGTAGGGTGTAACCTATCTCAGCCAACACGACATGGCAGGGTACAGCTTGAAAAATTTCACAACATGTCAGGGTCAATACACACTGTTCAAGGTTTGAAAAAGATACACAGAATCCAGCATATATCTATCGGTCGAGATGGGCGCCAGCCTCCCTGTGACCTTAATTAGGATTAAGTGTCTCAGAAAACAAATGAGATTATATATACACAGACGGGGTGCCAATAATTCAGGAATGATACTATCCATCCACCCGTGTGTGTGTGTGTGTGTGTGTGTGTGTGTGTGCGCGTGTGTATACATACCTTGGTCCGAGTCAGAGCGGTCAGAGCAGGGGGTGGAGCCCATGCTGTCTGTACGCACTCTCTCAATCTTACACGCCCCCCCAAGGGAGTCCAGCTGCCTCTGGAGGTGTCTTTGCTTCCGTGCCAAACTTTCCAACTGGTACCGAGACTTCCGGTCGGCCTCCTCCAGTTTCTACACACACACACACACACACACACACACACACACACACACACACACACTAATTCAGTCTTTCATATCAAGGAAAAGAAAAAATACCATTTTTTTTTGTGTGTGTGTGTGTGTGTGTGTGTGTGTGAGTGTGTGTGTGTGTGTCCAAACTCAAAACTAATACACTGTTATAGCACTTTAAATCAACCCAAGTAGATCCTGAGAAGGGTCCAAAGTCACCCACAGTACCACGTTTATAATCAGATAAGAACCAAATGAACTAACACACACACACACACACACACACACACACACACACACACACACACACACACACCTCCATAATTATTGGCACTCCTGGTTCTTTGCTCTTTATATCTTGTTTAGCTTCAAATTAATTCAGGTTGTGGTTCCCCCCCCAAATAATATGGGAAGGAGGAGAATCAAACCTTTAATTTAAGTGCATTTATTCAGTGGAGGGGAAAAAAATCCCACAGTAAGAAATCATTGCATATTACAATATTTCAATTATACATCAAATCATGTGTCACAATTATTATCCCCCTGATGTGAATACTTTGTACAACCCGCTTTTACCAATAAAACAGCACCTAATCTTCTCCTATAATGTTTCACTAGATGAGACAATACAGAAACAGGATCATGGACCGTTTCCTCTCTGCACAAGCTCTCTAAATCATCCAGTGACCTGGTCCTCTCCTCCGCACGCTCCTCTTCAGCTCACTCTACAGGTTTTCAGTGGGGTTGAAGCCTGGGGACTAAGATGGCCATGGGGGAGGAGCTTGTTTCTCAGTCTGGTGAACCATTTCTGTGGAGATTTGGCCACATGTTTAGGGTCATTATCTTGCTGAAAGACCCAGTGACGATGCACCTTCAGCTTTCTGGCAGAGGCCACCACATTCCACTTTAAAATGCCCTGGTATTTCAAAGTGTTCACGATGACATGCACCCTAAAAAGGTTCCCAGGGTCTCTGGAGGGGAAACAAGCCACAGTATCAGCGATCATTCCCCAGACTTCACCGTGGCGATGAGGTGCTTTTCGGTAGACTCATCTTTTGTGTAGGCTGCACAGAAAAACATTTTCTCACTCAATCATAAATGTCTGGAGTTCGCTAAGCTATACTGGGACTTCAACTGGGACCGTGTGCTTTGGTCAGATGAGACCAAAATAGAGCCTCGTCCTCGTCCAAGCTTGTTTACCGCTGTTCCAATTGCTTTAAACTTCTTAATGATTCCTCTGACGGTAGATATGCGCAGGTGGAGGCGAGGGATTATTTTCTTTTAGCCGTTGCCTGACTTGTGACGGTCGACACACATCTGAGTTACTTGAATGGTGTGTTCCTTTGTGTTTCCCATGTTGAAGAGTGGATAAGAGAAATGGTCCCTGTGTCACGTCATATTTATACCCCAGGGAAACAGGAAGTGATGGATTACTGATTAAATGTTCCTGGACACTCTGATCGACTTTGTAAACTACTGTAGAAACGACAGAAATTCTTCAATGACATTTATTTCCTAGGAATTGTTAGGGGTGCCAATAATTGTGGAACAGGTGACTTAATGAAAGATAATTATTCCTTAGACAGGGATCCCCCCGCTTAAAATTCACTCAAGTTGAAGGTTACAGTTTTTGACAACTTTCAGTGTTGAGAGGAGCTTCTGAAATAAACATTGCATTTATTTTAAGGCACTTAACACATCTTTACCAGGGGTGCCAATAATTGTGGTGCGTGTGTGTATGTATGTATATATATATATATATGTATACACACACACACACACACACACACAGAGATCCCTCACTTTCCGCGGTAAATGGGGACCGAGACCCCCCCCCAACTGCTGATTTTTGCGAAGTTGGATCAAACCACCCCCCGACTGACGTATATGTACATGTATATGTTTATATAGTATCAATAAATGCATATTCAACACTATAAATACTTATAATAACAATTAAACATTAAAAAATAATACATAAGATGTAAATAAAATATAAATACACACATATACAGATGCGCACACATACACAGAAAAATTTAAGTAGTTTTGTAGGGAGGTTTTGGGTTGTTGTTTTTTTTTTTGTATAATTGGCCTTTTTATGCAGCATTTTCATTAACTTTCCCCCTATTCTTCCTTAATGTCCTTATTTTTACATTTTTCGATGTGTGTGTGTGTGTGTGTGTGTGTGTGTGTATATATATATATACACACACACACATACAGTATATATATATATATATGTAAAGGGATGAGAACTTGAGCAACAGGATCAGCCTTTAAAAGAAAATTATCGGGCTGACCTCAGAGCGCTTGTACACCGGAGGATACTGAAGCACTGCGGCGACCTGTTGTGCAGTCCGAGACCTACTGCACAGAAGGGCACTTTAAGCACTTCCCACGAAACTGTAAGGAGGATTTTGGACAAGGACCCCACCGCCACTCGTACTAAATGATGGTTTTGCAAGGACTCAATATGTGAGACTGGATGAGCGACAGGGAGGGATGCGAGAACATTCTGCAATGTGTTCCGAAAGATTCTGTTCTCTCGTACAGTGATGTAGCTTGTTTTCATGAGTGGGCGTGTAAACAAATTAAGTTTTCACTATCAGCCGGAAGACAACCCCCTCAACATGCTGATTGGACATCCTCTGCATGCGAAACAATAGAGTGAGTGACTGTGATGCACTGCTGCTGCCTTCATGGACTTTTATTCCTTTGAAGAGAAGTGGACCTATTCTGATCGTTCCACTGATATTCTCCAAAATGTTTTAAGGCCCTTTGAGGTTGAAGAATTTGTTGTGTGATTTCAGTAAGATGCGCACACACGCACGCACGCACGCATGCACACACACACACACACACGCGCACACACACGCATACACACACGCACACCAAATGAAGATCATTGGAAGTTCGCAGGGAAATGGTTCCGGATCGGGTGATCTTGTTGCGTGGCGATGTCGGGGGCCGACCTGTCCGCCTGACCCCAGCCCCTTGTAATTTTTTTTTGTGATGGCACTCAATCATGAGTATATACTCATCCACCTCAAACCCTTTAAGTTCTTAAGTTTACAATAGCAAATCTCTGCTGTTCCACCTGACATTCCCCATTAAGCCATGAGAGCCCTCAAAAATCATTCCCAAGTGTGTATAGACCATTTAGAATCATCTTTCACTGATGGCAGTGGCGGCTTCGTGGACAAGGCGATGGGTTACTGATCAGCGATTCAATCCCCAGTATCACCACTGTTGGGCCCATAACCCTCAATTACTCAGTTGTGTAGAAAAAAAAAAAGAAAAAGGAAAAAAAAGCACTAAATCTTAAAAATCTGTAATATGGGATGTATAAAACTGAATTGAATTAAGTTTGATACAATAATTTATTTATATTTAATCATTATTTTTATTTACTGTTGAAATGTGGTTTTATTGTGGTGGTCTAGTGGTATAGGGCGCGGGATCGCTGATCCAAAGGTTGGGGGTTCGAGTCCCACTCTCCACAGGGTTGTCACTGTCCCCCCCAGTGCGGCTAACTGGGTTATCAAAGGCGGGCCATGTCTGTCACTGTCTATGGTGAGAGGTTGATGTAAAAGAACCATTGCTGACTTTCGTAAAGAGTAGCTGCAAAGTCGTCAGCGTGTTTCTGTCCCTTGCTAAAAAGGGTTGTGACAGGAAAGGCATCCGACGTAAAAACCTCTGCCAAATCAAACGTGCGAATCAGATGATTCACTGTGGCGACTCCCGAGGAAAAGGGAAAAAGCCGAAAGGAAGACAGACCGACAGACCCTGTATATATGGAATCACAAGGTACTCTGTGAAAGATGACTGCTGGCAGGATTAATATTTAAAAACAGCACATATATATATATATATAAAATGTGTGTCTATTACCTTTATATGTACTTTGGCTTTATTAAGCAGGCCCAGCGTAGTGTGACGATTGCAGTCGGGCCCCAGTGGGATGAGTGCCTTCAATCGTTCCAGACACAGACGCAGATGGGCTCGTCTACAACACACACACACACAAACACACACACACAATGACAAAATATTTTTAACATTATACAATTATATCTGTGCTTTCATCTTAAATGGCATAATACAGGGCACTAGACATAGTCCACAAGTTCATTATACCACCCCCTATGTAGTGAGTGAGGACAGTGAAAAAGAATAGATTTGTTTTAGAGATATCAAAGAAATCTGCGGAATTCCTTTCTTTGGGTTTTACAGGGAACTGTGTGAAAAAGATGAAAGCATGTGTGTATGCTGGAGATCACTATCTCTGTGTCCTTATATGTCTGGTGTCAAGTCTGTGCCAGCTGTACCACGCCTTATCAGGTGTGTGTGAGTGAGAGAGAGTGAGACAGAGAGAGAGAGAGAGAGAGAGAGAGAGAGAGAGAGAGAGAGACAACTTCAAATACACAGTCTTGCCAGTGAGGACAGCAGATGTACTGTGCCTTATTAGAGACACGAATGAGATGAAACACACACACACACACACACACACACACACACACACACACACACACACACACACACACACACACACACACACACACACACACACACCAAAAGAAATATCAGTGACAAAAAGGTTCCAGATGCTTACTTCGGAGTTACAAGTAAAGTTTGTTTCCCTTTCTCACTACCCTCAAGAGCTCTTCATGAGCACTATGCACTGAAATCTCAAAAAAAAAAGAAAATAAATCTGTCAGGAAAAACTACGTGGTTGCAAAAATCCCTTGATATGACATAATGAACCTGAGTCTGTAATTTCTCAGGGGAAGTCCACTGAGGAGTTTTGAAAGCAGAAAGAAGGAAAAAAAAATCATGGTGACTATTAGTTCACACCCTTTTTCACGAAGGAGTGACTCAGTGGACGAGGTCTGGACTTTCATTATCGCAGAAACGCAAACGCAATGCCAGGTGGAACTCGAAATCCAGCTTATTTAATCCGGTTAATCGAGTTTCAGATCTAAAACTCAAACTTTGCATGTCTAAAGTGAAGTCCTCGTTCATGGAAACACGGCCTTCAGGTGTCCCAGGTATGATGAGGAGTGCCACAAGAATCAGGAAATGAATGCAACGACACAATATTCGAAATAATTTACATGTATGTAATCATCTGATTCGCACGTTTGATTTGGCGGAGGTTTTTTTACGTTGGATGCCCTTCCTGTCACAACCCTTTTTAGCAAGGGACAGAAACACGCTGACGACTTTGCGGCTCCTCTTTACGAAAGTCAGCAATGGTTCTTTTACATCAACCTCTCACCATAGACAGTGACAGACATGGCCCGCCTTTGATAACCCAGTTAGTGCACTGGGGGGGCAGTGACAACCTTGTGGAGAGTAGGACTCGAACCCCCAACCTTTGGATCAGCGATCCAGCGCCCTATACCACTAGACCACCACTGCCCCATATATATATATATATATATATATATATATATATATATATATATATTTTTTTTTTTTTTTATTAACTGTTTGGGTTTTTACACCTGAGACTAGCGGCTCATCAGGCCGGTGCTTATCCCCGGTTTCCGTAGCGTGAAGCAATCAGGAGTTGAACTCCTCCTGGATGGCACGCTAGTCCATCGCAGGTTACCTTCCCAGTATATTTTTACTGGTACCCATTTATACTGCTGGGTGAACAGAGGCACACTTGTGGTTGAGACCTTGCCCAGGGGTCTTAGCACAGTGAGGGTCTCAGTGGGATTCGAACTCACAACCTCCCGATCATGAGCGCAGCACCCTAACCACTACGCCACCGGCCCCACAAGGTGTATCTATTACATGTGCTAAAATATGCTTCTTAAACACATTCCACAGTCTTACTCATTAATCTAGTGTTAATGTAGTAAACTGTAGTAATGATTAAGAAAAACCTTTTCATTTTGTACTGTGATATTTATTAATAAAATATATAAACATTATACAGCATACTTTATATCTATACCTTGCCCAGGGGTCTTAGCACAGTGAGGGGGTCTCAGTGGGATTCGAACTCACAACCTCCCAATCATGAGCCCAACACTCTAACCACTACAGGCCCTCGTTATTCGCATAGGTTCAGTTCCGGCCCCGACCACGAATGAAGATAATCCGCGAGTTCTGTCCCCGGAAGTAAAACCCTATGTGTCTATTACATCCACGAATGATCAACCGAAAGTAAAATACTATGTACATGCATTAAAATGTGCTTCTTAAACACATTCTATAGTCTTAATCATTAATACAGTATTAATGTAGTAAAATGTAGTAATGATTAAGTTTTTACTAATTTTTAATAAATTTTTGCAATATTTTAATAAATATTAATAAACAAAGCTTTTAGGCTCCTTACCAGAAGCTAGAGAATGCAGGGCGTTTGAGTGACATCATAGCACTTAAATAATCATTAAAAACACACTAAAAAATTTACTTCGCAATTCAGGCAATTACGTTCATAACTTGTGCGCGAAGGAGAAAAAAAAAAAGATGTACACGCATCATCTGCAACCAATCAGCAGGAGGGAGAAATATAAGCTCTCAATGCCAATGAGAGAGCAACTCGCACATTGTGTGAAATTCTGATTGGTGCGTTTAAATTTTGAATGGCATGTTTGGTGCTTTTCGTAAGGGGGTTGTTTTTCGTATACAGAGGACGAAAACTTAGGAAAATGTTTTTCGTAACCCAGAGTTTTCGTACCCAGGGGTTTCTTAAGTAGGGGGCTGACTGTGTATGTATATAAGATATAGTGATACTTCGACTTACGAGCTCACCCTCAGAACGGATTAATTTCGTAAGTGGAAACGTTCTTTCGATGAAACAAAAATTCCCATCAGAAACAATAGAAAACCAATTAATCCGTTCCCACCTCCTTCCAAACTCATAACCTGACACAAACATATATTTTTGACATAATATATTTAAGATAAACATGTAACAATAAACATTTCACAATAATAACACATGTAGAGTAACATTAACATTACTGTAATTCATAATAAATAATAATAAAACAAGAATAAACAATAAGTCAATAAACAATACAGTAAGTGTGTCTGAACTTAAGAAAAGCACTTAACATTAACTTACACTAGTTTTGTTTTTTACTTTTTATTTATTTGTTTATTTTTATCTTTTTAACTGTTTTATTTCACTTCATTAATTTTGATCACTTGTCTTCTGCTGCTTGGCTGCACTCCCATCGCCGTTGATCCCTTTCAACTTGATCCACAATAGGAGAAACCTCTCCATCTCATCATTGAGTCCTGATCTTTCCTCAGATAAAATACGAACCCCCTTTGCTGGTTTTAACACTCTTCAACATGGCCTTCTGTTTGAGAATTATACAGATGGCCGATACATTCTACCCATACTCCTTACACAGATCGGCCACGCGGACTCCTTTCTCATGTTGAGCTATGATTTCAAGCTTTGTTTCAAGAGAAATCGATTGTCTCCTCTTGAATACATCAGCCACCTTCTTACAACCCATCTTAAAAACACTGGGATATGCACAATAAAAAATAAGACTAAAAAAGTCACAAGTAGAAAGAATACAAGTAGAAATTTTGCTCGTTGGATGGGGCACATCCACGGAGAACCACGGAAAATTCATTGTTCGGGACATTCCGTAAGTCGAGATACCACTGTGTATATATACAGAGATGCCTACCCCAGATTAGATTTTCTACCTCAGATAGATTTTCAGTATTCTTCACGACTTGTTTTAGTATTTTTGAAAAATTTTCAGTAACACTTCTTCCACACATGAATTAGCAACAAATGTATTTGTAAGCAATATTATTGACATTTATTTTATATCGTAGTTAAAATCGAGCGGTAGGATGGCAACACCATCATATGCCTTACATGCAAAAACAGGAACTCAAGAGGAAAGGTGTACGTTGGGATCAACAGTCCTCACAACAAGGGGAAATAGCTTTTCGTTATCATTGCTGCCGTCTGTCGATATGGTAATAGATGACCTTCGCATAAGTTTAACTAATTTTTGACTCGTTTTTGCAGCCATGTCCATTATCATGGCCGTCACTTTCGAACGCAAGCACTGAAACCCTTAAGCAATGTCGGAATCTTTGAAAGCTTTTTTCACAGTCAATGTAATTCTGTCCATGGCACTTATTGGCAGGTTCAAATCTAAACACAAATCCACCATCATCGCTTCTGCACGAGTGATGTTCAATGCTTTTTCGTTCATTGACCTTTTAAAGAAGTGTTTGATTCCACTGGTTTCTGACTGACTGGCAATTGCCGTGTGTTCAGAATGTTTTTTCCGAGTTGATGTGCCTCTGACAATTGTGGTGACCTCCACGGGCCATATTCAGGTTGGTTACACAAAGTTTGCAGTGTGAACATTCATTTCCTAGCTTGCTGGCTGTGAAGCACAGCCTTTCTAATGAATATCGTGGAAGAAATACTTGCGACCTCTTCTTAACTTGTCCGTCACTGATCTCTTCATTGTTCTTTTATATGAACATTAGAATTACACACATCCATCAAGTGCTCGATCCTCAAACAACTCGAACCACGAGGTGGGCGAGCAAAAATGGCACGCTCATAAACGGAGTTATTTGTGCATAGCCACCAGACATTGTGACCGCTTGGTGATTGTCGCAAATGTAAATATAACCAAAAGTCCGATTGAACGACAGCAATGATCATACTCATAGACCTAAACATAAAGACCCAGCATATGAAGTAAAACAATCACATTGATGATTCTCTTTTTTACTGTTCCATAAAAAATAGCACCCTATAATGTAACACCGTATTTACATCAATGTTCCGTACAAAATACACAGAATCCGTACTGGTAGGCATATATATTAGTCCTTCTCAAAAAATTTGCATATTGTGATAAAGTTCATTATTTTCTGTCATGTACTGATAAAAATTAATCGTTCATATATTTTAGATTCATTGCACACCAACTGAAATATTTCAGGTCTTTTATTGTTTTAATACTGATGATTTTGGCATACAGCTCATGAAAACCCAAAATTCCTATCTCAAAAAATTAGCATATGATGTTCAGGTAGTCTAAACGAGCTATTAACCTAATCATCTGAATCAACCAATTAACTCTAAACACCTGCAAAAGATTCCTGAGGCTTTTAAAAACTCCCAGCCTGGTTCATTACTCAAAACCACAATCATGGGTAAGACTGCCGACCTGACTGCTGTCCAGAAGGCCATCATTGACACCCTCAAGCAAGAGGGTAAGACACAGAAAGAAATCTCTGAGCGAATAGGCTGTTCCCAGAGTGCTCTATCAAGGCATCTCAGTGGGACGTCTGTGGGAAGGAAAAAGTGAAAGAAGGGCTGATTCCAGACCTTGGGGGCCCTGTGGAAGCAGTGGACCGAGTCTGGAGTAGAAACATCCAGAGCCACCGTGCACAGGTGTGTGCAGGAAATGGGCTACAGGTGCCGCATTCCCCAGGTCAAGCCACTTTTGAACCAGAAACAGCGGCAGAAGCGGCTGACCTGGGCTACAGAGAAGCAGCACTGGACTGTTGCTCAGTGGTCCAAAGTACTTTTTTCGGATGAAAGCAAATTTTGCATGTCATTCGGAAATCAAGGTGCCAGAGTCTGGAGGAAGACTGGGGAGAAGGAAATGCCAAAATGCCTGAAGTCCAGTGTCAAGTACCCACAGTCAGTGATGGTCTGGGGTGCCATGTCAGCTGCTGGTGTCGGTCCACTGTGTTTTATCAAGGGCGGGGTCAATGCAGCTAGCTATCAGGAGATTTTGGAGCACTTCATGCTTCCATCTGCTGAAAAGCTTTATGGAGATGAAGATTTCATTTTTCAGCACGACCTGGCACCTGCTCACAGTGCCAAAACCACTGCTAAATGGTTTACTGGCCATGCTATTACTGTGCTCAGTTGGCCTGCCAACTCTCCTGACCTGAAGCCCATAGAGAATCTGTGGGATATTGTGAAGAGAAAGTTGAGAGACACCAGACCCAACACTGTGGATGAGCTTAAGGCCGCTATCGAAGCATCCTGGGCCTCCGTAACACCTCAGCAGTGCCACAGGCTGATTGCCTCCATGCCACGCCCGCATTGAAGAAGTCGTTTCTGCAAAAGGATTCCCGACCAAGTATTGAGTGCATAACTGAACATAATTATTTGAAGGTTGACTTTTTTGTATTAAAAGCACTTTTTTTATTGGTCGGATGAAATATGCTAATTTTTTGAGATAGGGATTTTTGGTTTTCTTTACTTTTTTGCCAAAATGATCAATATTAAAACAATAAAAGGCTTGAACTACTTCAGTTGTGTGTAATGAATCTAAAATATTTGAAAGTCTAATGTTTATCAGTACATTACAGAAAGTAATGAACTTTATCACAATATGCTAATTTTTTTAGAAGGACCTGTATATATGTGTCTGTGTGTGTGTGTGTGTGTGTGTGTGTGTGTGTGTGTGTGTGTGTGTGTAAAATTAACAATAAAACAGGAAGCAGTACACCAATGCATTTGTACACATTAAAGCAGTTTCTGCTTTAGGCATGTTTTTAGGGAACTTCCTGAAATTTTCAAACACAGTTTAACTAATTACACACACACACACACACACACACACACACACACATACTACCATGCCAGTTTTAAACATTAGCACTTCTTTTCCATGACCAAAGGCATCCCTCAAGGGTGTACCCTCAGCCCAATTCCACACAAGTGTGTGGGTAGTATTTGTAAAAGTGTGTATGTGTGTGATGTACCATGACAGAATGTCCAAGAATAGCTATCTTGCTGCTTTCCTGAACTGCGTGAATGACACTCCATCTGCAGCATGATTACACAACACACGGCCCGAGTTCTCGTAAATCCACACCCGCACAACATGCTAGCATTCTGCTTAAGACTACCCACGGTGCCATAGCTATGAACACACGCACAGACATGGGGTTGTGTTTAAGAATACACTGATTCTCAGAAAGAAAAAAAAAGTCGAGTTATCGGGATGCAGCTCCGGTTTGCAATTTTCTCCTCATCAAGCCACATGTAAACTCGTCCTTGATAACCTGGACAGTTTATACAATAAATAACTTCGAGTGTAAAAACAATTAATTTACCATCCTTTACTTTGTGTTCTACAGGTCTCACTCTTGCAAAAGGTCCCATATACTTGGAACATTGATTTATTTTTAAATAAATCAAACACTCTTCTGCACCCTCTAAAGCATGGTGGAGGCAGCACCATGATCAGAGTTGACCCATGTGATGTTGACCCTGTGGTGAAGGAGGACATGGATGTATTAAACTATGTACTAGTGCGTGGCTTAGATGTAGAAATGTTAGAGCAGCAATGCAGTTACACATCCTCATTGCTCGAACCTGTTCAGACTTGTTCTGTCTCTCTCACGCATCACAGCAACGTCACATGTTCCAAATATGAGTCAACACACATAATCTTATATCTGTCTGGTGACTACACACACACACACACACACCTGACCATCCTGACACACATCCTTGTCATGACAACACACACTCCCTGACTTGACTGCATACCTGTACACCTCCTTACACACACACACACACAAAATTGTGTTATTGTCTAAAAAAGAAAATGCAGCTGGATTTTTTACCTTCACATCATGTGATTTTTCATTATACATGTGTTTAGGGCAAAAGGGAGATAAACCGGCTACGGGATTACTGCGGCGTTTATTCTCGTGAGGGTTTTCTTACCTCGCCAAAACACTAGATTTAGATTTATTTATAGTGATTTCTAAAGTGTCACATCACTAAAAAAGGACTATAAGAACCCCAGGTGTCCTCACCCAATCAGGCACACACAAACAATTTTAATGCAGACATGACCAGGATGTAACAGAGGTCTGCCCCCTCCTCTCTCATACACACCTGTATTACACGTGTTTATACATGTACGTACACGTACACACACACACACACGCACGCACGCACACACATACATACATACACACACACTTCACATCTCTGTACTTTTTACCACTTCGTGACATACATGTGATTACAGTACTTTTATTGCTCTGCTTTCTATACAGGTCTTGAAGATGTTTTACGTACAGCTGTGTGTTACGCAGTGAACCATATGCATGATATGTTTGACCGGCGCTCACATTACAGACTTAAAAAAAAGAAAATAATTATTTTGCAGATCTAATGAAGGCAAACATATGTGCGCACACACACACACACACACACACACACACACACACACACACACACACACGGCTGTAGGCTGCAGTCACGTCAGTAACACATGGATTAACTCACATGCTTGGCTCTAATCCGCCGTGAGCAGCAGAGCCTACTCACGTGCCCACGGAGAGAGAGAGAGAGAGAGAGAGAGAGAGAGAGAGAGAGAGAGAGGGAGAGGGAGAGAGCAAGAGAGAAAATCATATAAAGCTTTTGTAGTTAGTGAGTTCAGATAACACTAAGCTTTATTGCCTCCACCCCCATCTCTCTCTCTCTCTCTCACACACACACACACACACACACACACACACACACAATAAAAAAAGAAGACAGCTGCTGCCAGATGTTAGCAGAAACCCATACTGTCTCTTTGAAATGAAGCTCATACTTATGGACATATAACACACATACACACCTACTTGTGCACCAGCACAACAAACTGTGCCGTTGTGAATGCCGTCACTCACTAAAACAGACACACTTCAAACCTGTGCTCAGCTTGTCACACGATTGATTGCTGGTATTTGCTTTGGTCTGAGAATTCATCCTTCAGGTGTCTCTGTGATGTACTCCACCACAAAGTGAGTAACTATAAAAATACTAATCGAAACCCAGAACCTTTGGTACTTTATAGAAAACTGGTGTCTCTCTCGGTGTCCCTAGCAGGAATGACAACTTACTTCTCCTGCATATATGCTCGAATACCAACACACTGCGGTTTCTTACTTCAGTTGCATGTGACTCAGGACAGGAGCCTTGTGTTTTCTACAAAACTTTAAACCCGAGCTTGCCTGATGAGTGATAACGGGGTGTGTTGTTCCTGCTCCTGGGGCAATGCGTTGTCTCTCCTTTCTTAAAGAGTCAGCCTTGTGTTCGCTCACAGCCATTTCCATAAAAATAACACTACTGAACTCAAGCATGCAGGAGGTTTGGAGAAGATTAACACGTATCAGAATATTTCACAGCATGCTCAGCATGTCACCAAATTCTCACACGATGTACGCATTTAACTGGCAGGGTCTTGAACAGGGTGTCCGGTTACTGAAACGGATGCTAGGTGTAACAGTGGAGTCCCAGAGGAGCCCCGAAGAACCCCGGGGGCCCTCCAGACCCTAGTCTAAAATCGAGAGGTCCCTCGGTACATGGAGAAATGCATTTGTGATGGATTCAAAAATCTGTGTTGAGACTGCTGTAAGAATGGGTGTGATGCTCTGTACAGAGATCGAGTCCCACTAAGCTGCTTTTGCCAGCCAAGAAAACCTCATACACATACAAACAGAACAAACAGCCCCATTTTTGACTCAAAGCACTTGGGGGACTTCGAGGCAACCAGACACGCACAGTTCCTGTTCATGTGTGTGTGTGTGTGTGTGTGTGTGTAACAGAGAGACATAAAGAGACAGAGTCCATGTGTGAGTATGTGTGTGTGAGTGAGAGAGTATGTGTGTGTGTGTGTGTGTGTGTGTGTGTGTGTGTCAGAGAGCGAGCGAGAGAGAGAGAGAGAGAGAGAGAGAGAGAGAGAGAGAGAGAGAGAGCAAGTGAGTGAGACAGAGAATGTGTGTGTGAGAGAGAGACAGACAGACAGTGTGTGTGTGGGTGTGTGTGTGTGTGTGTGTGTGTGTGTGTGTGTGTGTGTGTGTGTGTGTGAGAGAGAGAGAGAGAGAGAGAGAGAGAGAGAGAGAGAAATTCTACTAACCATGGAACAAAGAATATTCTCAGTACCAACTTTAAGAACCTGAACTTCAGACCAATCAGAGAGAGTGAAACTAACCTACAACCAGTAAGGTCACTCCATCATATTGACACTGCATAGCAACAAGTAGCTGATTGGCTGTGAACTCTGGCAGTTCATTTGTTTCTAAACAGCTGTGTGATTTTTCTTTTGGGTTAAAAAAGCCTGGACATATTTAAAACACCTTAACATATATTTATTTTCCTCAAAATTTATATAATTTTTTTTTTATATTTTTCCCCCTTATAATTTACCAGAGTTAGGAGATAGCAGAAAAAAACTGAGGACACACCTCTAGTTTCTGTATTAACTGAATATCAAATACAGCTAATGCTACAACCGGATATCCACGTCGATCAAACTGTCAGGTTATCGCTTTAACACCTCTCCCCACATCCACGTCCAAATAAATACACAGATATCTTTCATGTTGAAAACTTTAAATGAATTTGCTCATTATTAACAAAATAATTAAATGTATATAAACACACACACACACACACACACACACACACACACACACACACACACACACACACACACAAACCAATTAAAATATGAAGAAAAAATAACTTTTTGAAAGTGTTGTCGGTATAATGAAGGTGTGTCCTCATGAGATGGTGCACTAAAAAAAGCGGAACACATTATTGTGCCTTTCCTCATCCTACATGTTGGCAGCCATTTTGTATCCATCGGTGGTTATATGGGTCATGTCTTTGTGCGTTTGTGTGCGTGTGTGTGGCCTCCGGGTGCATATTTGTGAGATCTGATTGTGCGGTGTTTACAGTCTGCATCTTGCCGCTTCCTGTTCCTCTTTTAAGTGGTTGTTCCTGTCTTCTTTATACTTCAAAGGCCACACCACAAAAAAAAAACAAAGAAAAACTTGACCTTGTCCAAAAAAAATCCAACAAGGTTCTATTTGTTCATGCGCAGTGTCTCGATATTTTACGATTGTCACCTCACGGCAAGCTGACAGTGAGCGTTTTCTGTGGTTTGATACAGAACCCGTGAATATGCGTCAGAATGTCTGCATGACCATGCAAACTTGACGCAAAAAATGCACCTTATTTTCAGTTTCTAACCACACCTCCCCAGACATTTTGGCACCATGTTCATGAGAAGCTTGTGGTTGAAATTGGGGAGTTCAAAGAGGATGTTCAGACCTCAAAAACAAATATCTGGTGAGCTTGTGAGGAAATAATAGCGACATATTCGTCTTCCTGTGTACACCGAGCCGAGGGCAAGAAATAGCGTGACATCAGAATGTCTACTGATGACACATGGCGTCTGGTTGATATCTCGTTCAACCAGCTGGCTTAGCAAAAGACACACAAACACACACACAAACACACACACACACACACACACACACACACACACACACACACACACACACACACAGTTCTGCTTTACTATAAATGGGTCATTTGGACAGAAACCTGTGCACTGTTTGGCTATTATTTCCACTTCATTCTTGTGGCTGATTAAATATCTGCTCTACATACTTTCCCGTAAACACATGTATGTGATAGCTGAGAAAAGATAACTTTCACTATTGGCTTGACTGCTGCTGCTGCGATCTCCCGAGCTCGTGTGTTATTTGTACAATCCTCCGGGGCAGAGATTATCAATTCTATTTGACCCGAGTGCCAAATACTAGCAGTCTGAGATTCAGACACAGATAAATCAGCACTAATGCCCTCCCAACACTGGCTGCTGTATACAGCTGCACTACACACATCAGCTTGCCCTTATAACGTGTTTAAAACATTATAATAAGCAAAAGTAAAACAGACCAGTACGTGTGACCAAAACGTGAGTTTGTTCTGATAAACCAGTTTGTGCTGTTGTGAAAAAAAATGAATCTTGCAGCTGTTATCTTTATTGTTGCCATGTTCTATGTTTCCTTTTTTTCCTGTCTTGTTTTCCCTTCTCCTGTGCCCTGAAGCTGTTTCTGTGCACTCCTGGCAGACATGAAGCTCAGCACTTCCAAAAACATCTCCTCATAGACAACTTGGCCAATTTTTTTTCTTCTGACGATGACTATATTAGGTTATGGATTACATGGAGTGTTGCATTAAGCGTGTCGATCATATAAAGCTGCAGTTTGAATTTTGTCTAATCAGAATTGAGAATTGAGAGAGTTGATGATTATATTTTGATATCATGTGATACATGACTATTTGGGCAGCATAATAAACAGTCAGTCTGTGCACGCACTGTGGACCTGGATTGTAATTCAAAAACAACTTACTTTCAGATGGCACCACCGATTTTTGTGACACCCCATTTTAATTAGACTACAGTTTGTAGTGTGCTTTCTCTAATCAATCAAGCAACACACACACACACACACACACACACACACACAAAATGTGTTAGATTTGTGACAGAACACATCCACCAACGTAAGGCAATTCTTCATTTTTTTGTGCAAGGAGGTCACATGACTATAACGCGTGCTCTCTGGACTGTAATAGGAAACTAGCGACGTTGCATAAGGCAGAGCTTGAGCTGCACGGGGCTGTTACAGATTACAGAAGCAGGTCGTGTCTCCAATAGCAGCCTGATGCATGCGCCAGTGTCACGGCCTTTGTTTTCTTTTTGACCTCATATATCATAAATTTGTGATATACACACACACATACATAGAGGCACACGCACACACACACACACACACACACACACACACACAAACCTGACTATATCACTCACAGTGGATTGTGAATATTAGACTATTCATTCCTGTGTGTTAAATCTTGGGTTGTGATGAGGAAAGAGTTTGAACTCACCGGTTCTTCTCCAGTTCATTGTGTGTTGACCTGCACAGGAAGGAAAGAAAGAAACAAACAAAAAGAGGAAAAAGACAAAGTTTTAAAATCAGAGGACACAAATGCCAGCAGCAAACAAACAACACGCAACATCTGTTGGGTACAACTGTGTAAAAAACGCCCCGGGTTAGCGGACAAGATGAGAATCTGTGTATCTTTTGGGGCATAATAAGAAAATTATGACACACTATAACGCAGAAAGATATGCAGAATATTTTGGTGTACTGTACACTGTGTATGGTGCTATTTTTTATCCAGCTAAAGGTGCCATACAGACTACAATCCAAATGTTAAACCCAACCCTCTAATTTCAGTCCACATTTTTTGTTCTTACACAAATTCCTTTTTACTGTACTTTAGGCTTTCTTTTGCTATTTGTTTGTCTGCAGTAGCCACTTAAAGGAAAGAAACTCAAAGACAAAGGAGGAATCTGCCCTCGAAGTACCAAACCCCGCCACTCAACCCACTGCCCCTCCATCCACCCCTCCTTCTCCTCAGAGCAACCGTGTTGTAAATAATGTAAAGTGAGCCAGCCTCGAGCGAGAGCAAATGCTCCACAGACGCGCTGCAGGTTTTTTTAATGCATATTCTGACACTGGTCACATCGAGTCAGTTGACACGTGAGAGAGAAAGCGTGAAAAGGGTCAGGACATGTTTCTGCACAGTGTGATAGGATGTTTGGTCTCGGTGTAGCGTATACGTACTGTACTCCTCCCACTAGGGTGCGTGTGTGTGTATTCTTCCTAACATGTATGTTAGCTGTCTAGTTCTGTTTGAAAATCCGTATTTCATTTCAAAGTACACGTAATATTCTGAAGACATATTTGTACTGCTAAGAGTTAAAAAAAGAAAACCTTATCAGTTTGCATGTGCAATCCCATGATCCCTTTCATCAGACCTGATTTTTTATTTTTTTACAATAACGTTGAAAGATTTAAATAATTTTCCAACAGTTTGATAGTGAAAGCTGTAATATGGACACACACACACACACACACACACACACACACACACACACACACACACACACACACACCCCATAGGGTTGGATATGATCCCCAACTACTTCTGTGAACCTTTTCTGGTCACAGCGTTGGAACCATTGACAGTTCTTCAATAGACCTTTGGATGGTGAGCTACTTAACTCCCCTGTCCTGTCAGGAACAGCATCAACCATTAGTGGTTCCTCTAAAAGGGCCAGGGAGAACACGTAAGAGAGCCAGATCCACTAGCAAAACATCATACACACAAACAATGCCAAGGCATGAGAAGGGATTCTCAATGGCTGTCCGGTTTCCTCCACATTCCCAGATGGATTTGCAGGCTCGACGAGTACAGTGATCTTATGAACATAAAAAAGGATGACATCACAAATCACTTCCAAGTTCTACCAATGACAACACCTGTCCCATACCAACTGACAGGGTCTCCGAACAGAGCCATCAATGATCCTGTAGCCAGTGGCTGGAATATAGGACGAGGAAATAATCATAGTAAGAAAAATGCAAACTAGTCACAGGTCAAACCTGAGGTTGCATGCATGAATGGAAACATCCAGAGAACTGAGAAACCGAATGGAGACAAACACGGCATGTAATAATATACCCGTGTGTCCCAGAGGGCCTGAGATACACACTATTATCACCCCTTAATCGCGCTGTTTTCCCGTCCTCATTACAGCTCTATTGTAGTAGGGAGAGCCAGCACGCTTGCTCAGGTATGTCGACGGATCAGATAGCAGCAACATGGCTCAAAATTCTTTCACCATCATGCTGTGGCACACCCACAGAAACTACTATATTTTCTTTTTTTTTTTTTTTTTTTGCACGGACCCTAAAATCAAAGATCTGGCATCAAAAAAACAAGAGGGAACCCTGCCCTTCCCCTTTTCTCTCCTCGACACAGAGCAAGCAACGAGCAAGCGGACGCAAAACTGTCACACAAGCAGCTGGAGCGTCTGGACGCAACCTGGTTAATGCAGGAAAGATGCAGTTTAGATCAAATTATCCGAATTAAACAGAAAATGGTTTAAAAATTGCCATATGGCAATTGGTCCAAATCTGTAGACAGGAACATATTCACACAGGTTCCTCAAATCGATTGAAAATATCACTATAATCAAATGCAAATTGCAATGTTCCAGATATATATATATATATTTTTTTTTTTAAACCATAAACATCAAGATGATGGAGGACGATCCTGATGAAGAACTGCTCCAATTCACCTTGGCAGCCAGAGAATAAGAGCTCGCTGTAAATAAAACATGGCAAGGGATCATGGCAAAAACTCACATCCTGGTCAAAGAGTGAAACACTTCGGTTGTATGTGTGTCCAATAAACACCATGTATAACTAAAACACCCCAGATTCTGTATACTGTCATTTTCCCTGTCAAGGTTTGCTAATTAGACAATTCTTTGAATTAGCTTTGTTATAACACAGGATGCACTTTTAACTCACCTTTCCCATGATGCACCGGGGCTGGTGCTCACTGGTCCACAATGGTGAAAGTCTTCTAGAACCATGTGGCATTTATAGGCACGCAATCTATTCCTAAATTGTTTTTTTTATATGAAAGCATGTGAAGGTGAGCATGGATTAAGTCTGGCGGTCATAAGCAAGTGTAAAAGGGCTTTTTGAGAATCAGGGTTGGCCCTCTGAAGGAAACAGCTGTGTTCATCCACAGAATTTTACAAATAACAAGATGGAATAATAAATAAATGTTAAATGTTGTGTGTGCCATTTATTCCATTTCGGAAGTTTCAATTGTTAATTTGAAAATTATCAAAGAAAAACAAAAATTTGAATCTGTTATAAACATGCAGAGTACAGTAATACGCTATAGAATTGAACTGTATATCAACATGAGACATCTCAGCTCCATGTGATCCATGTATTGTCATGGAGAAATGCAGCGGTAGCCAATCACGAAACAAATTTGGGGAAGCCTCCCACAGCCACGCAGTATAGAACATGCATGCAGCGAAAAGGATTTTAACACTCTTACTTAAAGATTATTTACCTTCTTATCACATGACCTCATTACGAATGAAAAATTTCCCAATGAATGCAAAGTAGAGTAAAATGGCAGCATACTGGTTGGCACCGCCACCTCATAGCAATAAGGTCCTGTGCATGTGCTATATGGAGCTTGCATGTTCTCCCACTGCTTGTGTGGGTCTCCTCCATGTACTCCGGTTTCAGACATGGCTGTGTGTGCTGACCCTGTGATGATCTGTCGAGCTCGTCTGGTTTGCCACGTTGCCGGTGTTGGCTGAGATAGGCACCAGTCTCCCACGACTTCAGTAAAATTAATTTGTTCAGCAAATAGAAAGCAAAGCAGGAGGAACATGTACGTTTTTGATGAGGGATGAATATTTGTGACGGTCCCTTGTGGAGGCGCTCTACGCTGCTGCAGCACTGCCGTTTGACAATCAGCTGATGAACCTCACGCGAACACCCCCCCCCCCAACAACAACAACAACAGTGACACCTGCACGAGCAGGTAAAAAAGCGCACGCACATTTAAATACCACCCTCATTATAAGAAATAGTTATTATCATTATAATAATCTGCAAATCCATCCATCAGAAATCATAGCGAGCGGGAGGGGGTAGGAGGATGAAACAGTATGTATGACGTTATGTTTTTTATTATTTATTTATTAATTTCTGGAACACCAAGACGGCGGCGTTAAAAAGAAAAAACTCTGGCATCCTCTGTTGTGTTGGATTTACCTGTTGTGATTGCTGTTGTGCTTTTTATTCCGGAATTTTCTTTGCCTCTGGTAGTTGTCTGAGCCCTGAATAGACGGAAACGTCGAAGCGTATCCATGCTCGCACTCTGAAAAACACAACAACAAACATTATAGTAAATAACGCTCGATGGATAAACCCGGTGCTCGTGCGGAATAAAAAAAAAGCAGTATTAAATGGCGACTCTCTCTCTCTCTCTCGCTTTCGCACACACACTCTCACGCACACACACACACACACACACACACGCGCGCGCGCCTGACTTTCGTTTCTAAAGCGGCATGCACGACCTGCAGTTCGACGTGGCATTATTCTTACCTCAAAAAACCCCCCAAAAAACAATCATATTCCTAATATTCGATGTTTTTACCTCTTTCTCTTCTCTCTAAGTATTCGGCAGCTTCCAGTAACCTCTGGATGTTCAGTACCGCAGTCATGTTGGATATGAGGAGGGTGTCTCGTCTTCAATTAGGTTTATGACAGCAAAAGAAATGACGATATTGTTTTTGAAGTGGTAAAATATATCACTGGATGTATTTACACATTAAAAAAATCACTCTAATCCCCACTCTATATCAAATACACCGGCTGGAATGATCAAAATGCCGACCTGTTATGGATTTACTGGGTTTTTAATTTTACCCCGTTGTTAGCAAACCTAGCGTAAATTCAAACAACCAACCCACACGCTACTAAAACTGTAAAAGTTTAAAAAAAAACACTTAAGACTAAAAATATTTAAAAACTATATTAAAAAATCCCTCAGAAAGCTGCGCTCGTGTAAAGTGCTCACGGCGTATTCGTGCTCGCTCTGTGTCTCTCTCCACTCCTGCAGTTTGTTTACCTAGCTTCACAGCTGAGAGGAGGCACGAAATGCACATGCGCACACGAGCCCCAGCGCAAGACATTCTGGGACATGGAGTACTCTCTTCGATAATTCAACCATGTCTGAGCGCACGTACGCCGAACGAAAACTCAGCACAGTAATCTCACAAGTGTCACCACTCATCTTCCTTTCTCTTGTTCAGAGCACTCATATTTTAGAAATTATTTTTCAAATCATATTTCAAACTAC
>CM045748.1:5535000-5565000 GCA_024760905.1 Plotosus lineatus
AAAACCAGACCGGTGCCCCCCTCCACCTTGTCCGTCAAACTGAGGGTCAGGTGTACCAGCTTTGAGGTGATTTCTGAAGGCTGCAATGGCTTGATCAGTCATGTCAAGTGGAACCATGACATTCTCCTGGAGCTTCAAGGGTTTGGGGTCGATATGTAAGCACTCGTGATTGAAAATTCTCGCCACAGAGGGAAAAAAAAGCACAATAGGTGAGGTCAGGGAACAGGCCAGCATCGCCACACAGCAAAATCATCAATCTGAAACCGTTTCCCTCAGCACTCTCAATGATCTTCAAGCTGTGAGTGTGTGTGTGTGTGTCTCTTTGCCCCATTTTACTGAAACCACACATCAAGGTCTTCAAGATCAAGGTGTTCAAGTTAGGGTTTGGCCACCACCAAACCTTATAATATGACGTAGGCCTTAGGTTTCAGTTGTTCAAATAATAATTTGATTATCTTTAACTATTTTTATTCACCTTTGAAATGTAGGAGGGTTTTGGAGGGTTACCCTGTACAAGATTCAAGAACTTTATTTGTTGTGTGCTCAGTTATACATGTACAACATCCAGTGAAATGTAAACTTGAACTGCCCCTGAGACACTGTATTAATTAAGTTAACACCTCCCATCCAATCAATCACTGATAGCCATATTCCCATTTGACCAATCATTGACCATGATCTCCCCTCCGACGAATCACTGAAAAATAAACGTTCATCTGACAAATCACCGATAACCATGATTCAATTCAATTTAGATTCATTCGTGTTGTGTTTTTTACAGTTACTGTCACGAAGCATATTAAAAACAAAATTGGGAAAGAATTTAAACTTATGACTTTAACAATCTTTACAACCCTTATCCCTTATGAACAAACATGTGGAATGGGTGGCAATTAAAAACAATGTCAAGCGACATGAGGAAGAAACTTTGAGAGGAACCAGACTCAAAACAGAAACCCATCCTCATTTGGGTAAAATCAGGTTAAAATACAATACACATAGCAGAAACTTCACTATAGACATGAAGTCTAGCATAGTCTATATCTTATAACTGTAATGGTATTTGTAATTCTAAATCATTTTAGAAAAAAAATCATTTTATATCACCAGCAGTGAAAAGTCATCTTCACAGATTCTGAGTATATATATATATATATATTCAAGTCCATATGGATCATCATCATCATCAGAAAGAGCGATGGGCTTCTAAGATGAGAACCCCAAGCAGTAGTAACACATCAGCACCAATCACAGGATTCAGAAAGCAGAAAGATCAGGATCACTGGTATCTCAGAAGTAGCATGTGTACCTCTACAAAAACAGGGGAAGAGGTTGTTAGGTATGCTTATAACAATGTAGTAGTTAAAGAAGAGAATTTAATTGTGCTAAGTGCAAGCAGAGACTCCGACATGCCCAACAGCATAACTGAAAAGAGAGAACCTGAAGGAATACAGATGTGAGAGCATGCGGTTATGACGCATTGTCACTCGACCTTCAATCCACCTGAGATCCCATCTGACCAGTCACTCATCATCATGATCAGATTTCTGACTAATCACTGATAATTATGATCTATAACTAATAGCTTAATAAACAGATAACTCAGTGCTCTCAATGTAACTATGTACTATATCTGTTTACTTGAATGAAAGTAAATAATGTTATAAACTTTTTTTTAAAGGGAAAAAATTATGCCGTAATTTTCCATTGCAGGTTTGGGGCCTTCATAAAAGTTTGTCTGATTCAGTGAATGGAGGAAGTTCATGCTCTTTCCTCGTGGGCTTCCTTTGCTTTAGTGGTGCAGCTTTAGCCTTTAGCCACGTGGACATGCTCTTTCCTAGCGCACTTCAAAGTGTCAAAGCTTTGATGTGCAGTTCACAGAGAGCATGAAAGCAGGAAGGCAGAGGAGCTCGAATACTCCAAATCAAGACCATGGCCTTCAGCTAGCTTGTGTGTGTGTGTGTATGTGTCTGTGTGTGCATGGGTGTGTGATTGTGTTTGTGTATATTGGGCATATCTGGACTACAAAGTGGCTCATCTTTTTTGGATCTAGGGATCAAGGGGGTTATTGTGTGTCCTTGAGCCAAATGAAGCCTACATCAAGTGCACAGAAACTGAAAGCATTGGCTGGCGTTATTGTGTGTGTTTTTATATATATATATATATATATATATATATATATATATATATATATATATATATATATATATATATATATATATATATATATATATATATATATATATATATATATATATATATATATATATATATATATATATATATATATATATATATATATATATATATATATATATATATATATATATATATATATATATATAGAGGCGGCACGGTGGCGTAGTAGTTAGCACGTCCGCCTCACAGCAAGAAGGCCCGGGTTCGATTCCCGGCCTGGGCGTTTCTGTGTGGAGTTTGCATGTTCTCCCCGTGCTTGTGCAGGTTTCCTCCGGGTGCTCCGGTTTCCCCCACAATCCAAAGACGTGCACTGTAGGTTAATTGGCCGTTCTAAATTGACCGTAGTTTCTCTCTTGCAGCGGCACTGGAACCCAGTCGTATCGGCACTTGCCTTTCCATTGGATCCTTCCGGTGGCGCCGAGACAGGGGGGGACTTGCTGCTTGGGTAACAGCCTGTCCCTCATTACTCCCTACCCGGGCTCTGTGCACTGGGGAGTATCACCAGTCGGGATACTGGCCAGAGCGCAGCCATAGTCCTTCGGGACTGACGGAGGCCTACGCTATATATATATATATATATATATATATATATATATATATGTGTGTGTGTGTGTGTGTGTATAAGGAAAAAGTGTGTTGTTGCATCCCATAAACACTGTAGATTAAAATACTGTTGATTACTTTGCCGATCATCATCACTAATATAGATATTGGAGTTCATTAGGAATCATTCTAAATATGTGAGCCACCAGTATGCCGGAGTTATATTACTGTGTTTATGGACAGTTTATTAACTGCCTAGCATGCTAACTAGCTTGCTAACTAGTCGCCTTGACATTCGTTCATTCATTTTCTCTACTGCTGGCGTCCGTCTCAGCCGACCATGGGTGAAGGCAGAGTACACCCTGGACAGCTTGCCAGGCCATCACAGGGAAGAAACATGCTGACAGCAACCCAATGGCCTACTCTTGATGAATGACAGCAATGGTTCTTTACATGCCTCTCATCACAGACAGCAAAAGACATGGCTGGCCTTTTACAACCCAGTCAGCTGCACTGAGGGGGCAATAGTGACAGCTTGGTGAGAGTGGGACATGAGCCCCTGTGCCATAGCTTCTTGACATAACACAACAGATTAAAAGTATCAACTATTTTATTACTCCTGCTTAAATTGACGAGCTTCTTCACAACGGGTCCTTCCTGCTGCTGAGGTGTCCGATTCAATGTGCATATAAGACCCTTCTTGTGGGATAATGAAGTTTTTTTAAAAAGCTAATAAAGTGCCCTTTGAGCCATGTTGTGTAGCCTGGCTTTAAAAAGGCTGGATCTGCGAGTGAGACATGGTCTCGGTATGGTTCACCATCTTCATTTTACTTTGCATTGCAGGTGTGTCATGTCTGTAATAACACATTCGAGCGAAGTTCCTCCTTTGACATCTAGCCATTAAATCAGGCTTTATGGCCTTTAATTAAAGGGGCTGTGCTCGTGTCCCAGAGTGCATAGACGTCACGCTAACAGCTATACAACGAGACAGACCCTTTGACTCCTCTGAGTCATTCCTTGAGATTAGATCAGGAGTCTTGACGATGACCCTTGCCCCCTCTGGCTGGCAGAAGGATATCCATGTCTATTTCCATCAGTGTTGTTTATAATTACCATGCAGTGTTTTGGTTTGGCTCTAAAACTAGAAGATTGTCTGGTTAAATGAGACCTCTACTTACTGTATTACGGAAGAGGGAGCAGAACAAAACGGAGGAGTAAACACAATGATTCATATTTCATTCGGTCTACGTCTTATAAGGAATATGAAAAACAATTGGGAGTCACTGCTTTACGGCCCAAATGCTATGATTCTTCTCTGTGGAGGAATCGAGGAAACTGTTGTATGAGTCAAAATGGCAGTTCTCTAAACGTTCCCGGAATCGACTATTGTGTTGTTGTGCTTTCATATTGCATATTGAGCAACAGAACGTCACCAGAGCGTCACGACCAGAAACTCTGCAAAACTCTGAGACATTACCACAGTGCAAGGGAGCCATTTCCTCTCATTAGCAAAAGCAAAGCAAGACCCATATGCAAATCACTCGAGAGATTTGAACTATTTACACCACAGCACTGTTGAATTCTCAGATTTGTTTGTTTAGATTCATTCAGGCTTGATAAGGGCATTCACAAAGTACAGGCGTATAGTCACGCGATCATTATAACATGTTTGTGTTCTGGTGGTAACAGATGAAACAAGGTGGATGGTTACACGGGCAACAGGTCTAGCAGGGAAACTGAGGCATTCCGCTCCCACCAACACTCACCAGCTCCTCCTGGGGGAGCCCGAGTTGTTCCCAGGCCGGCCGGGATATACAGCAGTTGTGTTCAATATAATTTGCAGTCAGACATCACTAACCTGATCTATTAGTGTTTTTGGTAGAAATTGTTATGGACATGTAAATATTTGTGTGAATGTAAATATAAAAACAATGGAAGAGAGACACATGGTGTTACTCAGCTGTTTGAGTCTGGAATTTTCAATAAGGGGACCTAGTGGTGGGTCAGGTGATGTGGAACAGACCTGTGGCCGACTGGCTAGAGTCTCCTCAAGGCTCCTCGGGTCTCTTTGTGTCTCTTCGGGCAGATCATCCAAGGGGACTCATTTCGGCAGATCAACTCATCCAAGGTGAACCATGGAACACACATCAACCAAATTTCGTTGTTCGGGACTTCATCGTCAAAGTGCATCATCCACGTTTGCATACAGCCCACGCGAGGATGGTCATCATTTGTTTCTGTCGACACACGGGATGGCAAGCCTTTCCCCGCCAGCACATGCGCCATCTCTAAACTTACCCTGCTGCAGGTGCTTGGTGACTATGGGACCCTTTGTTAAGTTGTATGTGGTTTAGCTCAAATTGTAAAGTTATGAATTTTGTCTTATTTTGTTCATATTATTAAATTGTACATAGTTTATGTTGTGGTCTGTCGTGCTTTGCTGGATTCACGGGGCAATTACAATCCTCTAAATTTTCCTATACGTAACAAGTGAGGGCTCGTCCGATAGAATCCATTAGGCATACGTAACAGAAATTATATTTCTACATGGAAAATAATTTACTATCGGGTGTAGAAGGGTAATAAAATCCAACAGAACCAACAGTAATGACCGGCATGCTGCTGATTCTGTGTAATTGAATCGCGAATTGAGAGGGCGTGTTCAAATTAATAGCAGTGTGGAGTTAAACTAGTGACATCATTCTTTTTCTTTTCTTTTCGGCTTTTTCCCATTCTCAAGAGTCGCCACAGCGAATCATCTGATTCGCACATTTGATTTGGTGTAGTTTTTTACATCGGATGCCCTTCCTGTCACAACCCTTTAGCAAGGGACAGAAACACGCTGACGGCTTTGCAGCTCCTCTTTATGAAAGTCAGCAATGGTTCCTTTACATGAACCTCTCACCATAGACAGTGACAGACATGGCCCGCCTTTGATAACCCAGTTATCTGCACTGGGGGATCAGTGACAACCCTGTGGGGACTCGAACCCCCAACCTTGGGATCAGCGATCCTGCGCCCTATCCAAACTAGTGACATCATTCATTTTTTAAAAAACACGAGCCAATTATTGTCCTTATTTAAGAAAGGAAGGTAGCAAATGTTGTACCTGCTGGGTATAAACATCTCTCTCTGAAATTCTGTGTGTTCTCGACGTTGTTCTGAAGAACAGTGTAGCTTGATTAAAAAGTTGATTGGAGATGAAACATGTAAAGAAGTGCAGAAAATGAGACGCTGCTCAGATGTAATGATCCCAAAAAAGCTTTGAAAAACTACCATTCGAGTAGATCAAAGAAGAGCCAAAATGGCAAGGACTCAGCCAACAATCCGCTCCAGGAAGATCAAAGTGACCTGTGAGTCCTGTTACAATTAGAAGACGCCTATGTGAAGCCGAGCTATCGGCACGAAGCCCCCGCCTAGTCCTACTGCTGAAAAAAAGACTTGCTGAAGAGGTTACAATTCACCAAACACACACTGACTGGAATAAAGAGAAACGGAAAACATTCTGTGGAGTGATGAAAGTAAGATTGTTCTTTTGGGTCTCATAACCGGAGACAGTTTGTCAGACAAGCCCCAACCACTGAATTCAAGCCACAGTACACTGTGAGGACAGTGAAGCCTGGTGGTGCCAGCATCATGATAGGGGGATGTTTTTCGCACTACGGTGCCGGACATATTTATCACATCACAGGGATCATACCGGGGATTTAGCTCAGTTGGTAGAGCGTCCACTTTATCCTCCAGAAGGTCGGAGTTCGAATCTGGCCGCGTCATACCATAAGACGTTAAAATTTGGCAGTTGTTGCTTCCTGCTTGGCGCTCAGCATCAAAGGATAGAACAACACAATAACTGGCGCTGCACAGTGGCGACAGGTGCCCAGAGCACAAACCAAATTTCAATGTATGTAAAAAGTACTTTGACAATAAAGAATTAGTTTAGTTTAGTTTATCATGGATCAGTTTGAATCCATCAGAATACTCCATGAGGTTGTACTGCCTTATGCTGAAGAGGAAATGCCCCTGAAATGAGATCCAATAAGACAATGACCTCAAACACACCACTAATGGTAACATCTTGGTTCCAAAACAACAAGATTGAGGTTCTGGAGCGGCGGCCCAATCCCGGACCTTAATCCGATAAAAAACTTGTGGGGTGGCACCAAAAATGCAACTTCTGGGGCAAAACCAAGAGATCCAGAAGAACTGTAGAATGTGGTCCAATCATCCTGAGCTGTAACACCTGCTCACAGGTAACAGAAGAAGTTGGTCGAGTTCACAACACAGATGTGCAGCAGGGCTCAGAAACAGTGTTCATACAAATAAATATTAGTTCAGAGATTCAAAGGAAAACAAAATCTTAGAACATTTTCAGTTTATACAGAAGAAAACAGACACTGATATTTTTTGAACAGTCTAATATTCACATTTCTTGAATTTCTTTAAAGGAATAACATGAATCTGCTATATTTTTCCTTGATGTCTGGATTTGGAATGGAATGTGTTTTGTTCCCAATGTATTTGTGTGTACGGAAATAAAAGTTATTACAAGCATTTTGAGCTGTAGTCACTTTTCTATAAACACTCCTATTATTTGGAACTTGACTGTGTAATCCCTCCAGCAAGTTCTGGGTCTACCCCACGGCCTTCTCTTAAACATGCCCAGAACAATTCTTAAGATAGGCACCCAGGAGGCATTCTAATCAGATGCCAGATCCACCTCATTCTTTCCCCACCCCACCCCCATGGGCTAAGGTTGAGCCCTGACACCTTCTGAAAGAAATTTCACTACCGATATATTATGACCATATGGGGCAGTGGTGGTCTAGTGGTATAGGGCACAGGATCACTGATCCTAAGGTTGGGGGTTCGAGTCCCCACAGGGTTGTCACTGTCCCCCCAGTGCGGCTAACTGGGTTATCAAAGGCGGGCCATGTCTGTCACTGTCTATGGTGAGAGGTTGATGTAAAAGAACCATTGCTGACTTTCGTAAAGAGGAGCCGCAAAGCCGTCAGCGTGTTTCTGTCCCTTGCTAAAAAAGAGTTGTGACAGGAAGGGCATCCGACGTAAAATCCCATGCCAAATCAAATGTGAGAATCAGATGATTCGCTGTGGCGACTCCCGAGAAAGGGGAAAAAAGCCGAAAGAAGAAGAAAGATATATCATGACCATAGGTGGGGCAGTGGTGGTCTAGTGGTATAGGACGCTGGATCGCTGCTCCAAAGGTTGGGGGTTCAAGTCCCACTCTCCACAAGGTTGTCACTGTCCTCCCCAGTGCAGCTAACTGGGTTATCAAAGGTGGGCCATGTCTGTCACTGTCTATGGTGAGAGGTTGATGTAAAAGAACCATTGCTGACTTTCGTAAAGAGGAGCCGCAAAGTCGTCAGCGTGTTTCTGTCCCTTGCTAAAAAGGGTTGTGACAGGAAGGGCATCCGACGTAAAAACCTCTGCCAAATGAAAATGTGCGAATCAGATGATTTGCTGTGGCGACTCCCGAGTAAAAGGGAAAAAGCCGAAAGGAAGACAGACAGGCAGGGATTGGAAGGTAGATGGAGAAAGGAGTCACCAGTGTCAGTGCTGGGTACTTTTCTAGATTCTTAATTCTCAGGCAGGAAAAGGTAACAAGAAAAATATTCAAGTAGATAAAAACACTTTATTGTAGAAAGTAAAAACAATCCACTAGTTGGTGAAGTGTTTAGACTGGTACAAATTGTTGCTAGGCAACCATATGACACAAAGATAGTTTACAACCGATGAGGACATTTTTAACAAGATTTCAGATTGTTTCAAGATGATGTAAACACTACAAATTATAATAATGACTCAAAAACATCAGTTTTCATAGCTCGGTTGCTCAAGAAAGAACCTGAAAAAACATTAAAATAAACTGCTCACCAAACATTTATACATTCTGCCGTATTAAACAACATCAACCATAGCATCAGCACTCCGCACTGCACCGACTTTCAGAGTCACAAATAAACCACAACAGCACATTTATTTGGCATCTTCTCATAAACGTGGCATCTTTATTAGAATGCAGAATGAAGTACAGTCGCCCGGGGCTCATAAACAGCTCGCTCCATTCCCCGCGGGTCACACCCTATTTTACTCATAGGAACCGTAAACCATAGACCTCCTAGCTTGTGTGTGTTGTATGCTGGCTTTGTTTGCTCCTGTTTACTGTTGCATATGTGCACGTGTGAGTAAGTAGCAAGGCCTTTGTTTCACCTCTGTATGTGTGCTTCCTGAGTCTAAGTAACCAGCTTTGTATATGGTCAGCACAGCTGGAGAATGCATGGCCACCGGCTGGGGTGTGTTTGCTTTTAAGTCGTGGTTGTTGGGATATCTATTATCCAGCCAGAGAGGATTTGTTGGGCCATGTTTGGTCTTCATGTTCCCTTTGGTTGCTTGGTCTAGCATGCAGCTCGCATTCAACAGTTATTCCCCAGAATTTAGTTGGTTATGCTTTGTGTCTCACTGGCTTACAGCATGTACTCTTCTTTCTTCTTTTCTTTTTCCCCATTATCGGGAGTCGCCACAGCGAATCAGCTGATTCGCACATTTGATTTGGCGAAGGTTTTTTACGTCGGATGCCCTTCCTGTCACAACCCTTTTTTAGCAAGGGACAGAAACACGCCGACGGCTTTGCAGCTCCTCTTTACGAAAGTCAGCAATGGTTCTTTTACATCAACCTCTCACCATAGACAGTGACAGACATGGCCCGCCTTTGACTTACAGCATGTACGATGAGTGCAAATGGAATCGCTGTTATACTCTTTCCAACACAAGTGCAATATCAGAAATGTTCGTGGTTGCTGTCAAATACTTTATAGATGGTTTTGTTTTAGGTCAGTATGGGCTCGGTCCTGATCATTGACATCAGGTGATGCAGAGGACTGGAGGCCTGTTCCTCACAACAGGCTGACAAGGTCTTTAATTGTTTGAAAAAAAAAGATGTCTAAGCAAGCAAACAAAGAATTGTTCCTACCATGGAATACTCACACACTAAATTATTTGCTGAACTGCTTAATCTTACTTGAGTCACAGGGAAAACTGGTCTTATAGCAACCAATACAGGGCTACACCCTGAACAGCTCATCAGGCCAACTTAGAGCCAACATACTCTCAACCAGGTACTGCTGGTTTTCACCCAGACGGTTTTCTCCCAGGTGGTTAGGGTTTAGGGTTTAGGGTTTAGGGTTAGGGTCAGAGTTCGTTGAAATTATCACCTCTCATTAAGGGAAGTGTCACAAATCTGTAAATAACTATTAACAAGTGAATTCAAAAAAAAAAAAAAAAAAAATTAAATTGGGCAAAAAAGATGTCCTCACAATTTGAGAAAAACAACTTTGGCGAAAACCATCTAGGTGAAAACCACCTGGGCGAAAACCATTGAAATCAACCAACCATTCACCCTCACACTCACATTTCAGGGCAATTTGAAACATCCAGTTAGCCAAAAGTGCATGTCTTTGGGCTGTGGGCGGAAACCAGAGTACTGGAGAAAACGCACACAAGCACAGGGAGAACATGCAAGTTTCACTGAGAAATTCCCAAGCCCAAGACCTTGTTGCTGTGATGCGGACGTGCTAACCACTCCACCACCGCACCGCCCCATCAAACGTTTTTCATGATTTAACTGTACAATAAATGGAAGGAATTATGCATTCCTCTGGGTAGTGGTGGCCTGGTGGTAAAGGGCGCTGGATCATTGATCCTAAGGTTGGGGGTTCGAGTCCCACTATCCACAAGGTTGTCCCTGTCCCCCCAGTACGGCTAACTGGGTTATCAAAGGTCGGCCATGTCTCTCACTGTCTATGGTGAGAGGTTTATGTAAAACAACCATTGCTGACTTTCGTCTAGAGTAGCTGCATAGCTGTGAGCGTGTTTCTGCCCTGTGATGGCCGGTGAGCTGCCCAGGAGGGATTCTGCCCTCGCTAAGAGAGCAGATGCACGCAAGGGCCAGTGATGCCAGAAGCATGTCAACACACCAGTAATAAATGGAAGATCCAGTGTGCTAGCGTTAGCAATTAGCATAGGTCTATTTTCCCCTTGTATTCACATATCTACTGTGGTTCATGTGCACGATATTTGAGTAGCAGGTTAGCCAATCAGAATGCATGGTTGCTCATATCCAGTGGTTATGGATAGCATAATTAATCAACTAACTGTTAATCATTCGATCACATATCTGATGGACGATCCTTGTTCCTTGTTTGATGCCTTTCTTTGTGGATCAACAAAAGACGAGAGCGACTGTACATTACATTTTGTTGTGTTCCACTTAAAGAGCTTTCTAGTGGTGTCAGGACACAGGCGAAGTACATCGACGAAAAGCGGAGGGGCTGTGGTGTTTTTCCTGCTGTTATCTGATGGTATTCTGGGTGGCCCTTTATTGTGTGGGAAAGATTTCTTGGATGCTATCAGAGTTGTTCTCACCCAGTAATTGTGTTCAATTTGAGAAAATGCTCACAGACCTGAAATATGGACCATATCCACCAGGACCAGTGGGAAAAGGCCGCCATTTCTCTATTTATTCGATATTAGGCGGAGCTCTTACATGTACGTACATGTCTTAAAGTTTCTTTTAATAGGTAAATAAACCTGATCTGACTACAACATGTGTTTTGAGAATATTCATTCATTCATTCATTCAACTGGTCAGATTACATTTGAAAAATGTAGGAATGTTGGTTCCGCCTTAAAATGTTAAAGAGTACACTGTGATTGCTAACTCCACAAATCACAACATAACAAACAAACAATTCTTTATTGTCAAAGTACTTTTACATACATTGAAATTTGGTTTGTGCTCTGGGCACCTGTCGCCACCGTGCAGCGCCAGTTATTGCGTTGTTCTATCCTTTTGATGCTGAGCGCCAAGCAGGAAGCAACAACTACCAAATTTTAACGTCTTATGGTATGACGCGGCCAGATTCGAACTCTGACCTTCCGGAGGATAAAGCGGACGCTCTACCAACTGAGCTAAATCCCCGGTTATATAATATAATAACAGCCAGGTTATTAGCAGTTAGCGCCAAAATACTAAAGAATATGATTTATATCGTACGTCAGCTAGTTAGTGATGGCAGAAGAAACAGTTAATGGAGTATTTAGCACAGCCCTTTCACAGTAAGCAGGTCCTGGGTTCGAGCCATGTGCTTGGGCATTTCTCCATGGAGATTGCATGTTCTCCCTGTGCTTTTGTGGCTTTCCCTTTGGTACTCCGGTTTCTACTACAGTCCAAAGACATGCACATTAGTCTAATTCACTGTTTCAGATTGGCCCTGAGTGTACGTGTGAATGGTGCTTTGATCCTGAGATGGTCGGGTGAGCTTTTCATGGTGTACCCTGAGCTTGCCCAGCGTCGGCTGAGGTAGGCTCCAGCTTCGTCACGACCCTTGTAGGGTTAAGTGGTCCAGCAAATAAATGGGACAGAGGGAATGAGTATTTAGCAATGATGAATGTGATTGAATTCAAACTTTTGAGCACAAATTTGTTTGAATGGACAGGAGAGCACGTCAGACCTGGTCAGACTAGAACACTATTACATAGAGAAACCTTCACAACTACAAGGAGACCATTTAAACTCTACACAGACATGCCATCCCCAAACCTGGCACTTGAAACGAGGACCTACTTGCTGTGAGACAGGCGTGCGACCCGCTGCACCACTGTGCCTGCCCTCAATATTATATGAACAATATATGTTTTTGTTTTCCTGCTGGAGTGCATCAAGAGAAAAGATTTCACTAAAAAACAGGCAGGTGGAAATTCTGGACCATTTTGGCACAATCGCTGGAGATTTGGCACATTTAGCAGGAATTTTTCAGACAGACAGCTGATGTCACTTGGCAAGAAACTCCATGTACACACCCACCCACACACACACCCACCCACCCACCCACCCACACACACACACACACACACACACACGCACACACACATTGAAACAGAGAGGAACCTGATGGACATGCACGAAATGTTCTCCTTCCAGGGACCAAACCTTGCTTCAGAGCCTATTGTTTGTTGTCCAACGTTCCCAGCATAGGGACATCTGGACTGTGTGTGTGTGTGTGTGTGTGTGTGTGTGTGTGTGTGTGTGTATGAGTGTGATAGAGCGGGGGATGGGCCCAGAGTGTTACAGACAGTCTGTCACCTCACTCCAGGACTGTTTGTGGTAGTGATTGGTTAACCTGTTATTACGTATACACACACACACACACACACACACACACACACACACACACACACACACAGGGGTCAACTGCTTATGAATAAACGGCTCTTTAATTAAATAGGAAAAGATATGATTTGAGAGACAGGGTAGTTTGTGGCTCTCCCCCCATATCTACGTTACATTTTTTTATTTCACTTAAAACCCCCCAAAACTTTTATTTTACATAAAAAGTCAGTAAAACAAAAAAAAATACAAATGAAATTTGGAGGTACAGTCGTGTAGTGTTTAACACGTCCCTGGTCACAACAAGATGGACCTGGGTTCGAGTCCCTTACTTGATGGGGACATATCTGTGTGGGCTTTGGACGCCCCCCCCCCGTACTGTGGTTTCCTCTACACACTTCGGTTTTCTCCAACACAGTCCAAACACAGGCACAGCCCTATGTGTGAGTGTGAATGGTTGTATGTTTTTGTATGTGTTTGCGTGTGTGTGTTTGCGTGTGTGTGTTTGAGTGCGTGTGTGTGTGTGTGTGTGTGTTTGAGTATGTGTAAGTGTGTGCGCGTGTTTGAGTATGTGTGTGTGTGTGTGTGTTTGAGTATGTGTGTTTGAGTATGTGTGTGTGTGTGTGTGTGTGTGTGTGTGTGTGTGAGTATGTGTGTTTGCGTGTGTGTGTTTGAGTACGTGTAAGTGTGTGTGTGTGTGTGTGTGTGTGTGTGTGTGAGTATGTGTAAGTATGTGCGCGTGTTTGAGTATGTGTGTGTGTGTGCGTGCGTGTGTGTGAGTATGTGTAAGTATGTGCGCGTGTTTGAGTATGTGTGTGTGTGTGTGTGTGTGTGTGTGTGTGTGTATTGGCCCTATGATGGACTGATGAGGTGTTCAGGGTGCACCCTGCCTTCACATAGAGTTGGCCAAGATAGGCTTCAGCGTTTTCTCACCCCTAGTAGGATTATGTGGTTTGGCGAATGAATAATTGAATGAATTAGCATGAAAGACTTGTCAAGCTAACATTTAAATGACAAAGTGGTGGAAGCTGCAAAAGGAAGAGTGTCCTGTTGTCTTTAAGGAGGAGTTGAAACAGGCTTTGGGTGGTCAGGAAGTGCCTCCAGATGACTGGACAACTACAGCTAATGTGATCAGGGAGACAGGTAGGAGAGGACTTGGTGTGTCCTCTGGAAGACGACAAGCAGAGATTTTAAAATAGCTGATGTTATTAGAGAAACAGAGTAGACATGAATGTGTTTGTGGGACAGGCTGAGAGAAAGAAAGGGAGGGGGGGAGAGAGAGAGGAATAGAGAGAGAGAGAGAGAGAGAGAGAGAGAGAGAGAGAGAGGGGAAATGTTTTGTGGTTGACAATCTTCATGGCCAGAAAGTTGGGCATCTGTAGTGACCCAGTTGTCTTCATACTTCCTTCCGCTGAACCTCGCTATCGTTCACTCATACAACTTCCACTCCATTCTACGGCGAACGATTGTCTGTCTCTCTCTCTCTCTCTCTCGCTCTCTCTCTCTCTCACACACACACACACACACACAAACACACACACACACACACACACACACACACACACACACACACACACACACACACACACACACACACACGTGCAAAGTGCATTTTCTCGGAGGTGAGTCAGCAGTTCAACAGTCCTGGTGGTAAGCGAATGATGAGAACTCCGAGAGACACACTTTATTTCTCTTTTCTTCATTTCTCTTTCATTTCATTTGTTCTCTTTTCATTCTTTCTTTTTTCTCCTTTCTCTCTTCTTTATTTCCTTTTTTGTTTCTCTTTTATTTCTTTCTCTGCAGGGTGAAGCACTATTTTTAGCATGCTGGGTGTTTAGTAAGTGTAATATGATAAGTGCAGCCTTGATGAGTTCTGTGCAACTATTTGGTAAAATTCAGCATTCTGAAATACAACTCTAAATACCACATAAATAAATAAATAAATAAATATGAACTGAAAGTGAAGTTGTGTACACTTGTCCAGAGTATCTCTGTACCTCGGTGTGTCAGGTGACGTCATTTTCTTTCCTGTCATATTTCTCCCAGTGTTTGCTTCACACCCTCGAGCCTGCAGCAGAAGAAAGCCTCGTCAGTGTGTTTCGCACCCTCAAGAGGGATGCGGTTGGGCACATGTGGGTGGAAGTGCGCAGCAAATACAGACAGTCAGAAACACACACACACACACACACACACACACACACACACACACATTAAAAAAAAAGTTCATTTTTTTTGTATTTTCTAACGAACTCGCGGTGCACTCAGTGAAAAGAGCCTGCGTCACACAGAATGGCTTAATGCAGCAAACGGATGAAATATGGCTGCTAGTTTTATAATGGAATTTAATTACAGTATTATTGAAAAAACTTGTTTTTCTCATTTAGATTTCGGAGATGGCTATGTTTTGACCTTTCAAGGTCAAAGTTAATTCATTCATTCATTCGTTTTCTAAGACACTTAATCTAAATAGGGTCACGGGAGGCTGGTGCCCATCTCAGCTGACTTTGGGCACGGACGGGGTACACCCTGGACTGCTTGCCAGGTCATCGCAGGGCCGTCACAGGTCTCATTTGAAAGTGCATATATCCTTTCCTTTAGTCTTTAATAGTAAAGTAGCGATGTCTATAAGCACTTGCTTCAAAGTTATAAGCGCTTCATCTCAAAAAAATTGAACCCTGGTCTGACCTTTATCTTTGCCCCTGAAATTTCAAAATGAAGTCAACTCTGGGACTCTATTGAATTTCATGCCTGGGTGTGGTCAGGATTTTGTTCACTGACAAAGACACAGACAAACACATGCTGATGATTACAATACTCCAACGCAAAGTAATTGATGAATCAAACTGAAAGCGCTGTTTTGTGCTGGCAGTAATTCCTGTGTGTGAGCTGAAAGTGGACACACACTCTATTCTTTTACTTCTGTAAACCAGGAAGCACATTGGCGACTCTGCAGGTAAAGCTATCATGACTAGCCACGCCTCTTTTGATAAAGACAGTCTAACTAGCCTGGACCATGTACCGTGTCTTACTCTGGCCTGATGGGGTAAGGCAGTGTCTGAGCAGGGGTTGAGAACCAGGCATGCGGGAATTTCTTTGTTTAAATTGTAACGCAATCACCTTTTTTTGCTTCATACTCCATGTACACCAGCGGTGGGCTGTCAGGGCCTTCTGTCCTGTCCTAAACACTTTCCTTTCTCTTTCTTCCTTTCGGCTTTTTCCCTTTTACTCGGGAGTCGCCACAGTGAATCATCTGATTCGCACATTTGATTTGGCAGAGGTTTTTACGTCGGATGCCCTTCCTGTCACAACCCTTTAGCAAGGGACAGAAACACGCTGACGACTTTGCAGTCTACTCTTTACGAAAGTCAGCAATGGTTCTTTTACATGAACCTCTCACCATAGACAGTGAGACACATGGCCCGCCTTTGATAACCCAGTTAGCTGCACTGGGGGGACAGTGACAACCTTGTGGGGACTCGAACCCCCAACCTTAGGATCAGCGATCCTGCGCCCTACCCACTAGACCACCACTGCCCCATGCTGTCCCAAACACTGACCTACACTTACAACTTAAATTCTAGTCTTTGGGCTCTTGAGTGGCGCATAGGGAAGGTGTGTGACTGTTACCCCAGAGATCACAAGTTTGAATCTGGGTTAATGCCACAGCTATCCATGAAGGGAATCCATGGGAGTAAATCGACTGAGCCCTTGCGGGAGGGAAGGATGGGATATGCTCACCTCCCCGTCACTCTATTTTCAAGGCAATTTCTCCTCAGTCATCAGCCACTGTGCGCGTAAAAAAATTCTAACTTAAATGTATCGTGTGCAGATCACTACAGACTATTCACCGAGTTTTTCTCTGACCAACCAATCAGAGGATGGAAAAATGCTGAAGTCATTATAAGCCCGCTAGCTGGCCCATCTGAAATCTGACTGGTTAAAGAAACAGCCCCATTGTGAGTATAGTTTGTGACATCAGCCAGCACTTCTGATTCTGAAGGTCCTGTGCAGATTAGACTGATAAGGCAGCACCTAAAACCTGAAATCTGATTGGACCAAAAACATCTGGCATCCACATATATGTGCTGGAAGCAGTGCAGCCAAAAGATGTGCTACAAAAAGAAGGGAACAGACTGCATCATCATCATTCGCTAAGTCCAGGATCGGGTCGCGGGGGCAGAAACCTAAGCAAAGAGATCCAGACGTCCCTCTCCCCAGCCACTTCCTCCAACTCTCCCAGGGGGACACCGAGGCGGTCCCAGGCAAGCCGAGAGACATAGTCCCTCCAGCGTGTTCTAGGTCAACCCCATGGTCTCTTCCCGGTTGGACATGCCCGAAACACCACACCAGGGAGGCGTCCTGACCAGATGCCCGAGCCACCTCAACTGGCCCCTCTCAATGCGGAGGAGCAGTGGATCTACTCCGAGCTCTCAACGGATGATAGAGCTTCTTAATTTATCACCGCTTGTATCCGCAACCTTGTTCTTTCGGTCACTACCCAAAGCTCGTGACCATAGGTGAGGTTTGGAACGTAGATCGACTGGTAAATTGAGAGCTTCACCTTGTGGCTCAGCACCTTCTTCACCACGACGGACCGGTACAGGAGTCTTCCTCTTCCACGGAGGGCATGTCGGTGGGATTGAGAAGGTCCTCAAAGTATTCCCTCCACCTCTCGATGACATCCCCAGTCGAAGTCAGCAGCTCCCCACCTCCACAGTAAACAATGTTTGTGGAGAACTGCTTCTCCCTCCTAAGACATCGGATGGCAATCCAGACCCTTTTTGAGTCCAACCGATAATCACTCTCCACGCCCTCACCGAATACCTCCCACGCCCAAGATTTTGCATCTGCAACAGCCTCGGCTGCACACGTTTGGCCTGCCGGTACATGTTTGCTGCCTTGGGAGTCCCACAGGCTAATAAAACCCGATAGGCCTCCTTCTTTAGCTGGACGGCCCCCTTCACCGCAGGTGTCCACTACCAGGTTCGGGGGGTTACCTCCACAACAAGCACCGACGACCTTACGGCCACAGCTATAGGCTGCCGCCTCAGCAATGGAGGTACGAAACATGGCCCATTCGGATTCCATGTCCCCCACCACCTCCGGGATGTGGTTGTATCTCTGCCGGAGGTGGGAGTTAAAGGCTTCTCGAACAGGGGACTCCGCCAAACGTTTCCAGCAGACCCTGATTACACGCTTGCGCCTGCCATGTCTGGAAGGCAACCTCCCCACACCGAAGCCAACTCACCACCAGGTAGTGATCGGTAGACAGTTCAGCTCCTCTCTTCACCCGAGTTTCCAGAACACATGGCTGCAAGTCCGATGACACGACTACAAAGTCAATCATCAAATTGCAACCTAGGGTGTCCTGGTGCCAAGTGCACTTATGGAGACACTTATGTTCGAACATGGTGTTCGTGATAGACAAACTGTGACGAGCACAGAAGTCCAACAACGAAACACCATTCGGGTTCAGACTGGAGAGGCCGTACCTACCGATCACACCATTCCAGGTCACACTATCGTTGCCCACATGGGCACTGAAGTCTCCCAAGACAACGAGTGGGTCTCCCGAGGGAGCGTTCTCCAACACACACCCCAAGGACTCCAAAAAGGGTGGGTACTCTGAACTGTCATTTGGTGCATAAGCACAAATAACAGTCAGGACCCGTCCCCCCACCCGAAGACTGAGGGAAGCTACCCTTTCGTCAACCAGGGAGAACTCCAACATTTGGGCACCGAGATGGGGGGGCAACAAGAATACCCACACTGGCTCGCCACCTCTCCCCATGAGCAACTCCAGAATAGAAGGTCCAGCCTCTCTCGAGATGGATGGTTCCAGAGCCCAAGCTATGTGTTGAGGTGAGCCCGACTATATCTAGTCGGTATCTCTCCACCTCACGCACCAGATCAGGCTCCTTCCCCGACAGAGAGGTGACATTCCATGTCCCGAGGATCAGAGTAAGTACCCGAGGATCGATCCAACAGAACCCATGCCTTCAACTGCCACCCAACTCACACTGTACCCGACCCCTAAAACTCCTCCCATGGGTGGTGGGTCCATGGGAGGGCGGACTCATGTCTCCTTTTCGGGCTAGGCCCGGCCAGGCTCCATGGGCAGAAGCCCGACCACCAGGCGACCTGGTTCCAGGAGGGAGCCCTGGTGACCCGCGTCCGGGCAATTCAGACTGCTTCCTTTGATATCTCTTCGATGTCATAAGGGTCTTCTGAATCGTACTGTCTGGACCTTCACCCACGACCTGTTTGCCTTGGGTGACCCTACCAGGGGTATTATGCCCCCAACAACATAGCTCCTAGGATCATTAGGTCACACAAACCCCTCCACAATAAGGTGGCAATTCAGGGAGGGGGAACAGACTGTTGGGAATAAATTAATACAATTTAATGGAACAAATACAAATTTTTTTTTTATTTTCCCCAATTTTTCTGTATCCAATCCCCACCTTTTGGTATTGCCTTCCCTATCACACAACCACCACTGACCAGACCAGAGAGGGGCAAAAGCATGCACATGCCACCTCCGTGAAGTGCGATGCTAGTGACTTGCTTCTTTTCAAATTATGTGCATGTGTATTTGGGAGCGGTCTAACACACTTGGAGGGAAAGCACTATTCGCCCCCTGGTACGGATGAGGTCACACCCATAATTGGCTGCCAATCACTGTAAATGACAAGAGAGTGAGCATATGCCATCCCTCCCTCCCTTGCGATCTTGGCCATTTAGCTCCCATGGACTCAAAGCCACGGTTGACTGTGGCATTAACCCGGATTTGAACTTGCGACCGTTGGGTTAAGAGTCACTCACATTGTTGATGTGTCAACCGGGAGCCAAAAAAGATAATTTCACCACTCAGTATTTCTTCCATGATATCTTACAGGCATCACATGAGTGATGATGCAGGAAAAGAAGGGACTTTCACGTTGTGTAAATACTAGATTTTCAAGGCAAACGACGGTACGTGAAAGACGCCTCTGATTATTTAATTTTCCTTGAATAATACAGCCTGTGCATAATGCAGCCCTGAGGATGGGCACAAACAAGTTCCCATTCTCACGCCGGTCCCAAGCCCATATAAATGCAGAGGGTTGGGACAGGAAGGGCATCCGGCGTAAAACTTTTGCCAAAATACAGAATGCGAACCATCAAGACAATTTAATGGGTCAACAATGACCGCCATCAGTGCTGTCAACCAACAGAGTGCTGGTGGAAATTGGACTACTGTTGGTCGAAGAAGGAGAGGTCGAAGAATGAGAGGACCAAGAAGGAGAGGCGGGAGGCGTGTCCATGGGCAGCAAGAAAAGAGGAAAGGCATGAGTCTAGGATTGAGAGTAGGAAATTTGAATGTTGGACTTATGACAGGAAAAGGTAGAGAGCTGGCATGATGCAGAGGAGGAAGGTGTACATATTGTGTGTTCAGTAGACCAGGTGGAGAGGTAGCAAGGCTATAAGCTTAGAAGCAGGGTTTAAGCCATTTTAGCATGTTGTGGATGGGAAGAGAAATGGAGTCGGAGTCATCTTGATGGAGGGGGTGGTCAGGAATGTTCTAGAAGCGAAAAGAGTGTCAGACAGAGTGATGAGTCTCAAGTTAGAAATTGAAGGCATGATGTTCAATGTTGTTAGTGCTTATGCCCCACAGGCAGGATGTGAGTTAGAAGAGAAGGAGAGATTCTGGAGTGAGTTTGATGAAGTGATGCAGAGCTGAAAGAGTGGTCATTGGTGCAGACTTCAATGGCCATGTTGGTGCAGGCAACAGAGGGGACGAGGAGGTGATGGGCAGGTTTGGTATCCAGGACAGGAACGCAGAAAGACAGATGTTGATAGATTTTGCAAAAAGGATGGAAATGGCTGTGGTGAATACTTTCTTCCAGAAGAGGCAGGAGCATAGGGTGACCTATAAAATCAGAGGTAGGAGCACACAGGTAGACTACATCTTGTGTAGGTGATGTAATTTGAAGGAAGTCAGTGACCGCAAAGTAGTAGTGGGTGAGAGTGTTGCCAAACAGCATAGGATGGTGGTGTGCAGGATGATGCTGATGGTGAGGAAGGTGAAGAAGGCAAAGGCAGAGCAAAAGCCAAAGTTGTGGAAGCTGAAAAAGGAAGAGTGTCGTGTTGTCTTCAAGGAGGAGTTGAAACAGGCTTTGGGTGGTCAGGAAGTGCTTCCAGATGACTGGACAACTACAGCTAATGTGATCTAATGTGTGTCCTCTGGAAGGACAGTAGATAAGGAGATTTGGTGGTGGAATGAGGAAGTGCAGGAGTGTGTACAAAGGAAGAGGTTAGCTAAGAAGAAGTGGGACATTGAGAAAACCGAAGAGAGTAAACAGGAGTACAGGGAAACACAGCGTAAGGCAAAGGTAGCAGTGTCAAAGGCCAAACAGAGCGCGTATGATGACTTGTATGCTCGGCTGGAAATTAAAGAGAGAGAAAATGATTTATCCAGGTTGGCACAGCAGAGAAATAGAGATGGGAAGGACGTGCAGCAAGTTAGATTGATAAAGGACAGAGAGGGAAATGTATTGACTGATGACAGAAGTGTGCTGGGAAGATGGAAAGAGTACTTTGAAGAGCTGATGAATGAGTAAAATGAGAGAGAAAAAAAGTAGAAGAGGTGACTGTTGAGAACGAGCAAGTAGCAAAGATTAGTAAGGGTGAAGTGAGGAGTGCATTGAAGAGGATGAAGAGTGGAAAGGCAGTAGGTCCTGATGACATACCAGTGGAGCTATGGGAGTGTATAGGAGAGGTAGCAGTAGATTTTCTGACAAGAACATTCAACAAGGTCTTAGAGAGTGAGAGGATGCCAGAGGAATGGAGAAGTGTGCTGGTGCCCATTTTTAAGAACAAGGGTGATGTGCAGAGTTGTGGCAACTATAGAGGGATAAAGTTGATGAGCCATACGATGAAGTTATGTGAAAGAATAATGGAAGCTAGACTAAGGGCAGAGGTCAGCAACAGTTTGGTTTCATGCCAAGAAAGAGCACCACAGATGCAGTGTTTGCTTTGAGGATGTTAATAGAGAAGTACAGAGAAGGCCAGAGCTGCATTGTGCCTTTGTTGATCTGGAGAAAGCATATGACAGGGTGCCGAGGGAGGAACTGTGGTATTGCACGAGGAAGTCTGGAGTGGTAGAGAAGTATTTTAGAGTGGTGCAGGACATGTATGAGAGATGTAACACAGTGGTGAGGTGTGCTATCGGTGTGACAGAAGAGTTCAAGGTGGAGGTGGGACTGCATCAAAAGTCAGCTCTGAGCCCCTTCTTGTTTGCTATAGTGATGGACAGGCTGACAGACAAGGTCAGACAAGACTCTCCATGGAGTATGATCTTTGCAGATGACATCGTGATCTGTAGTGAGAGCAGAGAACAAGTGCAGGAAAATCTAGAGAGGTGGAGGTATGCCCTGGAAAGGAATGAAGGCTAGCTGCAGTAAAACAGAATACATTTGTGTGAACGACAAGGACCCAAGAGAAACAGTGAGGATACAGGGAGCAGAGATAAAGAAGGTGGAGGATTTTAAGTACTTAGGCTCAACAATCCAGAGCAATGGAGAGTGTGGAAAAGAGGTGAAGAAGCATGTGCAGGCAGGTTGGAATGGTTGGAGAAAAGTGTTCGGTGTGATGTGTGAGATGGAGGCAGGCGATTCGCTGTAGCGACCCCTGAAGGGAAAAGCCGAAAGTGAAAGAAGAAGAATACAGCGTGTGCATGACGAGTAGCATGTTGTGTAATCCTGCTTGATAATATTGCTTATAAATGCTTGAGGGAAAAGTGAATGATTTTTCCCTAACATCAGTTCTCATGTAACGGGGTGAAGTGCAGTACCGGTGGAAATAAAATACAGCAAAATACAGCATCTCTTCAAACCTTTAGTGGATGTAGAGCTTCATCACAAAGCTGCAATCGAGATGCTGCTGTCCTGTGAACATGCTGTTGAGATACTGTCTCTTTTTACCCTCCCAATGCCCAGAAAAAATGTTTGTCCTGTTACATGAGAGCACACGTGAGTTCTTTGTTAAATTATATTCAATGCTACTTCAAAACAGAAAATAACATAACATTAAAATTCGGTATGTCAAATAGGCATTTGCATAATACAGTACTTGAAACTTTAAAAGATTAAGAGATGTTTATTGTCAACTGTTGCATGAACAACGAGAATCAGTTTTGCAGCCTCTTTGTTTCGAAGAAATGATAAGAGAAAGAGCACAAAAGTCAACTAAGGAACTACACCAAGCTATACATATACTAGTATACCGACATACACATATATACACAAAACGTAGAAACATACAGGATATACACCCATACCTACATATTTACACCGACATACACAATTCCAGTACACATAACCTATACACATAACCTATATCTACATACAGATGCTCCCCAACTTATGTTCATCCGTTTTATGTTTTTTTTGCTTTTTTTTTTTTTTAAAGTCAAATTTTGAGTTTCGACGTCCCCACATAGTATGCTGACGTAATGACGCAATGATATAATGACGCTGCGTCCATTGTTTGCAAACGACAGACTGAACGTGCCCCTCCTTCTTCCCAGTTCAGTTATATATCAGTTATATAGTGTGTTACTCTTGTGTTAAGCCGTCATCGCTGTGATCTTTGTGTTTACACTGTTTTGCGGACTTTTGTAACCCGAAGCAAATATGGTTGGTCAGAAGCGTAAGCCAACTAGCATGGGTGCAAGTCTCATACACAGAGATGAATTAACTATCTGCTCGGATCGGCACAATCTACCATGCATACTCAGATAAGCAAAGAGAGTTCAACGAAGCCCTTGCTCACTTTAAAGATCGGAAGTCCGCATAACCCGCACTTTATTTCAAGCAAGTAAACTACTTTCAGCAAGTGCACTACTTTCGGTATTGAGTGCCTCACATATTGTATGCGTTGATTGGCTGTTTTAAGCTTCATGTAAAGTGAGTCGGCTCAGCTTCAAGTCATGTGATTCAGCTCAGCTTCATGTAAAGTGACCATCCGCGACTATCGGAACCATTTACAAGCAGAAGGATCACATCATAGAGAATGTTAAAGGTTATATTTGATACTGCATTTGATATTTGATGAGTGAATTAATTAAAATTTATCAATTTGAAATTATTTTGTTTGAATTTAATTTATTTGAAATGTTGATATTATTTGGTATATTTGATATTATTTTACCATGTGATGTTTATAATAATTGATTTAGGGGTGTTTTATGAGATACGGTAATGGTATTTATGGATATATAGTTCAGTATGAACGTCATACGTCACTGGAGCATACAGTAACAACTTACGTTCATTTTCAACTTACATTCGGCTGTCCGGACCAAACAAAAACGTAAGTCGGGGAGCAGCTGTAGACTCAAAAAAACAAAAAAAGAAAAGAAACCCTCCCCCACTCTATTAAAAATGTCCTGTATTCATCTTCATATTTTCGTTTCGCTGTACATTTTTTCCTGACATTTTAAAAGCAAATTTGACACAAATTATTGACTGAAATGAACTCGCCCATACTGGGAAGCTTTGCAGTATTTTTATTTCATTTCATTATATAATAATTGATTTAAGGGTGTTTTATGAGGTACGGTAATGGTATTTATGGATGTATAGTACAGTATGAGCGTCATACGTCACACATCACTGTAACAACTTACATTCGGCCGTCCGGAACCAATTAAAAACGTAAGGTGGGGAGCGTCTATATATACACCAACATACACATATATACACATACACATATATACACATACAGTATATGCACACATACCAACATATATACACCTACATACACGTATACACACATACCTACACACACACACACACACACACACACACACATATATATATATATATATATATATATATATATATATATATATATATATATATATATATATATATATATATATACACACACACACATACACCAAAATGCAGCCATGAGGTGGGGGGGCACTAACCAGTGTCTCTCCCCCTCATGCCGGTCCCAAGCCCAAAGAAATGCAGAGGGTTGTGTCAGGAAAGGCATCCGACGTAAAACCAATACCAAACTTTTATGATGCAAATCAGAAGTATTACCCCCATACCGGATCGGTCGAGGCCCGGGTTAACAGCGACTGCCATCAGTGCTGTCAATCAATAGGGTGCTGATGGAAATTGGACTACTGTTGGTCGAAGACGGCGAAGAAGGAGAGGTGGGAGGCGTGTCCGTAGGCAGAGAGAGAAGAGGAAAGGCATGAGTCTAGGACTGTGAGAGTGGGGACTTTGAATGTTGGAACTATGCAAAGAAAAGGTAGAGCTTTAGCCAAAACCACTGCTAAATGGTTTACTGACCATGGTATTACTGTGCTCAATTGGCCTGCCAACTCTCCTGACCTGAAGCCCATAGAGAATCTGTGGGATATTGTGAAGAGAAAGTTGAGAGACACCAGACCCAACACTGTGGATGAGCTTAAGGCCGCTATCGAAGCATCCTGGGCCTCCGTAACACCTCAGCAGTGCCACAGGCTGATTGGCTCCATGCCACGCCGCATTGAAGCAGTCATTTCTGCAAAAGGATTCCCGACCAAGTATTGAGTGCAGAACTGAACATCATTATTTGAAGGTTGACTTTTTTGTATTAAAAACACTTTTTTTTTTATTGGTCGGATGAAATATGCTAATATTTTGAGATAGGAATTTTGGGTTTTCATGAGCTGTATGCCAAAATCATCAGGATTAAAACAATAAAAGACCTGAAATATTTCAGTTGGTGTGTAATGAATCTAAAATATATAAAAGTTTAATTTTTATCAGTACATTACAGAAAATAATGAACTTTATCACAATATGCTAATTTTTTGAGAAGGACTAGTATACACACATATACACATATAGACACAAACACATATATACACAGATTTGGATGTATGGTACATCTAACTATTTAGTGAACAAAGTGATGAGAAAACAAATACCAAATGACAGACACTCCTGCTAACAGGGATGACATTATCTATGACCTTTCACCTGCCCCCAGATCGTCTCTGTGACGTTTTTAAGCGCCCCACTTAGCACTAATGCTCCAGCCATGCTCTGAACACACAGATAGATGAGCCCCACCCCAAACACAATCTTACACACACTCCTAGGATTGCAATTGAATCATCAGAGCAATGGTGATGCGCTAACTCTACATTATTGTGCATATCTGTAGCAGACTCCTCAGGCCACCATATCCTTATGCTCCTTTATCTCTCAATCAATGTTCCTCAAAACCATCCTCCTACTTTTTACCCCTGCTCCCCCTCTTCTACACTCTCTCCAAACCGTCTTTCCTTGGGGTCAGGGTTTTGTAGCTCCCACAATACAAGACTAATAGGAGTGGAGTGAGGGACAAAGGTGTAGTGTGAAGTGCAGAAGGGGACTTTAAACGAGGTTCACTCTAAAATCCACAATCTCATCCATAATTCGAGCTTGCCTCCTACTGCGAACATCTGCAGCGTGTCCTGGCTTTGCTCTATTCACGAGGCCTCACCAAGCAGATCTGAGGACGTATTGTCTAAGATGTCTTTAGTACAAGGTCACGGATGCAGACTTTGCAGGACAGATGGTAGACATGATTTATGCAAAAAAATGCTGAATTGAAATTTAATTTGTATAAACTTGTAGATACTTATATTATACATATTTATAATTTATATATAACGATAGCTTTGAATTTCAGAAACATGACCCATATTTTTTTCGAGTATGTGCAGCTTTAAAAAGATCTAATCTATATTTCTATCACACAAATTATATTTTAATATGCAAATCCATATGATCAAATAAAATATGATTCTACTGTACGTTTTTAATGATGCACCCTGGCACTCCATATGCATCATGGGATTTAGGTTTGCTAACAATTTGACAGATTTTTTGAGGAATGTGTTAAAAAAATTAATTGGAAGATACATATTTTTATAATGATAAATACATATTATATAGATACATATTTTTATTTTATAAACCCCTATGACACATGACATCTGAGAGAGAGAGCACAGGAAGCAGTCTCCCTTGCCCGGACGCAGGTCACCGGGGTTCCCTCCTGGAGCCAGGCCCAGGGGAGGGGCTCGAAGGCGAGCGCCTGGTGGTCGGGCTTATGCCCATGGGGCCTGGCCGGGCCTTGCCCGAAAAGGAGACATGGGTCCGCCCTCCCATGGACCCACCACCCGTGGGAGGAGTTTTAGGGGTCGGGTGCAATGTCAGTTGGGTGGCAGCCAAAGGCATGGGTTCTGTCGGACCGATCCTCGGCTACTTACTCTGACCCTCAGGACATGGAATGTCACCTCTCTGACGGGAAAGGAGCCTGATTTGGTGCGTGAGGTGGAGAGATACCGACTAGATATAGTCAGGCTCACCTCAACGCATAGCTTGGTCTCTGGAACCATCCATCTCGAAAGAGGCTGGACCTTCTTCTATTCTGGAGTTGCTCATGGGGAGAGGCGGCAAGCCAGTGTGGGTATTCTTGTTGCCCCCCGTCTCGGTGCCCAAATGTTGGGGTTCTCTCCGGTTGATGAAAGGGTAGCTGGGGGGACGGGTCCTGACTGTTATTTGTGCTTATGCACCAAATGACAGCTCAGAGTACCCACCCTTTTTGGAGTCTTTGGGGGGGGGGGGGGGGGTGTTGGAGAACGCTCCCTTGGGAGACTCACTTATTGTCTTGGGAGACTTCAACGCCCATGTGGTCAACGATAGTGTGACCTGGAAGGGTGTGATCGGTGGGTACGGCCTCTCCAGTCTGAATCCGAACGGTGTTTCGTTGTTGGACTTCTGTGCTCGTCACAGTTTGTCTATCACGAACACCATGTTCGAACATAAGGGTGTCCATAAGTGCACTTGGCACCAGGACACCCTAGGTCACAGTTCGATGATTGACTTTGTAGTCGTGTCATCAGACTTGCGATCATATGTTCTGGAAACTCGGGTGACGAGAGGAGCTGAACTGTCTACCGATCACTACCTGGTGGTGGAATGGCTTCGGTGGTGGGGGAGGTTGCCTTCCAGACCTGGCAAGCCCAAGCATGTAATCAGGGTCTGCTGGGAACGTTTGGCGGAGTCCCCTGTCCAAGAGGCCTTTAACTCCCACCTCCGGCAGAGCTACAACCACGTTCCGGAGAAGGCGGGGGACATGGAATCCGAATGGGCCATGTTTCGTGCCGCCATTACTGAGGCGGCAGCCCATAGCTGTGGCCGTAAGGTCGTCGGTGCTTGTCGTGGCGGTAATCCCCGAACCCGGTGGTGGACACCTGCGGTGAAGGGGGCCATCCGGCTGAAGAAGGAGGCCTATCGGGTTTTATTAGCCTGTGGGACTCCTGAGGCAGCAAACGGGTACCGGCAGGCCAAACGTTCTGCAGCCGAGGCTGTCGCAGATGCAAAATCTCGGGCGTGGGAGGAGTTTGGTGAGGGCCTAGAGAGTGATTATCGGTTGGCCTCAAAAAGGTTCTGGGCCACCATCCGACGCCTCAGGAGGGGGAAGCAGTTCTTCACAAACACTGTTTACAGTGGAGGTGGGGAGCTGCTTACCTTGACTGGGGATGTTGTCGAGAGGTGGAGGGAATACTTTGAGGATCTCCTCAATCCCACCAACACGCCCTCCGTGGAAGAGGAAGATCCTGGGGGTTCGGGTGAGGGTCCGCCCATCACTGGAGTGGAGGTCACTGAGGTTGTCAAAAAGCTCCTCGGTGGTCGAGCTCCGGGGTTGGACGAGATCCGCCCGTAATATCTCAGGGCACTGGATGTTGTAGGACTGTCTTGGTTGACACGTCTCTGCAACATCGCGTGGTCATCGGGGGCTGTACCTCTGGATTGGCAAACTGAGGTGGTGGTCCCAATTTTTAAGAAGGGGGACCGGAGGGTGTGTTCCAATTATCAGGGAATTACACTCCTCAGCCTACCTGGGAAAGTCTATGCAGGGGTACTAGAGAAGAGGATCTGACCGATAGTCGAACCTCGGATTCAGGAGGAACAATGTGGTTTTCGTCCTGGCCGCAGCACTCTTGACCAACTCTATACGCTCCAGAGGATTCTGGAGGGGGCGATGGGAGTTTGCCCGATCTGTCCACATGTGCTTTGTGGATTTGGAGAAGGCTTTCGACCGTGTCCCTCGAACGATCTTGTGGGGCGTGCTCCGAGAGTACGGCGTTCTGGATCCGTTGCTATGAGCTATTCGGTCGCTGTATCACCAGAGCCAGAGTTTGGTCCGTATTGGTAACAGCAGGTCGGATTCGTTTCCAGTGGGAGTTGGAGTCCGCCAAGGCTGTCCTTTGTCACCGATTCTGTTCATACTTTTTATGGACAGAATTTCTATTTACCAGTTGATCTCCGTTCCAACCCTCACCTATGGTCACGAGCTTTGGGTAATGACCAAAAGAACAAGATCATGGATACAAGCGGCTGAAATGAGCTTCCTTCACCGAGTGGCGGGGTTCTCCCTTAGAGATAAGGTGAGAAGCTCCGCCATCCGGGGAGAGCTCGGAGTAGATCCACTGCTCCGCAATGAGAGGGGCCAGTTGAGGTTGCTCGGGCATCTGGTCAGAATGCCCCCCAGATGCCTCCCTGGTGTGGTGTTTCAGGCATGTCCAACCGGGAAGAGACCCCGGGGTCGACCTAGAACACGCTGAAGGGACTATGTCTCTCGGCTTGTCTGGGACCGCCTCGGTGTCCCCCTGGGAGAGTTGGAGGAAGTGGCTCGGGAGAGGGACGTCTGGACCTCTTTGCTTAGGTTGCTGCCCCCGCGACCCGACCCTGGACTAAGCGGAAGATGATGATGATGATATTTTTATCTGCAGAATCTACATAAATTACACTGAAATTAGGCAGGAAAAAAACATTTGTAAAATAAAGATTTCAAATTTAATTAAAAATTCCAACAATAAAATCAACTGCTATGCTTTTATTTTATCTTTAACTTCTAACAGTAACCCGTCATACCTTTCCTGTATTTTCCACCTTAATCCTCATTGGGGTGACGAGAAGGCTGTCGCTCACACAACACTCACACAACCATTCATTCTCACACATCCAGCAATT
>CM045748.1:5570000-5615000 GCA_024760905.1 Plotosus lineatus
ATAACAATATTAATAATAATAATAATAATAATAATAATAAATAACACTCATTAATTATGATACTTTGGCAGATAGGGGGTTACTTGCATAGTTTGGGGGAAACCTTCTCCCTTTATAAAACTTTAATTTTCTAAAAGTTTTATAGAAGTTTAATTCACTCTGAGCCTGAACTGTGTGTATGTATATATATATATATATATATATATATATATATATATATATAAAACAGGGAATGATCTGAAAATGTTCTTTGTTTTCTGAGAACACAACACCACGTACAGACATACATTAAACATACATGCACCACACACACATCACTCACTGACACACACACACACACACACACACACACACACAGAGAGATAGAGAGAGAGAGAGAGAGAAAGAGAGCCTGCATTGTAAGTCATGTTAACTACCAATCACTCAATGCAGCCTACACACTGCTCTTTCATATACTGTATTCACACACAGACAAAGGAACCATATAGAGCGTGAACACACACACACACACACACACACACACAAGTGAGAGAGAGGAACAAACCACGCTCATATGGCCTACTCGCTGCTCATCACTCACACACTTGGCTTATTTACAATTTTTCATCTTAATCCACAATGTCACATTCATATCAGTATAATTTATACAGAAACTACAACAGCAGTTTGAAGAATCACACTCGCAGCTTTACAAATGTCAGTCCTACGTTCGTCAAGCAAGAAATACTTCATATTTTACAGTAACATTCCATCCAGCCATGTGAACAATAAATAAAGGCGAACTGGCACGATCATATCCAAAGCCCTGGCACGAGAGCCCCCTGAATCCCTACCTGTACCTTCTTTTATTATTAGAAAGGGCTACGCACATCCCAGAGCCACAAACAGCAGAAAATCCCAACACTGACCCGTGGAGCACGATGATGTTTGGATGTTGTCACGCTAATACAGCTGTGAACTCGACCGCGGGCTAACAACGGCAGTCGTGAAACAAATCCTGGTTCGGTTCACAGATCAGTAATGATAGTAATATTTTACTCAGGATTAACCACAATGGCTAAAGAGTGCAATGATATATAGCCTACGTGTGTGTGTGTGTGTGTGTGTGTGTGCGCGCGCGCCTTTTGGACAATTCAGAATCTTCATCCGTGCTAATACAGTGGTAGCTCACCTTACAAAATTAATCCGTTCCAGAGCTTTTTTCTTAACCTGGATTTTTTGTAAACTGAACCACATTTTACATGTAAAAGGCCTGATTCATTCCAAGGCCCCCAATACTACCCCCTAAACCCTTTAAAATGATAACAGTATACCTTTTAAGGCCGCCTTCTGCTTCAATATCGTACCGATGGTAGACGGGTTTGTCCATATTCCTTAATGATATCACTCAACCGCATGCCACGAGCCCGCTTCTTCTTTTCACTCCCACCAGAAATCACGCGCGCGTGTGCATGCATGTGTTGTGTGTGCGTGCATGTGTTGACCATGTCTTCTTAGCAGAGTTATAATCTTACAAATGTTTATGGAAGGTTAAAAGCCTAACTCAAAAAATAAAGTTGCAATGGCACACTAAAAAAACTCATGAAACAACGGTAACTCTGTCCTTTACACAAAAAGCATTATGGTAGATACAGCTCCATAATAGCCAATGGGAGGGAGCTGCGTCATCCCTCCTAGCCAATTGGAGGCCAGCGGGGCGGGATGTTTGGAGATCGCTAATGTGAGAGCAGCTCGTGCATTGTTTGAAGGTTTGAATGGTACTTTTGACGCGTTTCATGATGAGAACTTGTTTCCTATACAGAGACAAAACATTTTGGAAAATGTTTTTCGTAACTTGAATTTTTCATTTGCTGGGACGATCGTAAGGTGAGGTCCCACTGTAGAGCAAAAACGGTGCAAGTTACTTGTTGCTAAGTGAGCATCACTATGAAACCGCTCTATGTTCAGACAGCGCTACTCAGCTCGCTTAAATCAGTTTGGTGCCTGACTCAGTTCAGGGCTGTGGCACCACTGGGTTTGTGAGAACTTTGGGTTAGGACCCATTACACCGTTAGAATAAACATTCGCCTGTCTGGTTTTTGTTTGTTAAAAACGTGCTGATCAGTTAAAAAACTGGTGGTTAATTTCCTTTTCCTGTTCTCCAGTCTGCGAACATGTCAGTGGAGCAGATTGCCAACCGGGTCTAGTTCCAAGCCTGTGTTCGAACCCACACACACACACACACACCCATCAGCGCAAAGCTTGCATCGCTTGTAGTTTTTCTCAATTATTTGTTGTTGGTTTTGATGAGAAATGATGGCAGCTATGTACTGTATGCAAGATTCTAAAATAGACTTGATTAAACCAATTAAATAATGCTACCACCGACATTAACATCAGTGCAAGGCTGAAGGGTGCGGTGGTGCGGTGGCTATATTCTCAAAGCCCATTGGTCCAACAGCTCTAACCCGAACGTAACTGAACTGAATCGGCGCCCATGTGAAATGAGTAGTGCTGTCAAAACCGGTGGTTAACTGTCCGTCTTACAACAAGGTCCTGGGTTCCAGTCCCGGGTGAGGGCACTCTGTGCGGCGTTATCATGTTCCCCCCATGCTTACATGGGTTTCCTCCAAGGACTCCAGTTTCCGCCTACAGTCCAAATACATGCACATTACATTAACCGGTTGTTTCATATCACCAAAAGCTGAGAGTGTGAATGGTTCCCCTATGATGGTCTGGAGAGAAATTCAGGGTATAACCCGCCTTCGCCCAGTGTCAGCTGAGATAGGCTCCAGTCTCCTTGTGTCCCTCATGATAGGATTAAGTGGTCCAGCCTAGGAACTGTTTTTGAAGTGAGTGAAGTAGTGAGACTCCGCACTGTTCCCAGATCAACAAAACGACCTAACAGTACTGGCGAGAAACTGTATGAGGTCTGTATGAGGATCTCAGGTGTCTCTGTTATCACAAACTGAAGCGGTGAAGGAGGAGCTGAAGGGACATCAAAACACAAATGCGCTACAGAATTGGTCCAAAAGTCGTTCCAGGCAATCGTTTGGGTTTGTTGCTTTATGGCCTTCAAGCAATTTTGAATATAATTGAGAGCATTTCCATTTCAATGCTGATTGCTGCTGAAATCGTTCCGTGACGCCGAGAGAACAGTCGGCGGGTGCTTTGTCGCTTGCTAGTGTCACCTCAGCGTTGAGGAGAAACAATGTGTGTGAATCAGAGCAAGCAATGAGTCGACTCCATTAAAACTGTTCTCTCTCTCTCACGCCATTCCGCCTCCTATTTTCCCCTCGCTTCGACCCGGTGACCCCTTCCTTCAGTGCTGTGTTACTTTTGAAAATCACCCCCCCCCCCCTCAACATCTCAACTGTTTGGTAGCACGAATAACGAGTCGTGATTTAATTATTTTAATGATCAGTTGCCAATATGTAAATAAAAATTGTTTGGACTCGAAAGAATTTGTGATCTTATTGGTGAGCCGAGTCAAATCATTGAATCATTGAAAAGAGACTGAATTCTCATCGCTCACTGCGTCCTGTGTGTTGCTCCCAGCTCCCTCTGACGTGTGTGTGTGTGTGTGTGTGTGTGTGTGTTCTCTGTTGTATTGCTATCTATAGGGTCACAGTGGTATGTAGGTGCCTTTATTCGCTCCACCACAGACACCATCTGCTTCATTATTGATAGTAAAGGAGTTGCACTCAGACTTCTGGACACTTGATCCGCAGGTGCACTGATCAGGCCCAGCTTGGTGTGCTGATCAGGCCCAGCTTAAACGAACACAGTTTAGCAAAACCTCACCTAATGAATCAAGCAAACACAATAAAGGTGATAATATTCTTTCAGTGAAACACTTAATCCCATAAGTATCATAGGGGGGCTCGAGCCTAACTCGGCCGATACCGGGCGAAGGCGTGGTACACCCTGAAGAACCCACTAGTCCATCACAGTTTAACACACATTAGTCCTAGGAGATGTCTGAAACTGTCAGTTCATCTAAAAGTGGGCACGATACCGATCATGATCCCGAATTGCGCAGGTTATATTCCAGTGTTATTTCCATGTTATTCAGATGTTTCAACTGGTTTTGTTCTGATATGTTCCGATGTTCTCCAGTGTATAGTGATGTATACAGACGCTCCCCAACTTACGTTTTTGTTTAGTTCCGGACGGCCGAACGCAAGTTGAAAATGAACGCAAGTTGTTACTGTATGTTCCAGTGACGCATGACGTTCATACTGTACTATACATCCATAAATACCATTACCGTATCTCATAAAACACCACTAAATCAATTACTATAAACATAACATTGGAAAATAATATCAAATATATCAAATAATAACATTAATTTCAAATAAATTAAATTCAAGCAAAATAATTTCAAATAGATAAATTTTAATCAAATTCACTCATCAAATACAGTATCAAATATAACCTTTAACATTCTCTATGATGAGATCTTTCTGCTTGTAAATGGTTCCGATGGTCGACGGATGGTCACTTTACATGAAGCTTAAAACAGCTAATCAACACTTACAATATGTTGCTTGTTCTTGAGACAAAGCGCGGGTTATATGGACTTCCGGTCTTTCATGTGAGCAAGGGTGCCGTTGAATACTCGTTTAGTACCCAGCCTGCACTGATGTGAATCACCAGCAGAGCAGAGAGTTCTCTTTCTTTTCTGGATTGGGGTTTTCATTCATGTTACAACTCTCTTTGCTTAACTGAGTATGCATGGTAGATTGTGCCAATCTGAGCAGGTAGTTAATTCATCTCTGTGTATGAGACTTGCAACCATGCTAGTAGGCTTACGCTTCTGACCAACCATATTTGCTTAGGATTACAAAAGTCCGTAAACACAAAGATCACAGAGACGACGTCTTAACACATGGGTAATACGCTATATAAAAGGATATATATATATATATATATATATATATATATATATATATATATATATATATATATATATATATATATAAATAACTGAACTGGGAAGAAGGGGCACGTTCAGTCTCTTGTTTGGAAACAATGAACACAGCATCATTACGTTATTGCGTCATTACGTCAGCGTACTATGTAGGTACGTCTAAACCTAAAATTTGACTTTTGTTGGGGAAAAAAACAAAACAAAAAACCCGTAAAAACGAAAAAACGTAAAACGGATGAGCGTAAGTAGGGAAGCATCTGTATTGATGTTTTTCAGACCTCATTACGATCTACACTGATGCCATTCTGATTTGCATCAATGTTCTCCTGATGTTGCGCCCAATCTTTCCAATTTGTATACTGATGTTATAATGATCACTCCTCATGTGACTGATGTTCTCTGAACACAACCCCCACACAGATTTCTCAACATTCTCAAAATATTTCACACTTTCCTGAAATGTAACAATGTCCTCCAGAACCCTCTGATGAACCAGCGAAATATGATCGGGGAAAATCGGAGTCCTGCGAGCTCACCTTGACACCTTTGACCTGTGGGAAGAAACCAGATTACCAGAAGAAACCCACACAATCACTAGAACATGCAGACTCCCCCCAGCAATGCCCTCATGAAGCTTGGGACTTGAACTCAGGACCTTCTTGTCGTTTGGCGGATGTGCTGGTCAAAAATCTGGTACTGTATGAAATATCACAGAACCAGATATTGGTACTTGTTATTATTTCATTATTATATCTCCGAACAGGTACTTTTAATCAGCTGTTTGGAGAACGTTGTGCTTCATGCTGATATGATCATCATCTCAACCTTATCACTTCGAAAACATCTAGTTAGCAGGTTCCTCTCCATTTACAGCCATTCAATTCCTACAAACTACAGCCAAACCACTGCAACGTCAGACGCCATGGTGGATGTAGCGGCGGTCGGAGTGAAAGTTTACGGTCATGATGACCTGCAAAGTGGACGTACTGCCTGTTCTTACACAATCACAAGGAGAGAACGGAGAGAGCCTACTAGCGCAGGCGAGTTTATGATAAACTCATTCAGTTTCCTCATTCGTCGGAGATCAAATCAAAGATCAGAGCTCATGAGAACATTAAGATGACGTATTGGTTAAAACTAGTTCATGGAAATAAACTGATGGTAAAAGCTGATGGAAGAAAGATAAAAGTGGTCGATGAAGCTTCTTGTACAGACGCCAGACTTTTATCTCATGACTCGCTTCACTTCGCTTCAAATAACCATCAAACCACGTTAAAGACGTGAGTAGAGCCACTTCACCCAAACAAAAACTTCACCAGAATGCTGAGCATCTTCTTTAAAGTTATTGCGGGATGACGATCGGACTGATACGTCAGGAATGACAGGAAGATTAAAGATAGCTTTAGCCTGCACTGGTGCTACGGGACTGATGGAGCTACTGATTACGATCGATGTCTGGGCGGTCGGCCATCTTAGACAACCAGCACATGATTTAATTCCTCAGCTGCTTTGTAAGTTAGTAACATTCCAGTGTACAAGTCTCTGCACCACAGTGGTGTGGTGTCTAACATGTCCGCCTCACAGCACCAAGGTTCTTAGTTCACGTCCTGGGCTGGCTCAGCTCGGACAGTTCTGTGTGGAGTCCACAGACTTGCACATTAGACTCAGCGGCTGTTTCAAATCGCCTCAGCTGTGAGTGTTGTCCTACGCTGGTCTGCTGAGGTGTTCAGGGTGTGCCCCCACCTTCACCCAGTGCTCCCGGCAACCCAAATATGTATTAGGATCAAGTAGTTCATCAAAATAGAAACAGAAATCTCCGCCCCTAAAACGGAAAGATGGATTTGTGATATAATTTAGAATTCCAAATTCTCCGTTGTATTTTAAACCATTCAGGTAAAACTGGCCCCACTACATGTCTTCCTTTTTATAAATGCTGACTTCCGTAGATGATCTCAGGTCAGTGCTTATACAAACAGGAACCTGTGGAGAACATTTTTAATAAAATACTCCACATCAAACATGATAACCAACCCAAAGCCACACCCACAAGTTCCTACCTCCCCAGACACAGCACGCATCCCTCACTCGACAGCTGATAACCCGGGGTGTTTAACATCAGCACGTTTTGTCGGGGCAGACGCGGAAAAAAACAACATGTCCTAGTGTACACGGAGTGATGTGTGCTCTGGAGTTCTGATAAACAAATTATTGTTTCCATGCCTCACCGGCAATGACTGATTTCCCTAAAGCTAAATGAGCTGCTGGCTTAATGGTAGCCACGTGAGAATGTAGGCTGCATCTGCGAGGCTCATGGGTAGTGATAGAACTCGCCTGGTTGGGGTTACTGAACAACTTGAGACATTTCAGACATGCAGTGATGGACCAGTTGTTTTGTTTGAATTAATGTACAGTAACTTGAAGCTTGCGATGCAATCACGGTTCCATTTGTCCGCACTGAAGGTGCACGTTGTGCTTTGCACGGTTCTTGCATTTCCAGACCTGTAATAAACCCGTGTACAAACCTGAAGGGTTCGCTTCAGTTTAGGAATATTCAGTTCATAAAAAGTGTTTTTTTTTTTTTTTTTTTTTAAATGTCTGAGGTATTTGTCTCCCCAAAATGTGTTCCCTAAATTGGAGAGAAGCTTTAATTTTGAGATACGTTTAAGAGGGGCGCTGGCGTTTGCATGTCTGTCTATTTGCCTTTGAACAAAATCCTGAGCCGTGCACCGAACTACAAGGAGCCCTCGCTACTCCGTGTTTCAGTTAATGCAGCTTTAGTACATCGCGGGTTTTTCAAAAATATTCATCAAAAAATTAAAAAATAAGGAAATTAAAGAAAAATAGGGAAAACGTAGAGGAAAATGTCGCAAAACAAGGCCAATTATGCAAAAAAAAAAAAAACCAAATAAACAAAAACAAACAAAAAAACAACCCAAATCCCCCAACAAAACTACTTCAGTTTTAATGTGAGGTGCACATCTGAGTGTGTGTGCGCACGTCTGTATGTGTATTTATATTTTATTTCCATCTTATGCATTATTTTTGAATGTGTAATTGTTATTATAAGCATTTATAGCTTTGAATATGTATTTATTGGATATACAGTAGGCCCTCGATATTTGCGGGGGTTCGGTTCCAGCCCCTCCCGCGAATGAAGATAATCCGCGAGTTCTGTACCCGGAAGTAAAACCCCATGTATCATATTACATGCGCGAATGAGCAACCGGAAGTAAAATACTGTGTATCTATTGGTAAGTCTGTTGGATTTTTATACCCGAGCCTTGTGGCTCATCAGGCCGGTGCTTATCCCCGGTTTCCGTAGCGTGAAGCGACCAGGAGTTGAACTCCTCCTGGATGGGACGCTAGTCCATCGCAGGTTACCTTCCCAATATATTTTACTGGTACCCATTTATACTGCTGGGTGAACAGAGGCACACTTGTGGTTGAGACCTTGCCCAGGGGTCTTAGCACAGTGAGGGTCTCAGTGGGATTCGAACTCACAACCTCCCGATCATGAGCACAGCACCCTAATCACTACACCACCGGCCCCACAAGGTGTATCTATTACATGTGCTAAAATATGCTTCTTAAACACATTCCACAGTCTTACTCATTAATCTAGTGTTAATGTAGTAAACTGTAGTAATGGTTAAGAAAAACCTTTTCATTTTGTACTGTGATATTTATTAATAAAATATATAAACATTATACAGCATACTTTATATCTATCTATCTATATCATACATACTGTGTATATTATATTATATATATATACACAGTATGTATGTTTTCATTTTATATGTATAATATATTAATCAGTTGAGCTCTATGATGCCACTCTGTTCTAAAGAAATCAGACTTTCTCCTGAAGAAAAGACAGTTTCCTCTGAAGTGCCTGAAGATAATCAGCTGAACTGTTGTAAAGCTGAAGTATTAAAGTCTTTTTCAATTATTATTCCAGTACAATGCCCAAGTGAATGTTTATGATAAATGTTTAGAAGCCACGGAGCAGCTCACCCACGCCCCTCAGCCACGCCCCCTCAGTCAGAGCGAACAGTTAGTTAGAAAATACAGCCGTCAAACTCAAAGTCCCCCAAAAAGACCAGAAAAGAACATGAAATGTAATAAATTGGATAAACAAAACAAAACGATAAACATGCTACGCCACAGTACATAAAATCACACACACAAACATTCTAAACGTTAACTTAGGTACTGTACTGGAATAATGATTGAAAAAGACTTTAATACCAGAGTGCTTTCAGATGTTTATTTCTCTTCAGGCACTTCAGAGGACAACAATTGGCTGAATTTGACTGACGTGTCAGCTGCTCGGCAGTCCGAAAATACTCAAACCGTGAGTGCAAAACCATGAATAGTCAAGGGCCTACTGTACAGGGATCCCTCACTTTCAGCGGTTAATGGGGACAGAGACCCCCGCGACCGCCGGTTTCCACAAAGTAGGACCCGCCACCGATTGATGTATACGTACATGTATGTGTGTATATAATTTCAATAAATACATATTCAACGCTATAAATGCTTATAATAACAATTAAACATTCAAAAAATAATGTAAATAAAATGCAAATAAAATATAAATACACACATACAGATGGTATCGCATGAGAAGACGACACACATACATGTGCACACGCACCTCACATAAAAATGTAAATAGTTTTGTTGGGAGCTTTTGGGTCGTTTTTGTTTTTTTTGTTGCATAATTGGCCTTGTTTTGGGGCATTTTCCTTCACTTTCCCCCTATTTTTCCTTAATTTTCTTATATTTTATTTTTTAAGGAATATTTTTGAAAAATCCGTGATACACTGAAGCTGCAGAAACTGAAACACGAATGATCCTACTTTGCAGAAATTCGATGTTCGCGGAGAGTCTTGGTACCCGTTAAGCACAAAAAGTGAGGGATCTCTGGACACCAATCGTGGTGGGGACACCACCAACGATGATTTGATTTGAGAACGACAAATGAGAGATTTTCCACTTGTTACATAATCAAATGCCATGTTTATGGATAATTGAAATTCTCATATAGGCCTATTTGCTGAATGGTGAAGAAATATGAGGAGCTCTACGGCATTTTATGTCTGTCTGTCTTCCTTTCGGCTTTTTCCCTTTTACTCGGGAGTCGCCACAGTGAATCATCTGATTCGCACGTTTGATTTGGCAGAAGTTTTTACGTCGGATGCCCTTCCTGTCACAACCCTTTTTAGCAAGGGACAGAAACACGCTGACGACTTTGCAGCTCCTCTTTACGAAAGTCAGCAATGGTTCTTTTACATCAACCTATCACCACATATACCTCTACGGCATTTCATGTGAATTCAAATATTGATCAAAGGCCGAACTGAGGTCTCGCAAGGTTTTTAACCAACAATGGTGACAGAGGTGTGTGTGTGTGTGTGTGTGTGAGTGGTGGCTCGGTAGTTAAGGCCCTGGGTTACTAATTAGAAAGTCAGGGGTTCAACATCTATATCCCCCAAGCTGCCACTGTTTGGCCCACGAACCTCCGCTGCATAACTGAGATACAAGTCTCAGCTGGTCTGGAGAGAGGCATCTACACCAAATGCCGTGTATGTAAACACACACATGTTTACTTTCAGGAAGTTCTGAATAATATGGAACCCCCCCTGGGCCTTTTAAAAGACTCTCTGAGATGATCTTCACTTCTGATCATAACTTCCTCTCACTTCAAAGCGTGTCCTTCAGTCCTGCCGCATTATCTCAAGGTTCTTCACTGGAAACAAAATGCAAAAATGCAAAGCATTCCCCTGGTGTCACAGCACCACAGCGCCACGGCTCCTCAGCCTGACGTAACAGTCCGCCGTTCGTGCAAATGCCTAGTCAAATCCGGGCTCTATTCTTGGACTTCTCTGTGGCATTCAAAGATCACAAAGAGAAAAACTCTGAGCAAATCAGAAAGTGAGAGATGAAGCAAACATGTGACCTAATGCAACCGAAAGAAAAACCACAATGCAACTGGAATATCTATATTACTCAATAAAAAAAAGAAAAAAAAAAAAAAGAAAAAAGACTGATTGAGCGAACACACCCATTCACTGACCTTTGGTGTGGCAGCACCTGACATGTATAATGGAGCCAAACATGAGGTTACAGTACCTGAATGACGTGTTTATGCTTATATTACTGAGAACACTCGTACTCTCATGACTTTCATTTCTGTGTATTTAGTGAACAAATTCACATTTAAAAACCGACATCATCTGAGTTTTTGGACACACACACACACACACACACACACACACACACACACACACCCACATGCACAGTCTAGCTTGAGGATGAAGTTGATCCATGTAATGATCTAATCAGATCCTGAAGTTAGACCTCATTTCAAAGTTTGTGTGTAAATGTAGAGTATGATAAATAATAATAATAATAATAATAATAATAATAATAATAATAATAATAATACTTTAATTTAATACAATGTCTGTAATCTCTCAAAAAGTCTAGTAATAACATCAACATGTACAGAAGCTCAAGCTGGAGGTAAGAACTCAAGAGGACCGAGTACACACTGGTGGATTCAGGACAAATACGCAGTTTCCTATGGAACACAAATCAGCACGGGCAAGCACAGCCCGGGTCACTCATGCAAAGGTTGTTTTTTTTTCCTTTTAAAAAAAAAAAAAAAAAAAAAAAACCAGCCTTAGCACCTGATACACTCAGTCTCAGATCCAAGTACACTAACCAGGCATGACCCTGCTTAGCTTCGGAGATCAGATGAGATCAGGTGCTCACAGGGTGACTGAAGGGCTAAACTACATACATGCAATTCAGTTCTTTTTTAATTTTTAATTTTACCCTCCAAAAAAGCCAGCAGATGATTGGTGGAACCTGTTTGGAGATGCTTGAGTTGGCGAGATCTTGGACGGAAGGTTTTTGGTTGTAGTAAGGATGTCAGCTTCAGCTGCTTTTATGGTATTTTAGGAAACAGTTTATATTAGCTTGAGTTTATTGTTAAGAAACACAGGAACAACTGCATGTGATCTTTATCCGTCACATGACGCTGCGGAAATACCGAGTCAGCAAACCGACAACCAGGTGGCGGCAGTTCAGCTCTCTGGGTAAATAAGGAGGAGAAAACTCATTTGAAATGTTGCATTGAAATCACAGATGATCTAAACTGCTCTCACATCCAACACCCCTTCATTCATTTCCTGAACCACTTAATCCTAATTAGGGCCACGGGGAGGCTGGTGCCCATCTCAGCCGACTCGTCCAAGCGAGGGCAGGGTACACCCTTGGACAGTTCGCCAGGCCATCGCAGGGTCAACACTCAATCATTTTCTCACTCATACACACACGGGTGATTTTGGAATCGCTAATTAACCTTCTGTGCATGTTTTTTTACACTGCGGGAGGAAACCAGAGAACCCAGAGGAAACCCACGTAAACGGAGAACATGCAAACTCAACATAGAAACGCCTGTGCTGAGAATCGAACCCAGGACCTTCTTGCTGTGAGGCGAGCGAGCTAACCGGTACACCATCGTGCCGCCATCCCACATCCAGTGACGGTTTTCTATACTTAACATGAAATCTGTGCAAGATTCCCAGCAGGAGACATGATGGACAGATGGACCTGAAAGCACGATGACCAGATCTGATTTTTTTTTCTTAAAATAATTTTTATTTGTGAATTTACATCAATTAGCCATACAATCTAAAGCGAGTTTATTCGAGTACATTTCATATAGGTTGTTGTTTGTTTTTCACAGGTCACGAGGGTTGGCTCACAGTGCCAAAGCACAAAAAAGGAAAGCAAGAAGGAAACAAAGCATTCGTTACATTTTTTAAACAAAGAAACAAACAAAAAAAAGGTGCAAATGTTCTTCGATCAGAGCGCGGAACAGAAATGTTAGATTTCACGCTTGCGGTTAATAAAACGTGTAAATCTGTGTAAACTAAAAAAATTACAATACAAAGGAAAATAAACTGCAAGAGACAAAAAGTACAGCAATCAAACATGCATGAGCTTTTCTCTTCCTCTCCAACCATCTCCGCACCGCCTCACTCGGCCTCCAATTACACGTCACAGCGCCCGAAAGCCGCGCGCGATGTACAGTTAAGAAACGCCTCAGTCTCCACCCTCGCTTCACATTGCTCGCTGGGATCGATCACCTCCAGACCACTCCTGGCTTTTTAAATCCTTTTTAAAAGTTGCAAAGTGTGCGGCCTTAACGACTGAGCGAGTCATCGTTTCGTGTCAGTCGCTTTCGGTTACAAAGCGGACAAGGTACCGAAACGCACTGAAAAAAATCAGGACGAGATTATGTTTTGGAAAATCTGCTGTAAAAATGAGACCAGAACAAAATTCTAGCCAAAAAAAAAAAGAAAAATCCGAGGAACGAAAAGCAAAAATTAAAGAAATTGAAGAGAAAGCACTGAATGCAGGTCCGGACAGAATGGAGCCGCTCCAGTATAACACAGTACCTCAGGGGGCGGTGCTGTGAGCAAAAGCCACAGGAAGTTTGATTTAAAATGGCGTAACTCGATAAAATGTGACATCACCAAAAATACATCCTTCAAAGTGAAATTTTGCACATGACCAACTTCGAATATCCAGAAGCACAACGACCCGGTGATAAAGTCGCGGTTTAACAAAGGCTTTCATCTCCACCTTGGCATCAAACTATAGACATTTCCACTTACTTGACTGATTTTTTTAGCGGTTTTGTGGCGCTCAGGGCGGTTTCACTACCGGAATCCTCTCCCTACCGACAGAACCCCAGAACCATCCCAAATCAGACAACACTAAACCTATGAGAAGCCTCACAACAGACCTGACCTGGCGTCAGTAGAACCCGTCTGTTGTAGGAAGGCTCTGATGATGATGCTCATCGGTGGAGAGCCGAATTCATTAGCATGTGGATGTTTAGCGTTTCAGATGCTGACATCCAGAACCTGGTTCTGTAACGGCACTGTTTGTTCTGAGGTAGCGTTTCCTGATTAGCGACGTAGTGATGTAACTCGGTCCATTTTAAACCGTATCAAGCTGTCGTTACAAATACATCAATGCCACATTTCCTCCTGAATCCGTGTTATGCTGGAGCAGGTCACGGACTTCCACAAATCATATGATCCAGTTTCACAGTTCGGATAAAGGGCAGAGGGGAACAATTCTTTTTTTCTCTTTTTAAGAAATGCAAGTTCTTTAGGCTGAACAGAATTCCGATACTCCGATATTCTGAAATTCGCATGAATTTCGTTCCCCTGTTTGGGTTAAAACTCCACAGGTTTGTTTATATTATTCAAACGGATTCACAACTCTCAAGCTCCTGAATTAATTTTTTTTCTTACCGGCGACAGAATCCATTTTCGGGAAGAGCAGGCCGCTAAACGACCTTTGTCTCGCGATCATAAATCAAAAAAAACGACCCAATCGCAAAGGGAACGTGTTGAGATTTCACTTCTCTCCAGGAATCCGAGACCAGAATACAACACAAACAATTTAAAAATGGAATTTTATAGTTTTAATCTTAATCCTGTTGGATTTTCTTCCTGATCTTTCTCCCGCCTTCTCTCGACTTTCCTGCACCTTCTCTTGAAATCGTCTGTGTACACGTACATCTCTTTATATAATGTGTATCATACAAAATACATACTACGGTAAAAGTGCGACACAAAAATAAACCGTCACATCATCAACTGTCCAGCTGACGTTTCTAGATCATCCTATACGTGTATGTGTGCGCACGCACGCGTTTAGTTGTCTGAGGAGAAACATGGAGCACACGATCAGTTGTAGAAACTCGAGCAGAGGAATAAAGACTTAAAATCTCTGTGAAAGTGTAGAACCGAATAGAAAACCGAAAATAAAAAAAACTACTCACGAGTTTAGAGGGAACAAGAACAGGATGAGATAACCACCAGATACACTTCACTAAAACGTGATTGTGTGTGTGTGTGTGTGTGTGTGTGTGTGTGTGTGTGTGTGTGTGTATTTACCAGTTTGCCAGGACTTGTTTGTTTTTCTTCCTAAAACACAACTTCCATATAAAAGTTTTACCCACAATCTCTTCCCTAAACATGTGCCGAATTTTATACTAATAAAATCAAAATCTGTAAAACAAACATGAAAAATAAAGAGGCGGGGAAGGCAGGTTGCGTCTCGGACCCTCCCCGTCATCTCGTCCTCCCTCTTGTCTTTCAGGCTTCCACCTTCTCTTTCTTCTTGTTCTTCTTGAGAAATGACGGCGTTCGGAATTTCTTCTTCTTCTTGCCCGGGGATTTGGAGGGCGAGCTCTCGGGCGACAGCACCTCCTCGATCTTCTCGCTCGTGATCTCCACGCTCTCCACACGCTTCAACAGCTCCTCCTGTTCATCATCATCATGCATGCCCTTTCCATTCAGGACAGCGTTTGTGTGGTTCTCTGAGGGACAGAAAATAGCCATAATAAGAGTTATTAATCCAGGAATAATCAAGTTACACTGACCAACACCACACACACACACACACACACACACACACACACACACACACACACACACACTTCACTCACCAGGATTAATAAATGAATGAATAAATAAATAAAATAAATCAAGCTGCAACACTGGAATTTTTCGTTCTAAAAATGAACAGAAGCAAAGATTTTTTTTTTTTTGTTCATTGATATTTCCAGGCAACCGTTTTTTCTTTATTTAAAAAATTAACAAACATAGAATTTTAAAACTAGACTGAAACGTTTTAAAGAATGTTTTCCTTTCAAGATAAAGTGAATGTAGCGACATACACTGATTTATTCTTTAAAAAAATTATTTAAAATAAATCAGCTTTATTTTATTCTTTTTAGAAATACATGTCGACCCATTTTTATTCTTATTAACTAATTATTCGGCATTTAAAACAAGGGGGTGGGGTTCCTCCTCGTACGCTACTTTTAAGAGGAACTGGAACGATCCAGCGGCTGATTTGTAAATGTTCGAAATACACTTTAAAATAACTGTGCTGGCTGATGGGAGCGTTTTGGAGCGAGTTGCAGAATTTCCTGTTTGAAGGGAAAACGAGTTTGAAAACTAAACCTGATTCATTTTTTTTTTGCTTTTAACCTAAAGACGACCTTTCTGGATAAACAGATTTGTGAATCTGAGTTGTAGCCTGAAGAGAACTGAGACATAAAAAACTACAGTACAATAGTACAATTCATAACGTTTATTGATATGCTGTGGGAAAATGTTCTCAGTGAGCTCGGTAACATTTGCGCGTGATTAGTGTTCCTGTTCGTTTTAACACTGAGCTCGTTTCACAGCGGTGCACAGCACCTCACACCAAACACACACTTTCATTAAACAGGAAACATGTCCTTTGTGAGTATTTAATGCTACAACTAATTATTTGGATTTCATTTGGAAAAAAAAAGATAAAATATTTAAATTTTCAATATAATCTCTCAAAATTAATTTAGACCCAAAATTTCTAATTTACCACCAAATACTAGAGTACATTCCCATTTTTCCTCATTAAATGAATCATCTCATTCAAAAAAAAAAAAAAAAAAAAAAAAAAAAAAACCTTTCGGTTGTTATCTGTTTAAAGGCCACACTAACATCCCACACACTGAGGTGCAGGTACACTGCGTCTACCTTCTTCTGCAGGTGTGTGTTGTGGGGACTGAGAGGCAGATGGTGAGAGCGTGGAAGCGTCGTCAGATGTTAGCTGATCCTGCTCCTCTGCAGCCATGAGTGGAGGAGGGATTAGTGCACGCGCACACACACACACACACACACACACACACACACAAACACAGGTAAAGGGTGAGACGGGTTAGAGATGCATGCTTTTATGAGAAATAACATGTTGAGATTGAGCTCCTGGAAATCAGGATACAGCACGTCATTCTTTTATTCCTAAAAGCTGCTAGATTGTTAGCATACAATGTGAACTGCCATACTGTATTTACATTAAATGCACATGATACACCTTTTACAATCTCACATAAAAATTTTGACTATCTTGGGAGTGTATCAATATGAAAACTACACTTGTGCTACACTAATCCACCTTTCAGCTGGGAAGAAATATATCAAACTGATCCAAGTTCATTTTAAAAGTTATAGCAATAAATTGTTTCTAATTAATTAATTTTGCACACACACACACAAATATATCTATATATCCCTATATATATATATATATATATATATATATATATATATATATATATATATATATATATATAAATATATATATACACACACACACACACACACACACACATACACACACACACACACACACACACACACACACACACAGTATATATCAGTTATATAGCGTGTTACTCTTGTGTTAAGACGTCGTCTCTGTGATCTCTGTGTTTACACTGTTTTGTGGACTTTTGTAACCCTAAGCAAATCTGGTTGGTCAGAAGTGTAAGCCTACTAGCATGGGTGCAAGTCTCATACAAAGAGATGAATTAACTATCTGCTCAGGTCGGCACAAACTTTATATTTATTATCTTTTAGCAGAATCCTAAGGAGTGTATACTTATTTTTATATTAATATTCATTAGGATTTGTACTTGTTCTTTGTATGCATCTCTTGAATAAAGTTTACTTACTTACTTACACAAAAGAAAGAACTCTCCACTTTGCTGGGAGACTGCATCAGTGCTGGTCCTAAACTGTGTTCTAAACGAGTTCAATGGCACCCTTGTGCACTTGAAAGACCGGAAGTCTGTATAACCCACGGCAAGTACACTACTTTTGCAAGTACACTACTTCCAGTATTGAGCACCTCACATATTGTAAGAGTTGATTGGCTGTTTTAAGCTTCATGTAAAGTAACTCGGTATAAATAAGTGACTTATTTGAAATAGATGTTGATATATCATTTGATATATTTGATATTATTTTACAATGTTATGTTTATAATAATTGATTTAGGGGTGTTCTATGAGATACGGTAATGGTATTTATGGATGTATAGTACAGTATGACCCGTCACTGTAACAACTTATGTTTTTAATTGGTTCCAGACGGCCGAACACAAGTTGAAAGTGAACATAAGTCGTGGAGCGTCTGTATGTATGTATATATACACATTTTATATATATATATATATATATATATATATATATATATATATATATATATATACATACACACACACACACATATATATATACACACACACATATTACATAAAACACCATATTTGACGTGAGAAGTGCCTGGGGCGCTTAAAAAACTGGAGTGGGTGGGCGCTTATTAAAAATATTACCAGCAGAGTGGAACGGTAAGTGCTTATTACCATCGAGGTGGAAAACATGAATAATAAAAGAACATTAAAAGAGTTTTGCTGGTATTTGTGTTATTCATTTTGTGGTATCAAACAAACTATTTACATGAAAGCCGAAAATGTACAGAAAACAACAAACAATAAAAATAATAAAAAAAAGACCCCCCTCACTTTTCCCTCCCTGTCTTCTTTTCCTTTTGGCTGTTTCCTGAAACATTTTCCCGGAAGTAAAATCGAGCGAATCAACACGAAGGTCAACTTTAGCACATGGCACATTGAACCAATCAACACGAAGATAAACAAAAGCACATGGTTAGGAACGTCCTTAAATTTATGAAGTTAGTGAGCAGGAGAATCGGGTGAAAAATACTCGTCATCACTTTCTGATAAGTCCATATCTGGCTCATCGCTCCATTCATTGACAGCATCCCATAGTTTCCTGTAGCAGTTTCTAATGGTTCATTGGTTGTTGGACATTTATCAAGGGAACAGAGCAAAATATTTTCCTGTTTTTGAAAGCATGGCGGAACGATCAAATGTGTTGTTACTGATGAACATTATAGACATTCCCCAGTGGCAGGGGGTAAACTCACTTTTACTGGCAGTGAACACCACCTTTTACCGTTACAGAGACCAATCTAATAAAATTGGGCAGTTTGACCTACAATTTTGCTCCCAGTACATGAGTGGTCATTAGACGCAAGATCAAAAACTCTAGGGGTGGGGGGCGCTTATTTGAGCAGGGCACTTATTACGTTGAATACGGTGTACCGTCATCCCTTGCCACCTCGCGATTTGAACTTCGCAGTCTTGGTATATCGCAATATTTTAATAAAAAATAAAAGATAATAAAAATATTCATAAAAAATTCAAAATTCGCACTGAAACTCGTATGTACGCAAGCGGAAGGCAGGGACCCAAGGCAGGCTGCGTCCATTGTTTACAAACGACAGACTGAAGTGCCCCTCCTCCCAAGTTCAGGCAGGGACCGCCCACTCAAATCAATCTCGCAAGCTGATTGGTTTAGGACGCGTGACGCTGTAGCCTCGCACATTCCCGCGGGATTTTTTGTGATCTTATAGTGTTTGTGAACGTCCTGCACCATCTAAGGCATCCAATGAGCCCAAGATCAAGCGGTCTTCAAAAATCAGAAATCAGAGCTATTGAGGTGAGTACAGTATTTAACGTATTTATTTATACAAATTCTATTTAAATATTAATATATTACAGTATTTACACATGCATATAACTGTGTAACGTTTAATATACACTTCTTGATATTGTATAGACACGAAAACATATAGAAAAGAGACAACATGGTAGAAATGAGAGGGGCGTTCCTACATGGTTTTTCGAATATTGCAGCCAGGTCTGGTCTACATTATCCGCGATATTCAAGGGATGACTGTGTGTGTGTGTGCGTGTGTGTGATATATATATATATATACACACACACACACACACACACACACACACACACACACACAGGGATTCCTTGCTACTTTGCGCTTAAATTCATGCAGTTAACGAAAATTCCGCAAAACAAGGCCTTTTATGCAAAACTATGTTCAATGCTATAAATGTTTATAATAACAATTAGACATTCAAAAGTAATGCATAAGATGTAAATAAAATATAAATACGCACTTAGATGCGCACTTCATAAAAATATAAGTAGAATATTTTTGTAAAATCAGTGATGCACTGAAGCCGCAGAAACTGAAGCTCGAAGTAGTGAGGGATCACTGTCTGTGTGTGTGTGTGTGTGTGTGTGTGTGTGTATATATATATATATATATATATATATATAATATATACACACACACTAGTCCTTCTCAAAAAATTTGCATATTGTGATAAAGTTCATTATTTTCTGTAATGTACTGATAAAAATTAAAATTTCATATATTTTAGATTCATTGCACACCAATTGAAATATTTCAGGTCTTTTATTGTTTTAATACTGATGATTTTGGCATACAGCTCATGAAAACCCAAAATTCCGATCTCAAAAAATTAGCATATTTCATCCGACCAATTAAAAAAAAAAAAAAAAAAATGTTTTTAATACAAAAAAGTCAACCTTTAAATAATTATGTCAGTTATGCACTCAATACTTGGTCGGGAATCCTTTTGCAGAAATGACTGCTTCAATGCGGCGTGGCATGGAGGCAATCAGCCTGTGGCACTGCTGAGGTGTTACGGAGGCCCAGGATGCTTCGATAGCGGCCTTAAGCTCATCCACAGTGTTGGGTCTGGTGTCTCTCAACTTTCTCTTCACAATATCCCACAGATTCTCTATGGGCTTCAGGTCAGGAGAGTTGGCAGGCCAATTGAGCACAGTAATACCATGGTCAGTAAACCATTTATCAGTGGTTTTGGCACTGTGAGCAGGTGCCAGGTCGTGCTGAAAAATGAAATCTTCATCTCCATAAAGCTTTTCAGCAGATGGAAGCAGGAAGTGCTCCAAAATCTCCTGATAGCGAGCTGCATTGACCCCGCCCTTGATAAAACACAGTGGACCGACACCAGCAGCTGACATGGCACCCCAGACCATCACTGACTGTGGGTACTTGACACTGGACTTCAGGCATTTTGGCATTTCCTTGTCCCCAGTCTTCCTCCAGACTCTGGCACCTTGATTTCCGAATGAAATGCAAAATTTGCTTTCATCCAAAAAAAGTACTTTGGACCACTGAGCAACAGTCCAGTGCTGCTTCTCTGTAGCCCAGGTCAGCCGCTTCTGCCGCTGTTTCTGGTTCAAAAGTGGCTTGACCCGGGGAATGCGGCACCTGTAGCCCAGTCCACTGCTTCCACAGGTCCCCCAAGGTCTGGAATAGGCCCTTCTCCACAATCTTCCTCAGGGTCCGGTCACCTCTTCTGGCTGTGCAGCGTTTTCTGCCACACTTTTTCCTTCCCACAGACGTCCCACTGAGGTGGCTTGATAGAGCACTCTGGGAACAGCCTATTCACTCAGAGATTTCTTTCTGTATCTTACCCTCTTGCTTGAGGGTGTCAATGATGGCCTTCTGGACAGCAGTCAGGTCGGCAGTCTTACCCATGATTGCAATTTTGAGTAATGAACCAGGCTGGGAGTTTTTAAAAGCCTCAGGAATCTTTTGCAGGTGTTTAGAGTTAATTGGTTGATTCAGATGATTAGGTTAATAGCTCGTTTCGACTACCTTTTCATCACATGCTAATTTTTTGAGATAGGAATTTTGGGTTTTCATGAGCTGTATGCCAAAATCATCAGTATTATAACAATAAAAAACCTGAAATATTTCAGTTGGTGTGCAATGAATCTAAAATATATGAAAGTTTCATTTTTATCAGTACATTACAGAAAATAATGAACTTTATCACAATATGCTAATTTTTTTTTGAAGGACTAGTATATGTATGTGTATATATATATATATATATATATATATATATATATATATACACATACATACACACACACACACACATACACAGTGAGTTGTCGACTTACGACCGCGTTTGGTTCTGGCAGACCGGTCGTAACTCAACCTGGTTGTATGTCGACTTTCCATCCAAATACCCTCACACCAAACAAAAATAGATGAATAAATCTCGCGCATTTAAATCTATACATCCATTTTCAATTCCACGTCACTGTGACACGCAGCGGCGAGCCAATCCTTTCTGTACTCCACTGTGTGGGCGGGCCCGATAGCTTCAAACTCCAATTTTATTGGATTATAACAACAGCCACAGACTGCGCGTGTTGTTTTTGAGTAAAGAGATAAATTTCCCTCGTTTTGATCGGCTCATTTCCACGAAGCCAAGCACAGCTGGCAAGCAAACACAGACATGGAAAAACTTTAACTCGCAGAGCAGCAGATTGCCAAAACTTGGGACGCGCTTCCTGTCACAAACACTTCAGCATGTGAGTCCAATAAAATTAGAGTTTCAAGGTATCGGACCCGCCCACACAGAAAGGATTGTCTCTCAGCTTCACGTCACAGTGATGTGCATTGAAAGTAGATGAATAGATTTGCTCTGAGCAGTTAGAAAGTGAAGCTGCATCATCTCCTGCTTGGCCTTTTAAGATGCTGGCGCTGCCGGCAGCACAAACAACCGTCGTACGCAACACTCGCACTGCCATGAATCATGCTTCACCACTTTTGCGGTCGTAAAGTCGATCAGACGTAACTCGCGTAGGTCGTAAGTCGACGACTCACTGTATATACACACACACACATGTATATACACATACACACACAGTATATAATTATATAAGCAGAGTTCTTCAGGCTCACGTTTATCCTTAAAGCATATTCTGTGATGACTGCTCCTGGAGCTCAACACGATCAAAAATGGATGAAAAAGTTCTTATTAAACATTACAGTTTCTACATCACTGGTGAGGAAAAAAATATTTCATTCAGCAAAACCTTTTATTTCAGAGCAAATGCACGTGCAGGACAGGGGATTAGTTTTACAGGTGTGTGGGTGCGTGCGTGTCTGTGTGTGTCCACAGAGGAGGCATGACAGGAAAAAAGTTCAAGAGTTAGTGTTAAGAGCTAAAAGAAAAAAATGAGTAAAACTTCAAGAATATAATTATTGTTAGAAACATTTCATCATTCAAACAGCACACACAGTATTCATGAATATGGACAGTTTGGTTCTGAGGGGGACAAACTCGTTCACTGGACAATCATCTGATACTTTATGATGTCTGATCGATTGATGGGTGCTGATGGTTGCTGAAATTTTACTTGTTCGAAATGTTTTATGTCCGTGTGTGGGGTTGGTGGGGTGCAGACAGGGAGCCTAGTCGTCCCTGTTGTCCTGTCACACACACATCGGTGACAGCCGACAGTGTGTGTGTGTGTGTGTGTGTGTATTGATTGATTGTCTAAGACAGGGTTAGCTCATGAAACCAACTTCGACAGTTGAGTGTGTGGGTGCATGTGTGTGACTCATGTGTGTTACCATTAGAATAAAGACATGTGATAAGATGGTGCAATCGAAACAAGTTTCCACACACTACATAAACATAACTGCCATAAGAAATGATTCTGGATAAATACCTCGCAATCTAATTTCAAGATTAGCAGTTGTTATGCAGATTAACCTGTTTATTCTGTACCGTAAGCCGATGTCTCAAACCACATCCTACAATCCTGAATACTCATGAACCTCTTTCAATAAGTGCTGCTCGCCAACTTAACATTTCGCCATTAGTTGTTTCAACTCGCTACATCTCTGCAGTCGGAGATGAAATTAAAAAAATGCGCATTGTAATGACACGTTTCCTATTTCTTCTCTAAAGCTTTAAATTTTTATGGCATCCAAAACTTGAAGTTCATAGAAAACATTTTTCTGAACAACAAAAATATATGTGTGAACCTGATTTTTCCTTCATTTATTAAAATTTAAAACAAGAAAACCTTTACCATTTAACTCTGCCACAGACATAAAAAACATTCATTCATTCATTTTCTGTAACCGCTTAATCCTAATTAGGGTCACAGGGAGACTGTCTCCCATCCCAGCCGACTCCGAGTGAGGGCAGAGTACACCCTGGACGGCTCGCCAGGCCATCGCAGGGCGGAAACATGCTGACTGCTTATGCAGCAGCCCCTTGTCGAAAGTTAGCAATGGTTCTTTTACATGAACCTCACACCATAGACAGTAAGAGACATGACTGGCCTTTGATAACCATAAAGTTAGCTGCACTGGGGGGGACAGTGACAACCTGTGGAGAGTGGGGCTTGAACCCGCAACCGTAGAATCGGTGATCCAGGACCTTTAGCACCAGGCCACCAGTGCCCCGTCTAAAACTTTATTTCTTCAAAATCTAAAGCCATGATACACCTGTTACATGACAGATAGCACAAGTTCATTTATACCACCTGATACTACTGCCTTTGTGATGATAATCTGTGGCTCTGCTCATTCACTACTAATTAGTAACTAATAACCAGCTTTTTTCATACACAGGGATCCCTCGCTACTTCGTGCTTCAATTCATGTGGCTTCACAGTGCATCGCGTTTTTGTTTTTTTAATATTCATCGAATTAAGAAATAAAGAAATTAAGAAAGAATCAGGGAAAAGAAAAACAAGGCCAATTGTGCAAAAAACCCAAACAAACAAAAACAAAAAACCTCCCATCAAAACGACTTACATTTTTATGTGAGGTGCGCATCGGTGTGTGCGCGCGCGTGCATCTGTATGTGTGTATTTTGATTTTATTTACTGTACATCTTATGCATTATTTTTGAATGTTTAATTGCTATTATTAGCATTTCTAGCATTGAATATGTATTTATTGGTATTATATATATGTACGTATATGTTTGTCAGGAGGGGTTGCTCCTACTTCACGGAATTCGGCGGTCATGGGGGATCTCGGTCCCAATTAACCGTGAAAAGTGAGAGATCCCTGTAATGATAATTAGCTGTTTCCTTCACTGTCTGGTGTCGTCATCACAGCTGTGTCAACTATCCATTTACTTGTAGACTTACAGCTGCTTTATGAGTGTTCAGCCATCACTAATGACCTAACAGCACAGATTTTTACAAAGCATGCCGAAATGCATGATTGGTCCATCCGCGGCTTGTTTACAGCTAAATTTGTAGCCAAAAATCACACAGATACAAAAAGTGCTTCTTTGTTTTCTCTGGTTGATATGGAACATGCAGGGATTACATGTACAATGGAGAAATAAAAGTGTCTGTATGTTACCATCGAGACCCAGCTGTTGGTGCTCCACTTGTTGTTTGTAGGCGTTCAAATCACCCTCACTGAGCTCGCTGAAGGGGTTAGGTGGCAACGGCTCGGCGTCTTCATCTCCACCCATATATGGCTATAGATGTTAAATGTTAAAAGACAACAAGCAAACAAGAAACTGACTTAATTCATCTAATTCCATAACTTAATCTCTCACTCTCTCACACATCCACGCCCACATGGTGCCAACACCCAGCAGTCAAACATGCTCATATCAAAAAACAAAAACACCACCCCCCCCCCCACCCCAAAAAAAAAAAAATAGTAAAAAAACAAAAAAAAAAAAAAAAAAAAAAAAAAAAACCTGCTGCACCAGTCAGAGCATCATGACGAGAGTAAGAACAATGATGACAATGATGGAGATTAAACTACAATTGACTCAGCAACAGGTTTCATTTTCACACCCTGGACTCAGTGAAACCTAAACAAACAAACAAATATGAATATATGGATACAGAGTGCAGCGTGCAACACTAGTGGATTGAGGCAAGACAAATGTCAGGTAAGGAAAAAAGAAAAAACAATGTGTTGAAATGAAGCCACCCGACAAATCCGAGAAGCCACTGTACCTTGGCAGAGAGCTGCTCCTTTAAAGCAAAATGCAAACATGAACTCGGTTAAGCGAAGTACATTTCCAACCAACACATCTACAGTCTCTAATGTTGCAATCTGGCGAACCCCAGTGGTCATCAGAAGAACTACATGTTCATGACATGCTATTCCAACAATATTGTCTCTCAAAATTGTCGATCAAAAAGATGTATCAGATATACATCTACTAAAACTCGTGTATACATACATACTAATTATATATATACATATATATATATATACACACACACACACACACACACACACACACACACACACACACACACACCTTTTCCTTTTGGCTGTTCCCCTTCGGGGTCGCCACAGTGAATCATCTGCCTCCATCTCACCCTATCCTCTGCATCTTCTCTTACACCAACTACCTTCAGGTTCTCCTTCACCACATCCATAAATCTCTTTATGGATATTTTATATACACACATACATACACAGGTATGTGTGTGTGTGTATACAGGGATCCCTCGCTACTTCGTACTTCAATTCATGCGGCTTCAGTGCGCGATTTTTAAAAAAATAAACAAATAACTTTTCATTGAATTGAAAAGGAAAAGGAAATTCAGGAAAAATAGGGGAAAAAGTTAAGGAAAATGCCACAAAAACAGGTCCATTTATGCAAAAAAGAAGAAAACCCGAAGCCAACACAAAACAGTTCAGAACTAGTTACTGTACATTGCTGCATCTGCGTCATCTTCTCATGCAATACCATCTGTATGTGTGTGTATTTTATTGACATTGTTTTTTTTTTTTTGAATGTTTAATTGTTATTATAAGCATTTATAGCATTGAATATGTATTTATTGATATTATACGTCAGTCATGGGGTGGGAGGGGGTGACCATACTTCGTGGATTTCGCTGGTCGGTGGGGATCTCAGTCCCAATTAACCGCGGAAAGTGAGGGATCCCTGTATATATCTTTGCCCTTCAGGGGTAGCCACAGCAAATCATGTGCCTCTATCTCACCCTGTCCTCTATATCTTATTTATTTACATTATATATATATATATATATATATATATATATATATATATATATATATATATATATATATGCACACACACACACACACACACACACACACACACTAGACCTTCTCAAAAAAATTAGCATATCATGTTCAGGTAGTCTAAACGAGCTATTAACCTAATCATCTGAATCAACCAATTAACGCTAAACACCTGCAAAAGATTCCTGAGGCTTTTAAAAACTCCCAGCCTGGTTCAATACTCAAAACCGCAATCATGGGTAAGACTGCCGACCTGACTGCTGTCCAGAAGGTCATCATTGACACCCTCAAGCAAGAGGGTAAGACACAGAAAGAAATCTCTGAGCGAATAGGCTGTTCCCAGAGTGCTCTATCAAGCCACCTCAGTGGGACGTCTGTGGGAAGGGAAAAGTGAAAGAAGGGCCGATTCCAGACCTTGGGGGACCTGTGGAAGCAGAGGACTGAGTCTGGAGTAGAAACATCCAGAGCCACCGTTCACAGGCTTGTGCAGGAAACGGGCTACAGGTGCCACATTCCCCGGGTCAAGCCACTTTTGAACCAGAAACAGCGGCAGAAGCGCCTGACCTGGGCTACACAGAAGGAGCACTGGACTTTTTTTGGATGAAAGCAAATTTTGCATGTCATTCGGAAATCAAGGTGCCAGAGTCTGGAGGAAGACTGGGGAGAAGGAAATGCCAAAATGCCTGAAGTCCAGTGTCAAGTACCCACAGTCAGTGATGGTCTGGGGTGCCATGTCAGCTGCTGGTGTTGGTCCACTGTGTTTTATCAAGGGTGGGGTCAATGCAGCTAGCTATCAGGAGATTTTGGAGCACTTCATGCTTCCATCTGCTGAAAAGCTTTATGGAGATGAAGATTTCATTTTTCAGCACGACCTGGCACCTGCTCACAGTGCCAAAACCACTGCTAAATGGTTTACTGACCATGGTATTACTGGGCTCAATTGGCCTGCCAACTCTCCTGACCTGAAGCCCATAGAGAATCTGTGGGATATTGTGAAGAGAAAGTTGAGCGACACCAGACCCAACACTGTGGATGAGCTTAAGGCCGCTATCGAAGCATCCTGGGCCTCCGTAACACCTCAGCAGTGCCACAGGCTGATTGGCTCCATGCCACGCCGCATTGAAGCAGTCATTTCTGCAAAAGGATTCCCGACCAAGTATTGAGTTCATAACTGAACATAATTATTTGAAGGTTGACTTTTTTGTATTAAAAGCACTTTTTTATTGGTCGGATGAAATATGCTAATATTTTGAGATAGGGATTTTGGGTTTTTCTTTACTTTTTTGCCAAAATTAACAAAATTAAAACAATAAAAAGCTTGAACTACTTCAGTTGTGTGTAATGAATCTAAAATATATGAAAGTCTAATGTTTATCAGTACATTACAGAAAATAATGAACTTTATCACAATATGCTAATTTTTTGAGAAGGACTAGTATATCTCTCTGATTTAATCTTTTCCATTGTAGACACACCATTTCCATGTTGAGATTATACACATCTTTTTTTAAGTTATATTTTGGTGACACCTAGTGGTCATCAAGCGAGCTTCAGGCTTGAAACCCTCAGTTGCAAACACGACAGTAATTAATGCGCCCTTGACCGCTTTCCTTCATGACTCACCGGCGGTCTTTCCACAACGATACCAGCCAAGAGCTGAGACTGTGGCCCAGCGGATGTCATGTCGTAGCGATTTTGCTCTCGGATCTAAAACAGGACGCAGGGATAAAAAGGTTTTAATTGGGATGCAACCCAAAAATACAAAATTCCAGCAATGACAGCACAGGTTTGTATTGTTGTTCTGAATGATGGAGATTAATATCGTCAGGTCTTGCTTACAATAGGTTTAACATATCGGTTTGAATTTTTAATATAAAAAAAAGGGAAAAAAAAATGTGAGAAAATGTTGGACACAGCTGTTAGTTGTGAAAGACGCACTTTATTCCTTTTCTGGAGAACCTCAGTCGGGTTGGTGTTCAGAGGCACAAACTGATTGGGGTCCTCAATGCGAATGGGAGTCCCACTGCTGCTGCTGCCATTCTCAGACCTCATCCACTGAGAGAGAGAGAGCGAGAGCATGAGAGAGAGAGAGAGAGAGAGAGAAACACAGAACAACATTACAGCAATAAATATTTATGTACGAGCCCATTAGTAAATGACATTAAAAGCATCATTTTATTAGGAATGGGTTCAGTCAGTCTACCCAGCACACTTTAGTTTCTGGACATTCCAGATTTCTCACCGATACACAAGAAAAATGGGTAATGATTGTCCTCAAGTCCAGGACCTTCTTACTGTGAGGTTGATGTACTAACCCCTACACCACAATACAATGCATTCATTTTCTGAACTACTTAATCCTAATTAAGGTCTTAGGGAGGCTGATGCCCATCTCAGCCGACTCTGGGCGAGGGCAGAGTACACCCGGGATATCCTGTCAGACCATCGGAGGGCAGAAACATGCTGACGGCTGTGCAGCTGCTATTGACGGAAATCAGCACTGGTACTTTTACCTATCTTTTCTACAGACAGTGAGAGACATGGTAGGTTTTTCATACAGGACATACTGGTAAAATTTCATTTGAAACGGTTTTGTCCAAAACGTGTGCATTATATTTCTAAACGTAAATATGAGAAGCAAAACTGCATGTGATGTCAGAGACATGACATTCAGCAGATGTTATTTATCAGTAAAAAGATTATAAATTAGTTGTACTTAAACCTGCCTCGAGTGTTGACATGCACAAAGACAAGCTACAAAAATGTCACTTCTGAGCCATACATACTGAAAAAATAGGTCTGCAACGAACAATTATTTTAATGATTGATGAATCGATCAATTATTTTTCGATTAATCAGAAAAACCACAAACATTTTTTAATTTTCATTTCTATATTAAAAAATAGACCATTTGTTTTCAAATTGCCTTCCATGTGTCATTTGTTAATTCTGTGATAGGTAGTTAATCATACATACACACACACACACACACACACACACACACACACACACACACACACACACACACACACAGGGATCCCTCGCTATTTCGTGCTTCTATTCATGCGGCTTCAGTATATCGCTTTTTCTTTTTTTATAAATATTCATCAAATTAAAAAATAAGGAAATTAAACAAAGAATAGGGGGAAAAGTTAAGGAAAAATGTCACAAAAACGAGGCCAACTATGCAAAAAAACAAACAAACAAACAAACCCTAAATAACCCCCCCCCTCCTCGACTTACGTTCATTCGTTTTACGTATTGTTCGATTTTACGTTAAAAAAAATAAAGTCAAATTTTGAGTTTCGCGTGCTCTCTGTAGTACGAGAAGTACCTACTTAGTACGCTGACGTAATATGCTACTTCTTTATGACGCTGCGTCCATTGTTTACAAACAACAGACTGAACGAGGATGGCTATGATCAAGAACATGGATGCTGGTGAAAAATATGTTGCATATTTCTTCCAAATGGCTCCGTCGACCATCGGAACCATTTACAAGCAGAAAGATTGCATCACAGAGCATGCTAAAGGTTATATTTGATATTGTATCTAATATTTGATTAGTGAATTTGATTAAAATTTATCTATTTGAAATCATTTTGCTTGAATTTAATTTATTTGAAATTAACATTGATATTATTTGATATATTTGATACTATTTTACAATGTTAAGTTTATTATAATTGATTTAGGGATGTTTTATGAGATACCGTAATGGTATTTATGGATGTATAGTACAGTATGAACGTCATGCGTCAGTTCATAATACAGTAACAACTTATATTTTTTTTCACCTTACGTTCAGCCGTCCGGAACCTAACTAAAACGTAAGTTGGGGAGCGTCTGTATTGTTTGATTAATAAAAAATGTTTAATAATGGTTTAATTAATAAATAAACAGACACTCCCCGACTTACGTTTTTAATTGGTTTCCGGAGGCCTAAACGTTAAGTTGAAAGTGAACGTAAGTTGTTACAGTGACGTATGTCATGAGTCACTTTACATGAAGCTTAAAACAGCCAATCAACACTTACGATATGTGAATACTGGTTTAGTACTCAGCCTGCACTGATGTGAATCACCAGCAGAGCGGACAGCTCTCTTTCTTTTCTGAATTCAGGTTTTCATTCATTTTCCAACTGTCTTTGCTTGACTGAGTATGCATGGTAGATTGCGCCGATCCGAGTAGATAGTTAATTCAACTCTGTGTATGAGACTTGCACCCATACTAGTAGGCTTACACTTCTGACCAACCATATTTGCTTAGGGTTACAAAAGTCTGCAAAAACAGTGTAAACAAATACTGGGAACTGGGAAGAAGGAGGGGCACGTTCAGTCTGTCGTTTGGAAACAATGGACGCAGCGTCATTGCGTCAGCGTACTACGTAGGTATATCTAAACTCAAAATTTGACATGTTTTTTTGGGGGAAAAAAAAAAAGTAAAATTGAAAAAAAAACAACAAAAAAAAAAAACGTAAAACGGATGAACGCAAGTTGGGGAACGTCTGTATGTTAATAAAATGGTTTAATATGTTAATAAAATGTTGAAATGGTTTAATAAATAATTTTCTTTTACTTTTAACACATATTTCATACAAAATTGGAAATACTTTAATAATTTTTAAAGGGTTTATTGGGTAGTCTTGGGAGCCTTGGAACGAATCATGCGTTTTACATATAAATTGTGCCTCTACTTATGAACAATCCAGGTTCTAAAAAAGGCGTTGGAACGGATTAATTTCGTAAGAAGGGGTCCGACTATATTCTCCCTCAAAACAGAATCAATTTAGGTTTCTGTAGTCACTTAACTCTGCTGATGGGCAGGCTTCCTCATCAATAATTCCTACATGTTTTCTTTTAAGATGCTCCTGCGCCGGGCCATCCGCATTCAACACATTTTCGGTGACGATGGAGATTAAAATGCTCCTCAACTTTTGAAGATTTCGAACACTTTTTTATATTCCAATGCCACTGGCAGTCAACTGAGCAATGTTTTGTGATGTTTATAAAGATGAAAAAATGCGAGATGCATGTATGACACATCCGTTCAACTCCGCACTGATTGACACTCTCAGTAATCGCGAGACTATTTGACAAGATTTGTTGTCAAACACTTTTAATAATAGATTTTATTCGCTTCGTTGTTGCAGCACTACTGAAAGGTAGACATGTCAAAAAGCTAAGCTCTCCCTCTTACCTCACACACACACACACACCCACACACCCACCATGGTCTTCACACGGCCATTCTCTTCAGCGATGTCTCCCTCCGCCACATTGATCTTAGTGTAGCAATTGGGTGAATTGAGCCAGCGTGTTTTCTCCCTCTGCTGCCGCTGCTGAAGGAGACGGAAATGAAGGCGAGTAGCTTCAGTGGGTTCATCCAATGAGAAGGCCGTCACTGTGGCCGGGATCTCCACCTCACTCTTGTGCCGTGGTTTTTCCCGCAGCACTGGGTGGCGATAGGCATACCCCGTTCGGTAACCCTACCATGAGGTAAGTATAAATATCACAGCTCGAATGCAAAAGGAAAAAGAAAAAAGGAGGAAAAAAAAAAAGAAGAGATACACATACCAGATTGTCGAGCATCCTCATGACCGACTCAAATTCGAGCTCTCCCAATTTCCACTTTTGTTGAGCGCCCATGCTCACGCCGGCTTCGGCCACAGCTTGAACCGTGACCTTATACTTCTCCATATCCAATACAATAAGGTTCTCCATTCCTCCTGCACACGAGAATGCCTTCACCTACAAACACACACAGCAAGATTGTTTACACACTTGACCCTCAGCAATTAGGATTTTTTTTTTTGCACAAGAACATTAATTAAACAGCTATGATTTTATTCAATTAAGTGTGGCAATTTGTAAATCTGCCATGAGATGTCGCCAAAAAGCCAAGTGCTGTGTTCTGTGCAAGCTGGCCAAGTAGTAATGTCGCATTTAAACTATATTTGTTTCCTCCTGCAGCATACTACTTAAAGTGAAAACTGCCAATCTCTCTCTCTCTCTCTCTCTCTCTCTCTCTCTCACACACACACTTTAGTAAGTTATATAGCTTGTTTACTCTAGAGTAGGGCTCTGTCCCAGACAGAAATTCCCCTAAATCTCCTTTCAATTCATTAACTGTGCACATGCTGGTGCATTCTTCTGCAGTGAGCACACACCCATTTACACATATACACAAACACACCCGCATGCACACACAATTGGTTTTATGACCGACTGCGTGTTAAGTCTTGGCACTGAATACGGATTTAATAAATGCATTTACAACACACGCATGCACACGCACACACACACACCTGGATCTCGCATGCATACTGGGTGTTGTAAATGTAGTGGAAAGCCTCTTCAACGGTTTCTCCCAGAGCAACCACACCATGATTTCTGAGAACAAGCACCTAGAGAACAGCGGGATTAGTTTTAGGAATGGAACATAAAGCAAAAATGTTTCGATAAAACATGTTTACAGTACACCACCCCCCTGAACACACACAGCTCATAAGCACCTTGGCTGAGGGTCCAAGTGCTTTCTGAAGCTCCGCCCTCTCCTCCTTTTCATCCAGACTGCCCTGGTAGTTGTAGTAGGCCACCTCTCCGAGTAACAGCGCCTCCTGAGAGATAGGCAGCAGGCCACACTTCATTGAAGACACCTGCACAAAAACAAACAAACAAAAAAAAATTAATTTATTACACAACTTCTTTAAAAAACACAGCAAGAGTGAGTGTCAGGATTCCCAAGGTGCCATGTTGTGACTATCGGAAACGTCTCATGATACTAACGGCTGCTGTGGCTGGAGTGTGCAGATGGATAAGGCAGCGCACGTCCGGCCTCATAGAGTAGATGGCAGAATGCGGGCTGAATCCTGCCATGTCAACATGCAAGTTGGTGGACCCCTGATCCACCACATTGCCCAGGATGTTCACCTTCACCTGCAAATAACACAAATAAGGTACAACTTAGTTACTTAATCACTAACTACATACAAACCAAAATACAAGTTAGGAATATCTCTCCTACTGCTCTTTACGTTTTAACTGTATTTATAAAGAACTGCATAATTCTGAGCTTGTTAATCATGAAACATGGCTTCACTTGCCATAAACCATGAGTCTATACACAAACACACTATTAGATAACTATAATTAAACTACTGTAGATCCTCCTTATAAACATTTCCTCTGACTCAAACTAGGACTTGTCCTCATGAGGAGCACATGCCATAAACTGTCACAACTATACAGGAATAAGGCATTAAATGCAGACACTCCCCGACTTATTCATCCGTTTTTTTGTTGTTTTTTTTTAAATAAAATAAATAAAGTCAAATTTTGAGTTTAGACGTACCTACGTAGTACGCTGATGTAATGACGCAATGACGTTGCGTCCATTGTTTACAAACGACAGACTGAACGTGCCCCTCCTACTTCCCAGTTCAGTTATATATTAGTCCTTCTCAAAAAATTAGTATATTGTGATAAAGTTCATTATTTTCTGTAATGTACTGATAAAAATTAAACTTTCATATTTTAGATTGATTGCACACCAATTGAAATATTTCAGGTCTTTTATTGTTTTAAGACTGATAATTTTGGCATACAGCTCATGAAAACCCAAAATTCCTATCTCCAAAAATTAGCATATCATGTAGTTTAAACGAGCTATTAACCTAATCATCTGAATCAACCAATTAACTCTAAACACCTGCAAAAGATTCCTGAGGCTTTTAAAAACTCCCAGCCTGGTTCATTACTCAAAACCACAATCATGGGTAAGACTGCCGACCTGACTGCTGTCCAGAAGGCCATCATTGACACCCTCAAGCAAGAGGGTAAGACACAGAAAGAAATTTCTGAGCTTTCCGTCTGTGGAAAGGAAAAAGTGAAAGAAGGGCCGATTCCAGACCTTGGGGGACCTGTGGAAGCTCTGGAATGAGTCTGGAGTAGAAACATCCAGAGCCACCGTGCACAGGCGTGTGCAGGGAATGGGCTACAGGTGCCGCATTCCCCAGGTCAAGCCACTTTTGAAGCAGAAACAGCGGCAGAAGCGCCTGACCTGGGCTACAGAGAAGCAGCACTGGACTGTTGCTCAGTGGTCCAAAGTACTTTTTTCGTTTGAAAGCAAATTTTGCATGTCATTCGGAAATCAAGGTGCCAGAGTCTGGAGGAAGACTGGGGAGAAGGAAATGCCAAAATGCCTGAAGTCCAGTGTCAAGTACCCACAGTCAGTGATGGTCTGGGGTGCCATGTCAGCTGCTGGTGTCGGTCCACTGTGTTTTATCAAGGGCGGGGTCAATGCAGCTAGCTATCAGGAGATTTTGGAGCACTTCATGCTTCCATCTGCTGAAAAGCTTTATGGAGATGAAGATTTCATTTTTCAGCACGACCTGGCACCTGCTCACAGTGCCAAAGCCACTGCTAAATGGTTTACTGACCATGGTATTACTGGGCTCAATTGGCCTGCCAACTCTCCTGACCTGAAGCCCATAGAGAATCTGTGGGATATTGTGAAGAGAAAGTTGAGAGACACCAGACCCAACACTGTGGATGAGCTTAAGGCCGCTATCGAAGCATCCTGGGCCTCCGTAACACCTCAGCAGTGCTACAGGCTGATTGCCTCCATGCCACGCCGCATTGAAGCAGTCATTTCTGCAAAAGGATTCCCGACCAAGTATTGAGTGCATAACTGAACATAATTATTTGAAGGTTGACTTTTTTGTATTAAAAGCACTTTTTTATTGGTCGGATGAAATAGGCTAATTTTTTGAGATAGGAATTTTGGGTTCTCTTTACTTTTTTGCCAAAATTATCAATATTAAAACAATTAAAGGCTTGAACTACTTCAGTTGTGTGTGATTAATCTAAACTATATGAAAGTCTAATTTTTATCAGTACATTACAGAAAATAATGAACTTTATCACAATATGCTAATTTTTTAGAAGGACTAGTATATATCATTATATATCAGTTATATAGAGTGTTAACCTTGGGTTAAGACGTTGTCTTTGAGATCTTTGTGTTTACACTGTTTTGCGGACTTTTGTAACCCGAAGCAAATATGGTTGGTCAGAAGCGTAAGCCTACTAGCATGGGTGCAAGTCTCATACAGAGATGAATTAACTATCTGCTCGGATCGGCACAATCTACCATGCATACTCAGTTTAAGCAAAGAGAGTTTTAAAATGAATGAAAATCCGAATCCAGGAAAGAGAACGCTCCGCTCTGCTGGCTCCACATCAGTGCAGGCCGTGTTCGAAACGAGTTCAATGGCACCCTTGCGCACTTGAGAGACCGGAACACTAGTACAGACCAAGTACACTACTTTCTGCATTGAGCGCTTCACATATTGTAAGTGTTATTAGCTGTTTTAAGCTTCATGTGAAGTGACTCGGTATAAATAAGTGACTTATTTGAAATTAATGTTGATATTATTTTACAATGTTATGTTGATAATAATTGATTTAGGGGGGGGGGGGGTGTTTTATGAGATACGGTAATGGTATTTATGGATGTATAGTATAGTATGAGCGTCATACGTCACACGTCATAGGAACAACTTACGTTCATTTTCAACTTGTGTTCGGCCGTCCGGAACCAATTAAAAACGTAAGCATCTGTAAATAGTTTTTATAACCCGGTGTACAATGGGAACAGAAGAGAATCACCCCTTGCAAAAATATTCACACACTGGTGCATTGCAGTAAAGAGAAACTATAATAGCTACGGTTCAGGAAAAAAAAAAAAACAATCACTGAGCTGGGTCAAAAAAAATCATCCTTTGGGTCAGGACTCTATGAAATCACCTTTTGTTTCAATTCCAGCCATGAGTTTGTTTGGATATTTCTCTACCAGCTTTGCTCATTTAGACTATGAAGTATTTGCTCCACTCTTCTTCATAGACCTGTTAAACGACAATGAAATGGAATGATTGTGATGGCCTGCAATCTTCAAATCATTCCAAAGATTTTTAATAGGGATCAGGTCTGGGCTCTGGTGAGGCCACGCGGGATCTTTTCTCCTTCAGACAGTGTGTGGTCAACTTCAGGTCATTGTCATGTTGGAAAGTGAACCCTCCTCCCATCGATAATGTCCTGTCAGAGGGCCACAAAAATCTTAAGGTGTTTTTCCTCATCCATTTTCCCCCTTCTATCTTTACAAGTTCGTCCAACAGCAGAGAAACAACCCCACAACAGGATGCTACCACCTCCATGCTTTACTGGAGGTATTGTGTTGTTTGGATGATAAGTTGCACTGGCTTTCTGTTAGATGTAGTGTTTGGTGTTGAGGCCAAACAGTTTGATTTTGCTCGCATCTGACCACGACAGCTTTTTCCATTTCGCCTCAGAACCTTCAAAGTGTATTTCAAGCAAAGCTCAATCATGATTTGGTGTTTCTCTTGCAACCCTCCTATACAAACAGCATTTCTGGAAAATTTGTAATATGCATACAATAACCATTTTTGGTCAAAAAGTTGCCACAGACCTCTTATTAGCCTCTCTTACAAGCTTCCTCTTTACCCTTTGACCAAAATTTGGAGGGAGGGTGTGAATCAGGAAGAAGCCGAGTAGTACCAAACCTTTTTCACTTCTTGATTACGGATTTAATCTATTTAAAATTGAAAGTATTTTGATTTTTTTTTTGTGTTCATCTCATGACTTATGTCTGCCCACAACTTTATCCCTAACATCTTTTGACAGTTCCTCACCCATAGTTTATTGCTTTCAGTTACATTTTAAAAGCACTGGGATTCTCTAGAAGTTTATGGTGAACTAATTAGAACGATTACAATTAGTTACAGATGGAAGCCAATTAGATTGGTATACTATGGAGAAAGGGATTAAATACACTGTATTAAGAAAATATTTTTAAGAGAGTGTGATCTGCATGTTTTACTTCACTCTTGTAAACACAACTGATCTTTTTGTGTTTTCACTTTAGGCTTCAAATCAACAGAAAAATTGACACAGGGAGTGTGTTTGGGAGGTTTGTGGTGATTCTTTTCTGTAGCCAGAGTTAAATAACTGTAAAGAGAAACAAACTGTTGCAGTCAGCTGTACTCGAGGCACATTTTGTTGCAGATTACCCATTGTGTAAGAAGACACGGTTGCTAATAGTAACTGCTTCAACACATCACATGGCCAGTGGAGTATTTTTCCTTTAACATCAAGCCCTGTCTCGTTTTATTCTTTACATAATTCGCCTCTTTCGATGTGGTCTCTGCTGCAGTTCTGCATCAAAAAGGCCCTTCTTGAAGTCAATAAGCATCATCTAAACACCCACACACACCAACACACTGCATTATGTAACCAGCCGGATTCATGAGGTTCAGAGGAATGAAATTGTCTAGATTCAGATTTCATGGAGCTGTTTCTCAAAAGAAAGCCAGTTCAAACCCGTAGAGGTCAGAGTATCGTCAATGAATGGATTACAAAAACAATCACCTCCAACTGATACCTTTACTACAGTTCAGTTTAGACTGAAACAAACAAACAAACAAACAAACCCAAAAAATGATTACAGCTCAGCATGAACGAACAACGATGAATTCTTACTTCTAGGTAATGCATTCAGATTCGAAGATCATGCTGTGAATGTTATGACTATTGAACTAGTGCCATGAATGAAGGCACACAAGAAGCGTTAGGTCAAGGCGAAGTGCCTGAGGCACACACCGCACTCCAATGTTATCAGCTGACAAGCTGGAATTCACCAAAACAGCAACAGCTGCTATGACTTGGGACTGTTATCAGGACAAAAACAACACAAGTGACAGATGGGTTGAGATGGTGGAGTTTAAATAGTGACTGGACTGCAATTACAGTATAATGTGTGCTCACCTTGGTATGTTATCTAGCATAAACATCAATTTCTTCCAAGAAGTTGATCAGAAGTTGGTAATGGAATTCACATGCAATGCGGAAATAAAGGTTTTTAAAAGTTCCCTCTTCAACATCACCACAAATGGTTATGACATGATGAAAATCAAGCAGTGATAAGACTTTCAAGCATCAAAGTTGGCACTACGGTGCTGTGCTTTGTGTTCTTACAGGTAACAAAAATGTGCTACACATGTAAACGTGTCTTCCTTAAGCAGCCTTCGCACTTTCCACCCACTATGGTTTTAGCTCTGTAAGTGTCCTGTATTTGCCCCAGGTGGCTGTAAGAACATTTACGCATGCACACCCATACCCGCACACACCACCCTCAACATGATAGTGCAGCATGAAATGTTCCTACAGTCACCAGGATCCTCACAAAAAGTGTGTTAAGAGAAACACTTCATGACCAAAATATTTCCTTTGGGTCACTGTTTGCTTTAGGTTCAAGAATGGCCTTGGTATTACGGTAACAGGTAAGGACAAGGTCAGAAAATCCACCATGTGTGTTTGCATACCAGATTAGATGCTGAAGCCTCCGCGAATGACAGTCCTCGGGGGATGATGAGAATGTGGTCCTGCTCCTTACTGACACGAACCTATATGCACGCACGCGCGCGCACACACACACACACACACACACACACACACACACACACACACTCAACAGCTGTATTGTTGTTTTCCCTCTAAAGATAGCATGTCTCACTTAATTTCCCCTCGCATGCCTAATATAAATAGCCCTTTAGCCTCTGGTCCAATTCCCAAAAAGATCATAGGCTCACTGGTAGAGGGAAAGAAAACATACTAATAAACAATTCTACAGTAAACCGAGGATTTTAACCCACATGATGTTTAGCATCATGGATAATTCAAATCTACATGACATAAGCTATCTGATTTTACGATCTTAAATACAGTACAAGCTTTTGGTGAACAGCAGGGATTCAAGAGAAATAACTAAAGCACACTCATTACCTTGCTATTATCAAGGAATGATAAGTGTATAAACCCAATAACTGATTTTAAAGGCTTCACTACGAAAACAGTTTGTTGTGATTCCTGCAATAGCTTTATTTTGATAGCAGGGATTCCAGCAGTAATACCAGCCAAAATTTACCGCCACAAACGTGACAAAGCAAAGAAATTAATTTTCTGAACTCACTGGCTTGATTTCACAAGGGCAGTAATAAATAGAGTATAAAATCAAGCCTCACAGTCAGGTAGGCGTTGGAGAAGTGAGCCCAGCTGAAGAGATCGATGATCCGATAGAGGCTGGCCAGTTTACATCGCGCCTGTTTCTCACCCTTTACCATGGAGCTGGACTCAGTGTTGAAAAGGTCATTTATGGGGGACACCATGCCCAGACCTGAGGAGGTGAAATCACAACAGAAACCTTTATCAGATTTAAACTCTCATCAGAAATCCACAGATTTCCCACTCCCTCAGTTCTACTGTGAAGCTTGTGGACCACGTCTCAAACATTTGGAAGGAAACTGGCTGCTGGTGGGTTTGTGGGTAAATGCTGAGCTGCACTGAATTACTTCACAGCATACACGCCCTTTTCGACTTCCCCTCGGAAGTGTGCAACACCCAGTGGCTGCTTGCAGCCCAAAAGAGTCATAAACTTGAGGAAGTGACAGAGACCACACTTCTGTAGTAGTATTTCATAGGTTTTTCTTTTTACGGATATTGTGAAGTGGTTCTATTTTAATCATAATAAACCATCAAAACAACCAAAACCAAAAACATCATAGCAACACCTTCACTTCATTCAACAATCAGCGTCTTGTTAAATTCAACATTAAAACATAAACCCAACTCAATCATCTTCATCTTTCATGGTCGGACATGACATCTCTGACTTGTGTGAACCAAAACAGTCTGGAAGCCTCATTAATAACACAAATATAATGTTCTCCATATTCACATCAAAAAAATAATCATTTAAAAAGAGTTGCGTTACTGGTCATTTGTACAACATCACCTGTGTATGTTTAGGTGATAAAGCTTTTAACAAATTGAGTAAATTTTATCCCGCGGATTACTAAACGGGGCTGAAGCCATACGAAACAACCATTTTCTTCCTCCGGAAGTAACAAGAACCTGTTGGGCCAAGTTGTTCAGCGCATGTAAGCAAGCAGCGAGCGACGAGGTGCTAACACCTCCCGAGAATTAAAGGCTCTTAACTTTTAATGGTTCCGTTAGGTCAGACTTTGTGTCAAGTAGTTCTGCCTTGAGATCACACTGATCGCAGGTTGGGTTGACGTGGTCTTCACAGACTAATGAATTGCGCCTGAAAGGAAACATTGGCCAGTGTATGGTCTGTGTTATACTGTCGATGGTTGTTTGTTCAGCCATATGCTTTGCACTCTTGCACTTTTCTTGGCGACACAGCTCAGCCTTGGCCGATAATGTTCATGCTTCCCAGCCAATAGCACAAATCAACAAATTCACATCACTGCCAGGGCTGGAACAATCAATAAGGAGGGCATCATGTTGCTGTGCATGCTTAGGTGTAACAGCACTGTGGCTGTACTCGCACATACTTGTCAAGGAGCAAGGAATGATGTTGCCTGATGGAACTGCTGATGTTATTGTTGATGCGATTGTTTTAAAGAGATAGCAATACAAACTCACCACAGGCACACTTTAATAAAGGATGCTAATAAGCACTTAGGGCATTTAACCAAATATGTGCTAATATTATAACAGAACTTTTTATTAAACAGGAAGATATCTTGATTGAGAGAGAGAGAGAAAGAGAGTGTGTCCCTGTATCCTTCAACAATTAGTTCTGCATTCCAGAGATGTGAAAAACAAAGGCAACACGAGGAGAGCTGGCTCAAGGTCTACTACAGTAACAAAGTAAGAAATAAACCAAGAAATAAAGCATTTCAGGATGTGGGGCTACACAAAGGTAATCATTACAGATAATCAGAAACTCTACTACATCAACAGCTATATTTTTCTTTTCGTCAAATAATGCTATTACAACACAATCATTATTAGTCAGACAATTTCTTGTTCTGATAGAAACACCACTATTAGAAGTTGTACAATGATGTGCGATTTACATCGTCGCCACCTTCTAAAGAATCGTCGAATCAGTTTAAAGGACTCATTAGTGCTGGGAAGTCATGGATATACCACTCAAAGCACTGTGTTACAGCAACAGGTCATACCACTCTGCTACTCACTGAAGGGGGAGGAGGGGTAGCCTCCGACAGAGCTGGCCATGAAGAAATCGGCGAACTGGCGCAGGGCGAGGAGGTTGGCTGGGTTGTTTCCTTTCTTCATCTGTTCCTGGATCAGGCCTTCCAACTCATGCTTAAATGCCTGAGACACAGTGAGACAAAGTATTAATCTTCACGGAAAACCAAACAGTTAAGTCAAACCCCATTTAGTTTAGAACAAGTCCTGCATAGGGCAAACCGCTCAAGTCCTCATGGCAGACTCGCATTACTCAAGATAATGACACACTGAAACAGTGTGTAGGATGGCAGATAAAAGCAGATTTGGAACACAGCCAAGATCATCAGCATGACATGTTATGAGACGAGACACACTGTGACTAATGACAGGAGTGTGTTATAACACTTTCTTTACGTCCCACTCGTTATCCTGGGTAACGACTACTGTAAACATGATCGACACACACACACACACACACACACCTTATCTTTTTGTGAATGCAGCTTAGCACCTTTGGAATCTTTTGAAGTTCACGATGAAGCAAGGAAAAACAACAACAAAAAAACACACACTTGGCAACCCACCAACACCCCACACACACACACACACACACACACACACACACACACTTCCGACAGATGTGTTGCAACAATTAGTTAGTTATGTGCTAAAAGATGTCAGAAAGGCGAACAGAAAAGAAATTTCAAAAAAGAAAAAAAAACAGCATATCTATTATTTTACAGCATAACATCTCTACAACATGTCTTACATCTCTCATACATGTCCTGCACCGCTCTAACATACTTCTCTACCACTCCAGACTTCCTCATGCAATACCACAGTTCCTCTCTCGACACCTTGTCATATGCTTTCTCTAGATCCACAAAGGCACAATGCAGCTCCCTATGTCCTTCTCTGTACTTCTCTATTAACATCCTCAAAGCAAACACTGCATCTGTGGTGCTCTTTCTTGGCATGAAACCAAACTGTTGTTCACAAATGCTGACCTCTGCCCTTAGTCTAGATTCCACTATTCTTTCCCATAACTTCATTGTATGGCTAATCAACTTGATCCCTCTGTAGTTGCCACAACTCGGCACATCTCCCTTGTTCTTAAAAATGGGCACCATCACACTTCTCCATTCCTCTGGCATCCTCTCACTCTCTAAGACCTTGTTGAATGTTCTACTGCATCCTCTTCTAGACACTTCCATACCTCCACAGGTATGTCATCAGGGCCAACTGCCTTTCCATTCTTCATCCTTTCAATGCCCTCCTCACTTCTCCCTTACTAATCTTTGCTACTTTTTGGTCCGCAACAGTCAACTCTTCTACTCTTTTTTGTCTCTCATTTTCCTCATTCATCAGTTCTTCAAAGGACTCTTTCCATCTTCCCAGCACACTTCTGTCATCAGTCAATATATTTCTCTCTCTGTCCTTAAATCACTCTTACTTACTGCATGTCCTTCCCATCTCTATTTCTCTGCTGTGCTACCCTGTATAAATCATTTTCTCCCTCCTTACTGTCCAACCTATCATACAAGTCATCATACGCCCTCTGTTTGACCTTTGACACTGCCACCTTCGCCTTATGTTGTGTCTCCCTGTACTCCCATTTCCTCGCTTCGGTCCTGTCACTGTCCCACTTCTTCCTTTGTGCACACTCCTGCACTTCCTCATTTCACCACCACCTTATCTACTTTCCTTCAAGAGGACACACAAAGTACTCTCCTACCTGTCTCCCTGATCACATTAGCGGTAGTTGTCCAGTCATCTGAAAGCACTTCCTGACCACCCAAAGCCTGTTTCAACTCCTCCTTGAAGACAACACAACACTCTTCCTTTTTCAGCTTGCACTGTCTTCTGCTCTGCCTTTGCCTTCTTCACCTTTCTCACCATCAACATCATTCTTGCACACCACCATCCTATGCTGTATGGCAACACTCTCACCCACTACTACTTTGCAGTCACTGACTTCCTTCAAATTACATTGCCTGCACAAGATGTAGTGTACTTGTGTGCTCCTACCTTCGCTTTCATAAGTCACCCTATGCTCCTGTCTCTTCTGGAAGAAAATATTCACCACAGCCATTTCCATCCTTTTTGCAAAATCTACCAACATCTGTCCTTCTGCGTTCCTGTCCTGGATACCAACTCTGCCCATCACTTCCTCGTCCCCTCTGTTTCCTGCACCAACATGTCCATTGAAGTCTGCACCAATGACCACTCTTTCACCTCTAGGGGTACTCTGCATCACTTCATCTAACTCACTCCAGAATCTCTCCTTCTCTTCTCGCTCACATCCTGCCTGTGGGACATAAGCACTAACAACATTGAACATCACACCTTCAATTTCTAACTTGAGACTCATTACTCTGTCTGACACTCTTTTTACTTCTCGAACATTCCTGACCAACCCCTCCTTCAAGATGACACCTACTCCATTTCTCTTCCCATCCACACCATGATAAAACAGCTTAAACCCTGCTCCTAAGCTTCTAGCCTTGCTACCTTTCCATCTGGTCTCCTGAACACACAGTATGTCCACCTTCCTCCTCTGCATCATGTCAGCCAGCTCTCTACCGTTTCCTGTCATAGTTCCAACATTCAAAGTCCCTACTCTCAGTCCTAGACTCATGCTTTTCCTCTTCTCTCTCTGCCTATGGACACGCCTCCCGCCTCTCCTTCTTCGACCTCTCCTTCTTCGACCAACTTCCACCAGCACCCTGTTGGTTAACAGCACTGAAGGTGGTCATTGTTAACCAGGGCCTCGACGGATCCGGTATGACATTTGTATTTACGGTTCGCATTCTGTATTTTGGCTAAAGTTTTACGCCGAATGCCCTTCCTGTCGCAACCCTCTGCCTTTATTCAGGCTTGGGACCAGCTTGGGGCTTGTTTGTGAAGCTACATAACCTGGTAGGATATTTGACTGTTTGATATTAGCACTGAAGATGATAAACTATTACCAACATGGCTAAGGTGGCTGCTAACATCAGCTAAACTGGCAACACTTCTATCAGGACTTTATTATTGCCATATTCTTTCACATTCCTTAAAGCGAAATTAAGTCCAAACTTGCATAAACCACTATCCTGCACACACTGTATACCTGTTCCTCACATCAAAACACAATATTATTACAGACATCAGCGGGAAAAGAAAAATCCCTACACAAGGCAACGTAAAAGATGCAATGCGAAAATTCACATGTAGCTCGCGAATGACATGCTGTAAACAAGGAAGAAATTTGCATTTAAAAATGTACCACAGTATTTTCCATTCTTTCTATCTGATGTATCTAAATGTATATGTAGCCTTATGTGCACATGTGCCTAATTTTATT
>CM045748.1:5620000-5632500 GCA_024760905.1 Plotosus lineatus
CCCCTTTCAGCATTTAACACACAAACCAGTTTTATTTTTAACATTTTCGTTTCATTCTTCCACCTCATTAATGCTTCATTAATGATTCTTCTTGGTCACTTCAAGGTGTCCAGGGGAGCGCGTATGACCCTGGGGAACATGCTTTTCTGGAATTGTATCCTTGCACCTCCACTCCACTAGTTGTCGTGCTATGGTGTAGCGGATTTTCGCACGAGCAAATAATATGAAGTGCAGTACACAACCCCTCAAGAAACAACACAGAAAAATTTCTAAGAGGAACAAAAAGAACGGTGGAGAGAGACAGTGATATTAAGACATAAATAAGTTGAATGAGTTTAAATAAGGATGTATATATTTTTTTAATTTCAGGCACATTGGTGCACTTAAAATTTGTAAAATCTGTAATAGAACAAGTTTTTAATGTTAATAAAGATACAATGTTATGCAGAGGTGTACTAATAATTTTACAGACATATAATACTATTTATAGTCGTTTGCAGGGCAGTGGGGGGCATGAAATTTTTTTTTCTTCCTGGGGGGGCAATACAGAAAATAATTGTGAAGCACTGGGCTAAGGTGAAATGAGGGAGGTCAGTGTGTCTGGGCACTCGCACATCATGCATGCCATACATACAACAGGTGGGGTTGCTGACTCCCCTTTGTTTTGTGGTGATGCATCCACAGTGATTTAAGTATAATATATATATATATATATATATATATATATATATATATATATATATATATATATATATATATATATAAAACCCTGTAGTATAACGCAGAACATTGTATGGGCAGGCTATATAATTGGTGGCCTGAGGGCCACATACAGCCAATAAGACCCTTTTTACTAGCACTAGGAGTTGGTTACTCCAGTCTTTTAAAATGTAAATATATATATATATATATATATATATATATATATAAAACCCTGTAGTATAACGCAGAACATTGTATGGGCAGGCTATATAATTGGTGGCCTGAGGGCCACATACAGCCAATAAGACCCTTTTTACTAGCACTAGGAGTTGGTTACTCCAGTCTTTTAAAATGTAAATATATATATATATATATATATATATATATATATATATATATATTAAAAAAACTACTTTATACAGTAAAAGTAAAAAAACAAATAATAATTTAATCTGGGATCAGTGGTGGAATGGTGGTAGAGCTCTAGATTACTGATTCCACTCTCATCGGGTTGTCACTGCCGTCCCCTAGTGCCGCTGACTGGGTTGTGAAAGGCTGCCCATGTCGCTCACTGTCTATGGTGAGAGGTTCATGTAAAAGAACCATTGCTGACTTTCGCCAAGAAGAGCTGTTTTGCCGTCAGCACGTTTCTGCCCTGCAAACTGTCCAGGGTGTACTCTGCCCTTACCCAGATTCAGCTGAGATGGGTACCAGCCTCCTTGCAACCCCAATTAGGATTAAGCGGTTCAGAAAATGAATGAGAAAAATATCTGAAATTAATATTTTTTAGATGATTGCTTCACCCTGCCTCACTGTGTCACAACTTATTATATCAAACCAATCACCTTTAGAAGTGGAGCCAGTGGTGTACTAGTTAGGGTGCTGCACTCATGATTGGGAGGTTGTGTGATCAAATCCCAGTTAAACCCCCACTGGACGAAGACCCCCGAGCAAGGTCTTAACCACAAGTGTGCCTCAGCTCACCCAGTATTATAAATGGGTACCAGTAAAAATATACTGGGAAGTTAGCCTGCGATGGACTAGTGTCCCATCCAGGAGGAGTTGTACTCCTCGTCTTTTCACGCGATGGAAACTGGGGATAAGCACCGACCTGATGAGCCACTATTTTATACTCGGGTGTAAAAAGCCAATCACCTTTTGAGGTCTCTGCTCTTCGCGTCGATAATGTTATAGCTGGCACAGCAGTCTGGTAACTTAGACAGAATGTCTCTTTTATGCTCTTAAAAAACCCTGAGAAATTGTGGTTTTTATCTGCCCGAAGCCTGTATATATCAGCAGAACCGTGAGAGCGCATGTATTGGTATATATAAAATCTTATACGTATATAAACTCAGAGGGCCCCACGCAAGCTCCAAAACTCTGATTTAAGAAATCAAACGCTAACTCTGAAATGATCCTCCCACTGAGTTCTGATACCAGAACATTATGGAATCATCATTCTGACATTGGAAACACCATCAAAACTTTATCTCTCACTTCAAGTATGTGCATCACTGTCTGTGTGTTGGTCCGACAGTGTACACACCTGCCTTCACTGTCTTCCTTTCGGCTTTTTTCCCTTTTACTCGGGAGTCGCCACAGCGAATCATCTGATTCGCACGTTTGATTTGGCAGAGATTTTTACGTCGGATGCCCTTCCTGTCACAACCCTTTTTAGCAAGGGACAGAAACACGCTGACGGTTTTGCAGCTCCTCTTTACGAAAGTCAGCAATGGTTCTTTTACATCAACCTCTCACCATAGACAGTGACAGACATGGCCCGCCTTTGATAACCCAGTTAGCCGCCTTCACTGCGCCTACTAAATCAAAACACATCACCTCTCTCATTAGATGTGAAATACTGTGACTAAATCAGTATCGCAATGGTTCTGTTCATCAAATTAGTAATTGGGATCAATTTATGAAGGTTAATATTACAGTGTGCTTTAAATTCTACCCTAGATTCCTTCTCTTCTGGTGAAATAGGATTTTGACTTTTGTATTACGGTCTACTTGCTTCAGTTAGACTTGGTTGTTGTCACTAATAATAATTTTCAAGTACAAGATTCTTAGCCGGTTCTGTAGTGCTTCATCAGCTGTTGTTTCGGGCTCTCGAAAGGTGCGAATTGGGGGTGGGACCCAGAAAGTATATCGTGAGAAGTGGACAGGAACATGGATCATTCATTTAAACAAGTTCTTTGAAAAGTGGTAAGTCACTGTAAAGCCCAAGGACAGTGAGCAGGTTTTTTGGACCTGTGATGAGGTTAGGCGTCCCAGCCACCCCGAGTCGCCACTGTCATGTGTGCATATTCACAAAACAGTCGATAAGAGCAGGACCTGTCTGCCTACGCATGCGAAGACTGTGCGGCAGACTGTCCGGCTGACTGTGCGGAAGAAAGTACCAAATTGGTCCAGTGGACAAGAATGGCGGACCCAGCAAAGAGTCATGCGGTGCAACCAAGGCACAGTGAGACAACACAGGACACTGTGGGTCATCCACTGCATCCTGACCCATCTCCGACCATCTCCACTATGTCGTACCACTGGACTCAGATACATTGGGATGAGAGAGTGAGGCTGACGATCTGAGCAACTCTCCTTCACTTAAATTCAAGTCAAGTGCAAGTCATGACTTTACCCCTACCGCAGATCACTGATCTGATATGAAGTCATGGTCATCTTCGACCTCAAAGGACAAACAATATTACAGTTAAAGTATTATATCCATGTGTTGATAGTCAAATGATCCTTTTCTTATATTTAAAACTGAACCCATATTATTCAACTTCGATTTTTTAGTATTAAAAAAAATCTCTTCATATTCATTTAATTCTCTTCTCATTATTACTATTAGCCATAATAAAATAACTTCACTCACATGCTGTTATACTTGGATTTAATACCATACGAGCCCCCTGGTGTTTTTGTTGGTAAGTTGTGTGAAGTGGATGTTTTCTGTTATAAATTCTAAATGTGTGATTTGGCTCAGCTGGATTGATTACTCGGCACGGTGTACACTGCAATTCAAATGTAGAAATATTTTAAGCCTCAATTTCGTAAAACAATATACTAATGTTATTATACGTTTACAAAATACTGTTTCACTGCCTTTCAATGCCTCACCTCGAATCGCCACCTTATGGTAGAGTAGAGGGGTTTGCGTGTCCTAATGATCCCCAGAGCCATGCTGTCAGGGGCATTATGCATGGTAGAGTCTGTAAAGCAGAGTCTGTACCGGTCCGTCATGGTGAAGAGGGAGCTGAACCACACGGCAAAGCTCTCAATTTACCAGTCGATCTACATTCCAACCATCACCTATGGTCACGAGCTTTGGGTAGTGACCGAAAGAACAAGATTGTAGATACAAACGGCTGAAATGAGCTTCCTTCGCCGAGTGGCGGGGCTCTCCCTTAGAAACAGGGTGAGAACTTGGCCATCTGGGGAGAGCTCGGAGTAGAACCGCTGCCTTTCTGCATTGAGAGGAATCAGTTGAAGTGGCTCAAGCATCTGGCTAGAATGCCTCCTGAAGGCCTCCCTGGTGTGGTGTTTCGGGCATGTCCAACTTTGAAGAAACCTCTAGGTCGACCTAGAACCTGCTGGATGGCTGGTCTGGGAATGCCTCAGTGTCCCCAGAAGAGCTGGCGGAAGTGGCTGGGGAGAGGGACGTCTGGACCTCATTGCTTAGGCTGCTGCCCCCGTGATTCGATTCCAGATTAAGCTGATGAAGATGAATGAATGAATGAATAAATGAATACGAGTATGCCCTTTAATGTTATTGTATTTTCCTTGAACTGTAGCTTTTAATGTGAATACCTGTTTCTCAGACCATATTTCTTTTGCCCCCCATTTGGGACGGTTTTCATAAAGCGGCCCTCATTCTAGATTAATTGAATAACCCTGGTGTATGGGTTAGTGAGAGTTTGTGAGAAAGGACACAGGGTACAGGTGACTGTGGGGTTTGGAGGACTCAAGGTACGGGGTAGTATGGGGTTTGGGGGAGAGGGCATATGGAACAGGTTAGTATGTAGTTTGAGAAGGGACATAGGACTGCCGTCGTGGTGTCTCAGTGGTTAAGGCTTCAGTGGTTCAAATGACAGTCCCACTGTTGAGCTGTTAAACCTCATCCGTTTAGTTGTATAAATTAGATTTAAAAAAATGTAAATAAGCTGTGGATAAGGGTGGGGCAGTGGTGGCATGGTGGTAAGGTGATGGATTACTGATCCCAAGGTTGGGAGTCCAAGCGCCATCATTAATGGTTACCACTGCTGTTCCCCCAGTGCAGCTAAATGGGTTATTAAACCCAGCCATGTCTGTCACTCATGTAAAAGAACTATTGCTGAGTTTCAACAAGAGGAGCTGCATTGCCATCAGCGTGCTTCTGCCCTGTGACTGGCCTGGTGAGCTGTCCAGGGTGTACTCCGGCCATAGTCAGCTGAGATGGGCACCACCCTCCCTGCGAACCTACTTAGGTTTAAGCAGTTCATAAGCTGAATGAATGAATAAAAAGGTGCCTACCAAAAGCTGTAAATGTAAACGTAGTGGGGTTTAAGGAAGGACATGGGGCATGAGACCGTGAGAGTTTTTGGAGAACTATATGGGAGCACAAAACACAAAACTAGAATGTGGTTATGATGTATTTTTATCTTATTCTAACTGCAGATGATTCGTCCTGAAAGCACAGAGGCTCGTCTGGGCCTTAACTACAGAATACAGTCTGAAACGCTGGACGATATGTTGTCTACCCAACCACAACCTACACAGAACTCGAGGACACACACAAAAACCCACAAGAAACTCACACTTACTAGCCAAGAACAAAATCACACACTCTTTCGCTCTCTCGAGCAGTAAAAGTGCTTTACACACCAAAGCATTTACCTCTGCTCCCCCCGTCATAAGACCTGCGAGTTAGTGTGTCTCTGTGTGACAGAGACTGATGGGTGTGGTAATTCAGCCTTCTGACAGGTTGCATTCATCAAAAAAACTTTGAGAGAACAGACAGAACCCGAGATGACATCATCAAACACACAGCACTCTTCTAATCTGCTCCAGCGTCTGCACTCCGGCCACCATGTTTTCACATTGCATCACTCACGATGACTGTAAACGTGGGCATTGAGATTTCAGCCAGTTGCCATGGTTTCGCTGGCACACACACACACACACACACACACACAACAGGACAAATACAGAACATATCGTATACACAACCATCCATCTCGTCATCTTTGGTCTTTAAACCCTAAAAGGGAAGTGTTTATAAATCAAAACGCACTCCAGTGTCCTATATTTCATTTATTGGCGTTTCATTAGCGCTCTAAACCAAACATTACCTTCAGGTGAAAACAATTCTGGTAAAGGTGTGTGTGTGTGTGTGTGTGTGTGTGTGTGTGTGTGTGTTTAATTACAAAAGAACTGTAAGAAAAATTAAACTTTGCTTCATGAAGAAAAAAAAGTTAATTTCCTTCTTGAGCTTTAAATTTCAAGAAATGTTCAGGTAGCATGTTCATTTATACAGTGCTGTAATAAATTTCTGGTGGGTGTGTGGACTCACAGGACTCTGCAGGATGTGTGTGACTCTCTTCTTCTGCTCCATTATGTTGAAATCTTGCCGCAGTTCGGGGGGCATGTTACGAGCTCGCCGGTACTCTGGATCATTCTCGTTCACCCGGTCAAAATATCTCTCCTTCTGTCCAACGCTGGTGGGGGACACGACATCCGCACTCATCTCGCCACTCATCTCTACACTCGGCTAAGAACCTGTGCACGCACACACACACACACACACACACACACACACACACACACACACACACAGAGGATTTGAGACACTGTTGAATTTTCTGGTATGTGGCACTATGAATGAAGAGCAAAAGAAGTTACAAAGACAATTTGGCCTATAAAGTGACTGATTTCACAGCCAACACACACACACACACACACACACACACAGCCAACACACACACACACACACACACACGCACACACGCACACACGCACTTTCTTGACAATCGAAGAGTGCTATCCAGATCCACACAGCAAGACAGACAGATGAACAGTCTTGGTAGCAAGAAACTTTTTCTTTCCCTCACTACATGTTTCAGTGACCACCCCCACCCCCCAACACACACACACACACACACACACACACAGGGATCCCTCACTTTACGCAGTTAATTGGGACGAAGATCCCCATGCGACCATTGAAATCCGTGAAGTAGGATCACACCCCCCCCCTCAACTGACGCATATATGTACATGTATGTGTATATAACATCAATAAATACATATTCAATGCTATAAATGCTTATAATAATAATTAAACATTAAAAAAATAACATGTAAATAAAATATAAATGCATACACATACAGATGGTATTGCATGAAAAGACGACACACACACACGCTCAGATGCACGTGCACACAGGTGCACGTGCACACACAGATTCAACAATGTGAGTAGTATTGATGGGAGATTTTGGGTCGTTTTTTTTTTTGTTCGTTTTGTTTTTTTTTGCACAATTGGCAATGTTTTTGAGGCATTTTACTTAACTTTTCCCCCTATTCTTCCTTAATTTCAAATTCGATTAATATTTATTATAAAAAAAATCACGATGCACTGAAGCTGCATGAATTGAAGCACAAAGTAGCGAGGTATGTATACACACACACACACACACACACACACACACACACACACAATATATACACAGTGCTGAAAAGTTTTTGCCCCTGACCAATTTCTGGCATTTTTTGCACATTTGTCATTGTCATCCATTTCAGATCAAGCAAACCTAAATATTATACAAAGATAAAACACAAGTAAACACAAAAGGGAATTTTCAGTGCCAGTTGCATTTATTAAGGGGAAAAAACATCTGAACCCACAAGGGCCCGTGTCAATAAGTAATTGCCCCCTAAACCTAATAGCTGGTTGAACCATGTTTTGCAGCACTACAGTGGGGCCAATAAGTATTGGACAATGTATAAATGTACAAGTTCCCCCATTTAAAAAGAAAAAAGAGGTTGGTAATTTTCATCATAAATTACACATCAAGCTTGAGAGACAGAATGTAAAAAAAACTCCAGGAAATCACATTGTATTTCCATTTTCATAAATAAATTGTTTAAAAATCATACAATGTGATTTCCTGGAGTTTTTTTACATTCTGTTTCTCAAGCTTGATGTGTAACTTATGATGAAAATTACCAACCTCTCTTATCTTTTTAAATGGGGGAACTTGCACATTTTTTCATTGCCCAATACTTATTGGCCTCACTCTAACTGCAGTCAAACGTTTGCAATAAGAGACGATGAGTCTTTCACATCGCTGTGATGGGATGTTGGCCCACTCTTCTCTGCAGAATTGTTTAAGATCATCCAGATTGGATGGTTTTCAGGCATGAACAGCCTTTTAAGGTCATGCCACAGCATCTCAACAGGGTTCAGGTCGGGACTTTGACTAGGCCACTCCAAAACCCTCATTTTTGCTGGTGTGCTTCGGATCATTGTCTTGTTGCAGAACCCAGGTGGGCTTTAGCTTGAGGTCTCAATCTGATGGACAAACATTCTTTGCCAGGATTTATTGGTAGCGTGCAGATCTCACGGTTCCATCAACCATGACAAGTCGCCCAGGTCCTGAAACAGCACAGCAGGCCCAGATAATCACACTTCCACCACCATGTTTCACTCTTGGCACAATGTTCTTTTTATCAAATGCAGTGTTCCTTTTGCGCCAGAGGTAAGGAGTGAGACTTGTAGCTGTTCAGAAGTGATTTTTGGATCCTTTGTGACTTTTCCGGTTAGTCTGTGCCGTGCTCTTGAAGTAATTTTGGTAGGTCGGCCACTCCTGGGAAGGGTCACCACTGTGCCATGCCTTCTCCGTTTATGGATAATGGCTCCGACAGTGGTCTGCTGGAGTCCCAAAGATTTACCAATGACTTTGCATCCTTTCCCAGACTGAGACATCTCTATAATCTTCTTTCTTGTCCGCTCTTGAAGCTCACTGGATCGCGGCATGATGTGTGTTCAGTATGGCCTACGTGATTTGTCAGACAGGTTTTATGTTAGGGATCTCCTGATTGGAAATGTCAGGCAGCAATCAGGCCTGGGTGTAACCATGAAATTGAACTCCATTTCCCCCCAATAATATGATTAATCACTTTTACCTTACCTTTTAACAAGTGGGCAATTACTTTTTCACAGAGGTTCATGAAGGCTTGATAGGATTGTTCTCTTAATTAAAAAAAAAAAAAAAAAAAAAAAAAAAAAATCACGACAGGAAAACTGTCTTGGTGAAATGTTTAAATTTGTTTGATAATCTGAAAAAGTTGAGTGTGACAAAAATATCTCTCTCTCTCTCTCTCACTCACTCACTCACACACACACACACCTTTGTTGTATTACAGGAATCATTATGCAGCATTTACTGTTATCCTTCAAGATCATTTGCCCATAAGAATAAAACCAGTTTCATCATGTCCACCAAAGCAAAGCGTCACCCTGAACACCAAGGAATACATTTATTGTATTACATAAAACCAGCCTTATTCGAGAGCAGTGGTGGTCTGGTGGTAAAGGGCGCTGGATTGCTGATCCTAAAGTTGGGGTTCGAGTCCCACTCTCCACAAGATTGTCACTGTCCCCCCCAGTGCAGTTAACTGGGTTATCAAAGGCCGGCCATGTCTCTCACTGTCTATGGTGAGAGGTTGATGTAAAAGAACCATTGCTGACTTTCATAAATAGGAGCTGCAAAGCTGTCAGTGTGTTTCTGTCCCTTGCTAAAGGGTTGTGTCAGGAAGAGCATCCGACGTAAAAACCTATACCAAATCAAACATGCCAATCATTAATATGACTTCCATGAAGATGGAGGCAGATGATTCGCTGTGACGACCCCTGAAGGAAACAGGCAAAAAGAAAAAGATAATATTTATTATTTATAAATATACACTCATGTCTCAGTTTTACAGACTTCGCTTTAACGAATTTTGGATGCAACTGAAAAAATCTATAGCTTCCGACTAGTCCGGACGCGAGCCGTTGTTTCCGAAATTGACCGCTAGATGACCAAACTGGCTTGAAGAAATCTCACGCATTTAAATCTATTCATCTATTTTCAATGCGGTACGAAGCGGAGAGCCAATCCTTTCTGTGTGCGGGCGGGTCCAATACCATGAAACTCACACGCTACAGTGTTTATGTGAAACACGTCCCAAGTTTTGGCAATCGGCTGTTCTGCGGGTTGAAGTTTTCCCATGTCTGTCCATTTGTGTTTGCTTGCCAGCTGCGCTTGGCTTCGTGGAAATGAGCTGATCAAAACGAGGGAACTTTATCTCTTTACTCAAAAACAATACGCGCAGCCTGTGGCTGTTGTTATAATCCAATAAAATTTCAAGTTGGTAAGAGTTTCAAGGTATCAGACCCGCCTGCATACTGGAGTACAGAAAGGATTGGCTCTCTGGTGCGCACCACAGTGACGTGGCATTGAAAATAGATGTATAGATTTAAATGCGCGAGATTTATTAATCTGTTTTTGTTTTATTTGATGGCTTTTTTTGTATTTTTTTTATTGAAATGACAGTGAAATTATGTGTTCGTTATTCTGTTAAGAAAGGCCACCTGATTTATCTGAGAGCCAGATACAGTCATCAAAACAGCCACATCTGGCTCGCAAGCCATAAGTTCCCGACCCCTGATATAGATGGCCTCGAGACCAGGCAGAAGGCCTCGAGGAAGACCGAAGAAGAGATTTATGGATGTGGTGAAGGAAGACATGAAGGTCGTTGGAGTCAGAAAAGAAGATGCGGAGAACAGGGTGAGGTGGAGGCGGATGATTTGCTGTGGCGACCCCTGAAGGGAGCAGCCGAAAGTAAAAGAAGAAGAAGATCTCGGATTAGATTTTAAAATATGTCTTTTTTTTTTTTTACTCTTTTAATCAAAAAGGCCGCTGATCTTATGGTGTAAATTTAGAGTATCGGTACAGTATTTTCATTTGCAGATTACATAGAGTGCTTAAGTAAAAGTTTTTCGTAATGTAATCATTGAAATATATAGAATCGGAAAGTTCGGACAATCGGGTACTTCGGACCAGTGTTCCCCCTATTAGTCTGTTAAACCGAGGCATGAGTGAATATCTCAGTTATATAGCGTGTTACCCTTGTGTTAAGACGTCGTCGCTGTGATCTTTGTGTTTACACTGTTTTGCGAACTTTGTAACCCTAAGCAAATATGGTTGGTCAGAAGTGTAAGCCTTCCTTGCATGGGTGCAAATCTCATACACAGAGATGAATTAACTATCTGCTCGGATCGGTGCAATCTACCATGCATACTCAGTTAAGGAAAGAGAGTTGTAAAATGAATGAAAACCCAAATCCAGAAAAGAAAGAGAACTCTCCGCTCTGCTAGTGATTCACATCAGTGCAGACTGAGTACTAAACGAGTACAGTATTCAACGGCGCACTTGCTCACTTGAAAGACCGGAAGTCCGTTTCACCCGCGCTTTATCTCGAGCACAAGCAAGTAAACTAATTTCGGTGTTGAGTGCATCACATATTGTAAGCGTTGATTGGCTGTTTTAGGCTTCATGTAAAGTGACTCGGCTCAGCTTCATGTAAAGTGACCATCCGTCGACCATCGGAACCATTTACAAGCAGAAAGATCTCATCATAGAGAATGTTAAAGGGTATATTTAATACCGTATTTGATATTAGATAAGTGAATTTGATTAACATTTGTCTATTTGAAATTATTTTGCTTGACTTACATTTATTTGAAGTTAATGTTGATATTATTTGATTTATTTGAAATTATTTTACAATGTTATGTTTATAATAATTGATTTAGGGGTGTTTTATGAGATACGGTAATGGTATTTATGGATATATAGTACAGTATGAGTGTCATACGTCACTGGAGCATACAGTAACAACTTGCGTTCATTTTCAACTTACATTCGGCTGTCCAGACCAAACAAAAACATAAGTCGGGGAGCAGCTGTCGATTCAAAAAAAAACAAAAAAAGAAAAGAAACCCTCCCCCACTCTATTAAAAATGTCCTGTATTCATCTTCATATTTTCGTTTTGCTGTGCATTTTTTTCCTGACATTTTAAAAGCAAATTTGACACAAATTGTTTACTGAAATGAACTCGCCCATACTGGGAAGCTTTGCAATATTTTCATTTCATGCACACTGCATTTGACAAAAATACCATAATGAAGTCAAGCGAAAAACACAAACTTCAATATAAACATAAGAGCCACATGAAAAAGCCAGTACTTTGTAGAACCACCTTTTGTCACAATTACAGCTGCAAGCCTCTTTGAATGAGTCTCTCTGAACTTGTCACATATTGCTACTTGGCCAATTACACACCAAAATGACCTAATTTCCTGTTATAGCCATGCGCTGACTGCTTACTGTTAAGAAGCTGCATGCGGCTCAGAAGCCATGGGTTGGCCACACCTGAACTAAAGAGTTGTTCGGCCACCAAGGTTCCATTGTATACAGCTTTTGGAAAGAGCCGTTAGAAGATGTAAGCCAATTGGACTATATATTGACTTTCAAGGAAAAGCTAAGCCGTGCATTTCAACGTGCCCAACAGCGTGGGACAGGCTGAACATTTAGCTGAACATACAATGGAAGATAAAAGAGATTAATCAAATCCTCCCTGGATAAATCCCGACACACCATGCACCCTCTGGCTTCGAAGACCAGGCAAGGTACAATGTGTTTATATTGTTGTCGTGGAGAAGCAAGCCAAACACAATAGAACAGCAAAAATGTGTGCTCCTGACACA
>CM045748.1:5640000-5665000 GCA_024760905.1 Plotosus lineatus
TCTCTCCGTATCTCTCTCTCTCACACGCCAGTCTCTCCAGATCTCTCTCTCTCACACACTCACGCCAGTCTCTCCAGTATCTCTCTCTCTCACGCCAGTCTCTCCGTATCTCTCTCTCACACACGCCAGTCTCTCCGCATCTCTCTCTCACACACGCCAGTCTCTCCGTATCTCTTTCTCACACATGCCAGTCTCTCCGTATCTCTCTCTCACACACATGCCAGTCTCTCCGTATCTCTCTCTCACACGCCAATCTCTCCGTATCTCTCTCACACACACGCCAGTCTCTCCGCATCACTCTCTCACACACACACGCCAGTCTCTCCGTATCGCTTTCTCACACACACAAACGCCAGTCTCTCTGTATCGCTCTCTCTCACACACACACACACACACACACACACGCCAGTCTCTCCGTATCGCTCTCTCACACACACACACACACACGCCAGTCTCTCCATATCGCTCTCTCACACACACACACACACCAGTCTCTCCGTATCGCTCTCACACACACACACGCCAGTCTCTCCAGACGCTCTCTCTCTCACACACACACACACGCCAGTCTCTCCGTATCGCTCTCTCCCTCACACACGCCAGTCTCTCCGTATCGCTCCCTCCCTCACACACGCCAGTCTCTCCGTGTCTCTCTCTCACACACACACGCCAGTCTCTCCATATCTCTCTCTCACACACACACCACTCTCTCTGTATCTCTCTCTCACACACACGCCACTCTCTCCGTGATCTCTCTCTCACAACACGCCAGTCTCTCCAGTATCTCTCTCTCACACACACACACGCCAGTCTCGCCGTATCTCTCTCACACACACACGCCAGTCTCGCGCCAGATCTCTCCCACACACACACGCCACTCTCTCCGAATCTCTCGCTCTCTCTCTCACACCCACCATACTCTCTCCATAACTCTCTCACATCCACAAACACACCCACATACACCCACACGCACACACACACAGACCCCCCTCTCTCTCGCTCTCTCACATACACACACCACCCTCCTTCAATCTCTCTCTCTCTCACATACACACACACACTCACCACCCTCTCTCCATCTCTCTCACACACCACCCTCTATATCTCTCTCACACACACGCCACTCTCTCCGTATGTCTCACACACGCCAGTCTCTCCGTATCTCTCTCTCACACACACACACCACTCTCTCCGTATCTCTCTCTCACACACACGCCAGTCTCTCCGTGTCTCTCTCTCTCTCACACACACCACTCTCTCCGTATCTCTCTCTCTCTCACACACACACACGCCACTCTCTCCGTATCTCTCTCTCTCTCACACACACATGCCACTCTCTCCGTATCTCTCTCTCACACACACACACACATGCCACTCTCTCCGTATCTCTCTCTCTCTCACACACACATGCCACTCTCTCCGTATCTCTCTCTCTCACACGCCAGTCTCTCCGTATCTCTCTCTCTCACACACGCCAGTCTCTCCGTATCTCTCTCTCTCACACACATGCCAGTCTCTCCGTATCTCTCTCTCACATGCCAGTCTCTCCGTATCGCTCTCTCACACACACAAACGCCAGTCTCTCTGTATCGCTCTCTCACACACACACACGCCAGTCTCTCTGTATCGCTCTCTCACACACACACACACACACACACACACACACACGCCAGTCTCTCCGTATCGCTCTCTCACACACACGCCAGTCTCTCCGTATCGCTCTCTCCCTCACACACGCCAGTCTCTCCGTATCGCTCCCTCACACACGCCAGTCTCTCCGTATCGCTCCCTCCCTCACACACGCCAGTCTCTCCGTGTCTCTCTCTCCCTCACACACGCCAGTCTCTCCGTGTCTCTCTCTCACACACACACACGCCAGTCTCTCCATATCTCTCTCTCACACACACACACCACACTCTCTGTATCTCTCTCTCACACACACGCCACTCTCTCCGTATCTCTCTCTCACACACACGCCAGTCTCTCCGTATCTCTCTCTCACACACACGCCAGTCTCTCCATATCTCTCTTTCACACGCACGCCAGTCTCTCCGTATCTCTCACACACACACGCCAGTCTCTCCGTATCTCTCTCTCACACACACACGCTAGTCTCTCCGTGTCTCTCTCTCTCCCTCACACACGCCAGTCTCTCCAGATCTCTCTCTCACACACACGCCACTTTCTCCGTATCTCTCTCTCTCAGACACACGCCAATCTCTCCGTATCTCTCTCTCACACACATGCCAGTCTCTCCGTATCTCTCTCTCACACACACGCCAGTCTCTCCGTATCTCTCTCTCACACACACACGCCAGTCTCTCCGTATCTCTCTCTCACACACACACACGCCAGTCTACCGTATCTCTCTCTCACACACACGCCAGTCTCTCCGTATCTCTCTCACACACACACACACACGCCAGTCTCTCCGTATCTCTCTCTCACACACACACGCCAGTCTCGCTGAATCTCTCTCTCTCACACACACACGCCAGTCTCGCCGTATCTCTCTCTCTCACACGCCAGTCTCTCCGAATCTCTCTCACACACGCCAGTCTCTCCGTATCTCTCTTTCACACACGCCACTCTCTCCCTATCTCTCTCTCACACACATGCCAGTCTCTCCGTATCTCTCTCTCACACACATGCCAGTCTCTCCGTATCTCTCTCTCACACACACGCCACTCTCTCCGTAGCTCTCTCACACACACACGCCACTCTCTCCGTAGCCCTCTCTCACACACAAACGCCACTCTCTCCGTAGCTCTCTCTCAGACACACACACACGCCACGCTCTCCGTAGCTCTCTCTCACACACACACACACGGAGAGACTGGCGTGTGTGAGACATACGGAGAGAGTGGCGTGTGTGTGAGAGAGATATAGAGGGGGTGGTGTGTGAGAGAGATGGAGAGAGGGTGGTGAGTGTGTGTGTGTATGTGAGAGAGAGAGAGATTGAAGGAGGGTGGTGTGTGTATGTGAGAGAGCGAGAGAGAGGGTGGTCTGTGTGTGTGTGCGTGTGTGTGTATGTATGTATGTATGTGTATGTGAGAGAGATATGGAGAGAGTATGGTGGGTGTGAGAGAGAGAGCGAGAGATTCGGAGAGACTGGCGTGTGTGTGTGTGAGAGAGATACGGCGAGACTGGCGTGTGTGTGTGTGAGAGAGATACGGCGAGACTGGCGTGTGTGTGTGTGAGAGAGAGATACGGAGAGACTGGCGTGTTTGTGAGAGAGAGATACGGAGAGAGTGGCGTGTGTGTGAGAGAGAGATACAGAGAGAGTGGTGTGTGTGTGTGAGAGAGAGATATGGAGAGACTGGCGTGTGTGTGTGAGAGAGAGACACGGAGAGACGGGCGTGTGTGAGGGAGGAAGCGATACGGAGAGAGTGGCGTGTGTGAGGGAGAGAGCGATACGGAGAGACTGGCGTGTGTGTGTGTGAGAGAGAGAGCGATACGGAGAGACTGGCGTGTGTGTGTGTGAGAGCGATACGGAGAGTCTGGTGTGTGTGTGTGTGAGAGAGCGATATGGAGAGACTGGCGTGTGTGTGTGTGTGTGTGAGAGAGCGATACGGAGAGACTGGCGTGTGTGTGTGTGTGTGTGTGTGAGAGAGAGCGATACAGAGAGACTGGCGTTTGTGTGTGTGAGAAAGCGATACGGAGAGACTGGCGTGTGTGTGAGAGAGTGATGCGGAGACTGGCGTGTGTGTGTGAGAGCGATACGGAGAGACTGGTGTGTGTGTGTGTGAGAGAGCGATATGGAGAGACTGGCGGTGTGTGTGTGTGTGTGTGAGAGAGCGAGCACGGAGAGACTGGCGGTGTGTGTGTGAGAGCGATAACGGAGAGACTGGTGTGTGTGTGTGTGAGAGAGCGATATGGAGAGACTGGCGTGTGTGTGTGTGTGTGAGAGAGCGTCGGAGAGACTGGCGTGTGTGTGTGTGTGTGTGTGTGTGTGAGAGAGAGCGATACAGAGAGACTGGCGTTTGTGTGTGTGAGAGAGATACGGAGAGATTGGCGTGTGAGAGAGAGATACGGAGAGACTGGCATGTGTGTGAGAGAGAGATACGGAGAGACTGGCATGTGTGAGAAAGAGATACGGAGAGACTGGCGTGTGTGAGAGAGAGATGCGGAGAGACTGGCGTGTGTGAGAGAGAGATACGGAGAGACTGGCGTGTGAGAGAGAGAGATACGGAGAGACTGGCGTGAGTGTGTGAGAGAGAGAGATACGGAGAGACTGGCGTGTGAGAGAGAGAGATACGGAGAGAGTGGCATGTGTGTGTGAGAGAGAGAGATACGGAGAGAGTGGCGTGTGTGTGTGTGAGAGAGAGAGAGAGATACGGAGAGAGTGGTGTGTGTGAGAGAGAGATACGGAGAGACTGGCGTGTGAGAGAGAGATACGGAGAGACTGACGTGTGTGAGAGAGAGATACGGAGAGAGTGGCATGTGTGTGTGAGAGAGAGAGAGATACGGAGAGAGTGGCGTGTGTGTGTGTGAGAGAGAGAGAGATACGGAGAGAGTGGCGTGTGTGTGTGTGAGAGAGAGAGAGATACGGAGAGACTGGCGTGTGTGAGAGAGAGATACGGAGAGACTGGCGTGTGTGAGAGAGAGATACGGAGAGACTGGCGTGTGTGAGAGAGAGATACGGAGAGACTGGCGTGAGTGTGTGAGAGAGAGTGATACGGAGAGACTGGCGTGAGTGTGTGAGAGAGAGAGATACGGAGAGAGTGGCATGTGTGTGTGAGAGAGAGAGATACGGAGAGAGTGGCATGTGTGTGTGAGAGAGAGAGAGATACGGAGAGAGTGGCGTGTGTGAGAGAGAGAGAGATACGGAGAGAGTGGTGTGTGTGAGAGAGAGAGAGACACGGAGAGAGTGGCGTGTGTGAGAGAGAGATAATGAGAGAGAGTGGTGTGTGTGTGTGAGAGAGAGATACGGAGAGAGTGGTGTGTGTGTGTGAGAGAGAGATACGGAGAGACTGGCGTGTGTGAGACATACGGAGAGAGTGGCGTGTGTGTGAGAGAGATATAGAGGGGGTGGTGTGTGAGAGAGATGGAGAGAGGGTGGTGAGTGTGTGTGTGTGTGTGTATGTGAGAGAGAGAGAGATGGAAGGAGGGTGGTGTGTGTATGTGAGAGAGTGAGAGAGAGGGTGGTCTGTGTGTGTGTGCGTGTGTATGTATGTATGTATGTGTATGTGAGAGAGATATGGAGAGAGTATGGTGGGTGTGAGAGAGAGAGCGAGAGATTTGGAGAGACTGGCGTGTGTGTGTGTGAGAGAGATACGGCGAGACTGGCGTGTGTGTGTGAGAGAGAGATACGGCGAGACTGGCGTGTGTGTGTGAGAGAGAGATACGGAGAGACTGGCGTGTGTGTGTGTGTGAGAGAGAGATACGGAGAGACTGGTGTGTGTGTGTGTGTGTGTGTGAGAGAGCTACGGAGAGACTGGCGTGTGTGAGAAAGAGATACGGAGAGACTGGCGTGTGTGTGAGAGAGAGATACGGAGAGAGTGGCGTGTGTGAGAGAGATCACGGAGAGAGTGGCGTGTGTGTGAGAGAGAGATACGGAGAGAGTGGCGTGTGTGTGAGAGAGAGATACGGAGAGAGTGGCGTGTGTGTGAGAGAGATCACGGAGAGAGTGGCGTGTGTGAGAGAGAGATACGGAGAGAGTGGCGTGTGTGTGAGAGAGAGATACGGAGAGACTGGCGTGTGTGTGAGAGAGAGATACAGAGAGACTGGCGTGTGTGTGAGAGAGATACGGAGAGACTGGCGTGTGAGGGAGAGAGCGATACGGAGAGACTGGCGTGTGAGGGAGAGAGCGATACGGAGAGACTGGCGTGTGTGTGTGTGTGTGTGTGTGAGAGAGCGATACGGAGAGACTAGCGTGTGTGTGTGTGTGTGTGGGAGGGCGGTACGGAGGGACTGGCGTGTGTGTGTGGGAGAGAGCGATGCGGAGAGACTGGCGGGTGTGTGTGTGTGTGAGAGAGCGTCTGGAGAGACTAAGCGTGTGTGTGTGTGTGTGTGTGAGAGCGTCACGGAGAGACTGGCGTGTGTGTGTGAGAGAGCGATGCGGAGAGACTGGCGTGTGTGAGAGAGAGATGGAGAGACTGGGCAGTGTGTGAGAGAGATACGGAGAGATTGGCGTGTGTGTGAGAGAGAGATACGGAGAGACTGGCGTGTGTGAGGGAGAGAGCGATACGGAGAGACTGGCGTGTGTGTGTGAGAGCGATACGGAGAGACTAGCGTGTGTGTGTGTGTGTGAGAGAGCGATGCGGAGAGACTGGCGTGTGTGAGAGAGTTACGGAGAGACTGGCGTGTGTGTGAGGGAGAGATACGGAGAGAGTGGCGTGTGTGTGAGAGAGATACAGAGAGAGTGGTGTGTGTGTGAGAGAGAGATATGGAGAGACTGGCGTGTGAGGGAGAGAGAGACACGGAGAGACTGGCGTGTGTGAGGGAGAGAGCGATACGGAGAGACTGGCGTGTGTGAGGGAGAGAGCGATACGGAGAGACTGGCGTGTGTGTGTGTGAGAGAGCGATACGGAGAGACTGGCGTGTGTGTGTGTGCCCACACACCACTCTCTCCGTATCTCTCTCTCACACACACGCCACTCTCTCCGTGTCTCTCTCTCTCTCACACACACACCACTCTCTCCGTATCTCTCTCTCTCTCACACACACACACGCCACTCTCTCCGTATCTCTCTCTCTCTCACACACATGCCACTCTCTCCGTATCTCTCTCACACACACACACACATGCCACTCTCTCCGTATCTCTCTCTCTCACACACACATGCCACTCTCTCCGTATCTCTCTCTCTCACACGCCAGTCTCTCCGTATCTCTCTCTCACACACGCCAGTCTCTCCGTATCTCTCTCTCTCACACATGCCAGTCTCTCCGTATCTCTCTCTCACATGCCAGTCTCTCCAGTGACGGCTCTCTCACACACACAAACGCCAGTCTCTCTGTATCGCTCTCACACACACACACGCCAGTCTCTCTGTATCGCTCTCTCACACACACACACACACACACACACACACACCGCCAGTCTCTCCGTGACGCTCTCTCACACACACGCCAGTCTCTCCGTATCGCTCTCTCCCTCACACACGCCAGTCTCTCCGTATCGCTCCCTCACACACGCCAGTCTCTCCGTATCGCTCCCTCCCTCACACACGCCAGTCTCTCCGTGTCTCTCTCTCCCTCACACACGCCAGTCTCTCCGTGTCTCTCTCTCACACACACACGCCAGTCTCTCCATATCTCTCTCTCACACACACACACCACACTCTCTGTATCTCTCTCACACACACGCCACTCTCTCCAGATCTCTCTCACACACACGCCACTCTCTCCGCATCTCTCTCTCACACACACGCCACTCTCTCCGTATCTCTCTCTCACACACACGCCACTCTCTCCGTATCTCTCTCTCACACACACGCCAGTCTCTCCGTATCTCTCTCTCACACACACGCCAGTCTCTCCATATCTCTCTTTCACACGCACGCCAGTCTCTCCGTATCTCTCACACACACACGCCAGTCTCTCCGTATCTCTCTCTCACACACACACGCTAGTCTCTCCGTGTCTCTCTCTCTCCCTCACACACGCCAGTCTCTCCGTATCTCTCTCTCACACACACGCCACTTTCTCCGTATCTCTCTCTCTCAGACACACGCCAATCTCTCCGTATCTCTCTCTCACACACATGCCAGTCTCTCCGTATCTCTCTCTCACACACACGCCAGTCTCTCCGTATCTCTCTCCCACACACACACGCCAGTCTCTCCGTAGCTCTCTCTCACACACCCACACGCCAGTCTACCGTATCTCTCTCACACACACGCCAGTCTCTCCGTATCTCTCTCACACACACACACACACGCCAGTCTCTCCGTATCTCTCTCTCACACACACACGCCAGTCTCGCTGAATCTCTCTCTCTCACACACACACGCCAGTCTCGCCGTATCTCTCTCTCTCACACGCCAGTCTCTCCGAATCTCTCTCTCACACACGCCAGTCTCTCCGTATCTCTCTTTCACACACGCCACTCTCTCCGTATCTCTCTCTCACACACATGCCAGTCTCTCCGTATCTCTCTCTCACACACATGCCAGTCTCTCCGTATCTCTCTCTCACACACACGCCACTCTCTCCGTAGCTCTCTCACACACACACGCCACTCTCTCCGTAGCCCTCTCTCACACACAAACGCCACTCTCTCCGTAGCTCTCTCTCAGACACACACACACGCCACGCTCTCCGTAGCTCTCTCTCACACACACACACACACACACGCCACTCTCTCCGTAGCTCTCTCACACACACGCGCCACTTTCTCTGTATCTCTCTCTCTCTCTCTCACACACACACACACACACACACACACACCACTTTCTGTATCTCTCTCTCTCTCACACTCACACACACACACACACACACACAACACACTTCCTCTGTAGCTCTCTCTCTCACACCCGCCACACTCTCTCCATATCTCACTCTCTATATGTCTCGCCTACGTCTCATTCTTTCAAGAACGAACCTCGGGGATGAATCTGAGCACCAGATGAAACATGCAACGATTATACTGTGATACTGAACATGTACACAGCATAGAAAACCTACTGTAGTAATCTCACACTGATGCCCACACACATCATGTGTCGATACGTGCAAAAATCCACCTCAGAATTTGTCAACACAGACAGGTTTTTATATAATAACAATGATATGTTTAGTAGCTTTTAAAAAGGTTGAATTTTTTTGTTTTAATTCAGAGGAATATGGCTGGACTGCTGATAGCGGGTTGTACGTAACGATCTGGACAGTGTTGCACGAACAGAGAGCGTCAGTGAAACTTATATGAGTATGTAATTCGGCAATGCTCTCTTTTCCCACACCCATGTCTGTACGGAAATGCAACTTCATATAAAAGCTCCATATGACACCAAGTCGGCCAATAGGAGAATAGCATAGGACTTCGATGACAATCCACTTAATGACAGTTGATGTCAGAACATAATGAAATCAAACAAACAAAAAAAAATCCCTACTACCTCAAGTTTTTAAATGTGCATCGTGCTAATTAACAACATCAAAATGCAGCATGTATTCTTCAACTTTTGTTTGCAGGTTACAACCTTTCCTGCAAATCATAGGGTCTGTGTCTGGCCTCCATTCCTAGTTGCATCCAATTCCCTCCCATCAAGTGTTTCTACCTCCATGACATTCAAAGCTGTGACATCACATGCCTCCTTAATGACATGCAAACCTGTCACCTGCATCTTTACAAATTGCTGCGTATTGGGAGGTGGCCTAACACACAGAGGGAATTGCACTAGCCACTCCTCCTTGTACAAATAAGCTCAGATGCACATGATTGGTCATTGAATGATGCGAGTGACAGAGGAGCAAATGCTGTCCCTGTCTCCCTTGGCAGCTTGGACAATCAACCCGTGTGGACTCTCTGTAACAGACAGCAGCGGCATCCGGCTGTATTCGAACTCGAGACCTTCAGGTTGATAGTCATGCTCCTCGTCGATGCACCACTCAGGAGCCCAGAGTCTGTTTACAGCTATTCTTTTCGTCAGGATAAATAAACAAAATGTTGTGGCATTGTGATAAGTAATGACCTCATGTCAAACTACTTAATCCTAGCAGGGATACAGAGAGGCTGAAGCCCATCTCTGCTGACACTGCGTGAAGGTACACCCTGAACAGCTCACCAATCCATTATGCACACAAACACACGCCTTGGGAAAATTTGGAACAGCCAGTTAGCCCGATTTGCATTTTGGACTTTGGGAGGAAAATAGAAAACCGAGAGAAAACCCACATAAGCACAGGAAGAAAATCCAAACTTCATACAGAATCACCTTTGCTGAGCACAGGAACTGAACCCAGGACCTTCTTGCTTTGAGGTGGGCATGCTAACCATTACACCACTCCGCCCCTGCAAACAACCAAACCTCCCAAGCCAGTGGGCTGCTAATCCAAAGGTCAGCGGTTCAATCCCCAATATCACCACCGTTAGGCCATTAACCCTCAATTGCTCGGTTGTATTAGAAAAAGTATATTTGTAAATTGCTCTGAATAGGAGCGTCTGCCATATGCCGTACAGGGATTACTCACTTTCCGCAGTTAATTGAGACCGAGATCACCACATGACCATCAAAATCTGCGAAGTAGGATCACCCCCCCCAACTGACGTATGCATACATGTATGTGTATATAATATCAATAAATACACATTAAATGCTATACATGCTTATAATAAACATTAAAAAATAAAATGTAAATAAAATATAAACACACACACACACACACACACATACAGATGGTATTGCATGAGAAGAGCGCGCATACATATACAACAATATAAGTAGTTTTGATGGGAGATTTTGGGTTGTTTAGGGTTTTTTGCATAATTGGCCTTGATTTTGTGGCATTTTCCTTAACCCCCCCCCCATTTTTTAATTTGATGAATATTTATTTATTTTAAAAACCACGATGCGCTGAAGCCGCATCGATTGAAGCGCGAAGCAGCGAGGGATCCCTGTAAATGTAAACAATTAACTGGGCGGGACTTAAGCCATAGTAAAGTTAAACAAGCTTCTGCACTACAAGTGGGCGTGTCTTACAGCTCAAAATCGAACAATTCCAATAGCACAGGTTCACGTCATCAGAAAGTCTTCGGGGCAGTGGTGGTCTAGTGGTATAGGGTGCTGGATCGCTGATCCAGAGGTTGGGGGTTCGAGTCCCACTCTCACAAGGTTGTCACTGTCCCCCCCAGTGCAGCTAACTGGGTTATCAAAGGCGGGCCATGTCTGTCACTGTCACTGTCTATGGTGAGAGGTTGATGTAAAAGAACCATTGCTGACCTTCGTAAAGAGGAGCTGCAAAGTCGTCAGCGTGTTTCTGTCCCTTGCTAAAAAGGGTTGTGACAGGACGGGCATCCTCTGCCAAATCAAACGTGCCAATCAGATGATTCACTGTGGCGACTCCCGAGTAAAAGGGGAACAAGCCGAAAGGAAGACAGACAAGTCATCAGGAAGTCTTCAAGCACGATCCTCAGTCGAACAGCGACAAATCAACTTCTAGCTTTGTCCCCAACCCCCAAACCACGCCCCTCCCCCTCAATATAAACAGAGAATATGCATTTCAAAGGCGGACGGGGACACCAGGCGCGTGCACGCGAGTAAACAAACGCATCACACGCACAGCGTGCTCGAACATACGGAGCGTGACGAGCCTGAAACGGAAGGAGTGAAGGAGTGCACATCATACACGTGTGTGTTATCTCTCACTACTGTACACCCGTCTCCCGCTCCAAACCTGAACTCTCTGTGTGCGCGCGTCGCCCCGCCTCCTGCTGATTCCGCGTGCGCTTCGTCCCGCCTTCTCTTTAAATACAACTCTATTCATAGCGAAGAGGTGGAGAGGCTGAGGTACACTTCCAATACCGGGAAAGAACAAACTCCAACGCACAATAGCGTCTATAACGGTACCTGCACGCGGGGGAACTGCCCAAGTTCACCATCTCTCTCTCTCTCTCTCTCTCACACACACACACACACACACACACACACACACCGCGCGCGCGCTCCAATAAAGCAAAGCAAACAAACGGTCACGATGAAAGCGCGCGCGTGTGTGTGTGTGTGTGTGTGTGTGAGCGCGGGCGCGAGAGAAAGAGAGAGAGAGAGAGTCGAGATCTCTTCAGTTGTGTTGAACTACACGCAGTTCAGATACGCATGCGCTCCAGTAACCCACCTGTGTGTGCACGCGCGAGGTTGTTTTTTTCCTTTCAGTCTCTTTGCTTGAAAAATGAAAAGCTCCTCCACGCTAAACAGGCATGCCCTCTTTTCCCAGACTGCAACGCGCCTCCAGGACTCAGTCCGCCCTGGTCATCCTCCCGAATTCCCTCCACAGTCCCGAGCAGGTCCTCCTGAGCTCGCTGCCAGTGCGTCGGTGTACGTCCCGTCTCAGAACGTGTCCACACACAACACACGCGCGCGCGCACGTACTCACCGGTGTGCGCGCACTAGCGCGAGTGAGAACCCTTCGCGCTGTGAGAGCAGTTAAGGGAGCACACGTGACCTCGCTAACCCGACCCATTTCCTTTGAGCGCGCGGCTCGACGCTGACCAATCGGAGCGCGAGCCTTCGTGAGGGCCCGCCCCAGTGTAACAGAGCGAGTTTTTCCTAAAGGTCAGCGAGTCAGGTCAGTGAGTGTGTGTGTGTGTGTGTGTGTGTGGGGTCTCGAGTAAAATTATGCAGCCATGAGGCGGGGGGGGGCACTAACCAGTGTCTCTCCCCCTTATGCCGGTCCCAAGCCCGGATAAATGCAGAGGGTTGCGACAGGAAGGGCATCCGGCGTAAAACTTCTGCCACATTTAAAAATGCAAATGATCAAAACAAAATTCATACCGGATCGGTCGAGGCCCGGGTTAACAACGACCGCCATCAGTGCTGTCAACCAACAGGGTGCTGATGGAAATTGGACTACTGTTGGTCGAAGACGTCGAAGAAGGAGAGGCGGGAGGCGTGTCCGTAGGCAGAGAGAGAAGAGGAAATGCGTGAGCCTCGGACTGAGAGTAGGGACTTTGAATGTTGGAACTATGCAAGGAAAAGATAGGGAGCTGGCTGACATGATGCAGAGGAGGAAGGTGGACATACTGTGTGTTCAGGAGACAAGGTGGAAAGGTAGAAAGGCTAAAAGCTTAGGAGCAGGGTTTAAACTGTTTTATAATGGTGTGGATGGGAAGAGAAATGGAGTAGGAGTCATCTTGAAGGAGGGGTTTGTCAGGAATGTTCTAGAAGTGAAAAGAGTGTCAGACAGAGTGATGAGTCTCAAGTTAGAAATTGAAGGCGTGATAGTCAATGTTGTTAGTGCTTATGCCCCACAGGCAGGATGTAAGCTAGAAGAGAAGGAGAGATTCTGGAGTGAGTTAGATGAAGTGATGCAGAGTACCCCCAGAGGTGAAAGAGTGGTCATTGGAGCAGACTTCAATGGACATGTTGGTGCAGGCAACAGAGGGGACGAGGAAGTGATGGGCAGGTTTGGTATCCAGGACAGGAACACAGAAGGACAGATGTTGATCGATTTTGCAAAAGGATGGAAATGGCTGTGGTGAATACTTTCTTCCAGAAGAAACAGAAGCATAGGGTGACTTATGAAAGCGGAGGTAAGAGCACACAGGTAGACTACATCTTGTGTAGGCGAGGTAATTTGAAGGAAGTCAGTGACTGCAAAGTAGTAGTGGGTGAGAGTGTTGCCAAACAGCATAGGATGGTGGTGTGCAGGATGACACTGATGGTGAGAAAGGTGAAAAAGGCAAAGGTAGAGCAGAAGACAAAGTGGTGGAAGCTGAAAAGGAAGAGTGTCGTGTTGTCTTCAAGGAGGAGTTGAAACAGGCTTTGGGTAGTCAGGAAGTGCTTCCAGAGGACTGGACAACCACAGCCAATGTGATCAGGGAGACCGGTAGGAGAGTATTTGGTGTGTCCTCTGGAAGGAAAGTAGATAAGGAAACTTGGTGGTGGAATGAGGAAGTGCAGGAGTGTGTACAAAAGAAGAGGTTAGCCAAGAAGAAGTGGGACATTGAGAGGACCGAAGAGAGTAAACAGGAGTACAGGGAGACACAGCGTAAGGCGAAGGTAGCAGTGTCAAAGGCCAAACAGAGGGCGTATGATGACTTGTATGATAGGTTGAACAGTAAGGAGGGAGAAAATGATCTATACAGGTTAGCACAGCAGAGAAATAGAGATGGGAAAGACGTGCAGCAAGTTAGAGTGATAAAGGACAGAGAGGGAAATGTATTGACTGATGACAGAAGTGTGCTGGGAAGATGGAAAGAGTACTTTGAAGAGCTGATGAATGAGGAAAATGAGAGAGAAAAAAGAGTAGAAGGGGTGACCGTTGAGGAGCAGGAAGTAGCAAAGATTAGTAAGGGAGAAGTGAGGAGGGCATTGAAGAGGATGAAGAGTGGAAAGGCAGTTGGCCCTGATGACATACCAGTTGAGGTATGGAAGTGTGTAGGGGAGGTAGCAGTAGATTTTCTGACAAGAATATTCAACAAGGTCTTAGAAAGTGAGCAGATGCCAGAGGAATGGAGGAGAAGTGTGCTTGTGCCCATTTTTAAGAACAAGGGCGATGTACAGAGTTGTGGCAACTACAGAGGGATAAAGTTGATGAGCCATACAATGAAGCTATGGGAAAGAATAGTGGAAGCAAGACTAAGGGCAGAGGTCAGCATTTGTGAACAACAGTTTGGTTTCATGCCAAGAAAGAGCACCACAGATGCAGTGTTTGCTTTGAGGATGTTAATAGAGAAGTACAGAGAAGGTCAGAAGGAGCTGCATTGTGCCTTTGTGGATCTGGAGAAAGCATATGACAGGGTGCCGAGAGAAGAACTGTGGTATTGTATGAGGAAGTCTGGAGTGACAGAGAAGTATGTTAGAGTGGTGCAGGACATGTATGATAGATGTAAGACAGTGGTGAGGTGTGCTGTCGGTGTGACAGAAGAGTTCAAGGTGGAGGTGGGACTACATCAAGGGTCAGCTCTCAGCCCCTTCTTGTTTGCTATGGTGATGGACAGGCTAACAGATGAGGTTAGACAAGAATCTCCATGGACTATGATGTTTGCAGATGACATTGTGATCTGTAGTGAGAGCAGAGACCAAGTGGAGGAAAATCTAGAGAGGTGGAGGTATGCCCTGGAAAGGAGGGGATTGAAGGTTAGTCTTAGTAAGACAGAATACATGTGTGTGAGCGACAAGGACCAAAGAGGAACTTTGAGGTTACAGGGGCAGAGATAAAGAAGGTGGAGGATTTTAAGTACTTAGGCTCAACAATCCAGAGCAATGGAGAGTGTGGAAAAGAGGTGAAGAAGCGCGTGCAGGCAGGTTGGAATGGATGGAGAAAAGTGTCGGTGTGATGTGTGATAGGAGAGTATCGGCAAGAATGAAGGGAAAAGTGTACAAGACGGTGATGAGGCCAGCAATGTTGTATGGTTTAGAGACAGTGGCCCTGGGGAAAAGACAGGAGTCAGAGTTGGAGGTAGCAGAGATGAAAATGTTGAGGTTCTCTTTGGGAGTAACGAGGATGGATAGGATCAGAAATGAGTACATCAGAGGGACAGCACATGTTAGATGTTTTGGAGACAAAGTCAGAGAGGCTAGATTGAGATGGTTTGGACATGTACAGAGGAGGGATAGTGAGTATATTGGTCGTAGGATGCTGAGGTTGGAACCACCAGGCAAAAGGCCCAGAGGAAGACCAAAGAGAAGATTTATGGATGCAGTGAAGGCGGACATGAAGGTCGTTGGAGTAAGAGTAGAAGATGCAGAGGATAGGGAGAGATGGAGGCAGATCATTTGCTGTGGCGACCCCTGAAGGGAACAGCCGAAAGGAAAAGAAGAAGAAGAAGTGTTTACTACTTGTGTGTGTTTAATCTGCAAGCCTCTGTTTTTCTGATCTCACTCATTCACATTTCAGGAACTGCTTAATCTTACTCGGGTCGTCTGGGCCATCACTGGGCGAAGGCGGGATACACCCTGATCCGCTCGCAGGGCCACCGCATCGCAAAGACATCCCCCCCCCCCCCTTCAGTCACACTCAACACTTGGGCTAATGTGCATGTCTCAGGACTGTAGAAAAAAACTGGAGTAACCAGAGGAAACCCAGACAAGCACCTGGAAAACATGCAAACTCCACATAGAAACGGCCTCCCAGAGTCCAGGAATAGAACCCAGGACCTTCTTGCAGTGAGACAGAGATGGGCACCACACACACACTTCAGCTTCATCGAAGCATTCAAACATGAGCTTCATCACTTTTATTCCAAAATACCGATGAATTCCGAAGGGGCAGTGGTGGTCTAGTGGTATAGGGCGCAGGATCGCTGATCCTAAGGTTGGGGGTTCGAGTCCCCACAGGGTTGTCACTGTCCCCCCTGTGCAGCTAACTGGGTTATCAAAGGCGGGCCATGTCCCTCACTGTCTATGTTGAGAGGTTGATGTAAAAGAACCATTGCTGACTTTCGTAAACAGGAGCTGCAAAGCCGTCAGCGTGTTTCTGTCTCTTGTTAAAGGGTTGTGACAGGAAGGGCATCCGGCGTAAAAACCTCTGCTGTGGAGACTCTCAAGAAAAGGGAAAAAGCCAAAAAGAAAAGACGAGAAGAAGACGAATGAATTCCGAAATTGTTCATACCTTACACAGGGGATATTAAATCGTCATAACCGAAACTAAAAGCAGAGCCTGATACGCTGGCTCGGTTTCATGTGTCGGTTTTCACTGTACATGAGGTAACAGTGTGTAAACAAAGCAGTTCTGAACACTGAAATATCATCAATTCCAGCTGGCACCTGACATCAGCAGGCTGGAGGAACTGTTCAATAATTATTCACATGAAGAATTTGGTAGTGGTGAAGCTGCAAACTTAAAAATTAAAAATAATTCTCGTCTCAGACCTTTATTTTTAATTTCGGACACCAGTGGAGCACTAAAATTGGATTCCTAATCCAAAAAAATGGCACAGCCATCTCCACACCGCCAAGAAAAATTCTGATTTCGAATGCGAACTCCGGATGGACTGTTTGGCTTCTGACTCCAATTTATTGTCTTTCAATATTCTGTTCCTCTACTCTGATTGGTCGCCTGAAAGCTCCATGCTTCAGTGAGCTGGCAGGCCGAACAGGATGGGCAGAGATACTTCTGTGCCTGAGGGAGACTCTATGGAAAACTTGCTAATCAGAACAGACAGACAAACAAACAAATAAATAAATATTGACAAAAACGTTGTGTTTACTACCAGCACAAACAGCCCAGAAAGAAAAAAACAAAAACGTGCAGATCTCATTATTTTACACGTCGGCGGCGACCGACATGCCCATTCAACATTGTAACAGAATGCAGGTGTCAGAAAAGTAGAAAAAGCATAAAGTACTGAACGTGTTAACATGTAAACTATGTCTATCTGATTGTGTTTCTCTCGAGTAAAAACATCCACCTTCCGATTTAGCATATTCGGAAGTACAAAAAGATTATTTTATTTTAGCCGTAACTCATTTTAATTTTCAATTTCACACCAGAATTGAGGTAAATGTTGACATCTCTGACACTTTGGTCTTGTTTCAACAGTCACTTTTTATTTTCTAGTTTAGACACTCAACAGCTGCAGTATGTGCCAACTTATAAAACCTTCAGCCTCAATGTTAGCTAGCTTTACGGAATCATCTGTACATTAGTGTTCACACAGAAAACATGAAAAACAGAAAAGATGTACGTTTGAGGTTAAAGTTGTTCATCCGTAACCTAGAGAGGAGCAGATGGAGAGATCAATAGAAACCGAGATTGTGAAGGCATATTTATATGAAGGATCAGGGCGTGTCAGTGACTCAGCTGGAAAAGTGGAACACTGGAGCATTTCTTTCTCTCGATTTGTGTCTCGTATGTTAATTTCTGTCTCTGACAACCTCAAGACTCGCAGCAGCACCGTCTGTAAACAGCCCTCATATCAACTTCCTCCTCCTGCCTTTCTTTTAATGCACTGTAATTCTGTCCCTCTTTTTCTTTGCTTTATTGCAAGCACAGAAGCCCATACAACTGAAATACAGGGATCCCTCACGACTTCACACTTCAATTCATGCGGCATCGTGGGTTTAAAAAAATAAAATAAAAAAATTCATTGAATTAAAAAAATAAGGAAATTAAGGAAAAAGTGAAGGAAAATGCCACAAAAACAAGGACAATTATGCATAAAAAACCCTAAACCAACACAAAACAAAAAACAACCCAAAATCTCCCATCAAAACTGCTTACATTGTTGTATCCGTGCGTGTATGTATGTGTATCATCATCTTCTCATCATTCTTCATCACCGTCTCTATGCGTGTGTATTTATATTTTATTTACATCTGATTTTTAATGTTTGTTATTATCAGCATTTAGAGCATTGAATATGTATTTATTGATATTGTATACATATGTCAGTGGTGGTGGTGGTGGTGGGGTGATCCTACTTTGCGGATTTCGATGGCCGTGTGGGGATCTCGGTCCCAATTAAGCGCGTTAAGTGAGGGATCCCTGTACTTCAATATTGGTGATGAGCAGTAAGTAAAGGATTAAAACACCTCCAGCTGATAGTGTTCCAAAGATTAATCGTTTCCTAAAAATGTGACCGTGGAGTGTTTCCAAAGATTAACTACCACTTTTGGGCCCGTTTGTATTCAAAAAAATCAATAGTGCTGTAGCATAACCCTCAAGAGCACTCAGAGAGTGAAAACCTTCACCAAACCTAAGAATATAAGGAAAGAGCACATGGCACCCCCTGCTGGGCCTGTGGCAATGCCACACTTCCAAAAAAATAAAAAATAATCTCACAATGTCAAAATCCTCTTTCAAAAACACTCCTGATCAAGAAATTGATTTGGATCATTTCCAAAATGGAATGGGGTCTTAATTACCCAGAGATCCACCTGGTAGAAACTTCACAAAATCTTTCTGTGTAATGTAGAGATGGGATGGTTCCTGATATTTCTGTTTGGTTTTGGTTGTGTTTATAAAACTGAAACCTAAAACGGCGTCGGCATTAAAAAAAAAAAAAAAAAAAAAAAAAAACCAACCACTATACGCATGCTGTTCCAGTTGAACTGGTTTTCATGTTAACTGGTGATCTGGTCTTATAGACGTTTACTTTCTACCAACATTTTACTGACTTCTGCAGATTCTTCAAGAATACAAATCTGATTCAGAGTGAAACTTGGCACTTCACTTTGTTCAGTAAAATTAAACATGTGTTGTGTACCAAGACAATTTATACAAAATAAATTAATTAATTAAAAAAAAACAAAAAATCCCTAATTTATGAACTATTAGACAGTTAAACTCAGGGCTTTGAACCCGAGCCTGTAGGTTAAAATACTGTGTGCACCTGCCCGCCTCCTCAGCACCTGAGCTACCACCGTTGATAAAGCCTTGAATAATCTACAGTTATACTCTCCCCCCTGGAAAAAAAAAAAAAAAGCTCAACTCGACCCATGTGTATATTTGTCCGAACTGAGCGCGGCTCTCTGTGACTATAAGCAGTCTGTATAAAGAGTGATGAAATGCAAAGCTGTTGGGATCTTATTGTCTGCGCTTGTTTATATTACACCTCGCTTTGTGCAGATGTTTAGAGACCCATTTGCACTAATGTGAATAAGGAACGGCACGGGGGCGTAGAGTGGGTAGCATGTCCGCTTCACAGCAAGGTCCCGGTTTGATTCCTGGGCTGAGGTTGGTTCCTGTGACTAGTTTGCATGTCCTCCCTGTGCTTGCATGGGTTTCCTCTAGGTGCTCTGGTTTTCTCCCTCAGTTTAAAAGACATGTACAGTAGGGTTATAACTGGCCGTTCAAAATTGCCCCTGATTTTGAATATGAGTGTGAATGGTGTGTGTGTGTGTGTGTGTGTGTGTGTGTGGGGGGGGGCCCTGCGACGGCTTGGTGAGCTGCTCATGGTGTACTATATCCTCATCCACAGTCGGCTGAGATAGGCTCCAGCCTCCCTGTGACACAAATGAGAACGAAGCAGCATAGAAAATGAGTGAATGTGAACTATCTTGGGTTTGTTCGGGTTGGAGTGTGGATCTCAGTAAGGTCGCGAGGTGACATGCTTTTTGAACACTTGTATGAACCTTATGAACTCACTTCGTGTTAAATATTCTGTTTAATGAGAGAAAGTTCCGAGCAATTTGGCACTTTTCCGTAACAAAATTGTATCCGAAACAGAAAAACCGAGTTGCAGGCTGGAAACCAACCCGAAACCGAGACTGATTCACAATTTCAGAACCGATATCTCCAGTGTAATCCGACTAAATATACAAACTGCAGGTAAACCACAGCCTCACTGGAAGAGGGGAATAAATACTAGAACTATTAATTCGAGAGATTTTCTCATTTCTGTTTGGTGGAAACCCATGAAAGAATTCTCGATATTGTATTGGTGCTGAGGGTTAATTGGTATTATTATTATTATTATTATTACACGAATGGCACGCGCCAGTTTCTCCTCATAAATATATAACACAGGCAATCTGCCCGCCCCCACAGCAGACTGCACAAGCTCTCTGGTAGCCCTAACTAATCATGAGCCGAAAACGCTTTCATTTTCATGCTGTTGTAAGATATGCAGATTAAAACAACATAAATATTGAGGAAAGTAAATGAAGTTTCAGCTCAATAGCTGTTGGCGAGGGGCAAATCTATCCGGTTTAAGATATCTATGTCCGCTCTCTTGTTGCCAGTGTAAAAATATATTTTTTTTTAAAAAAAGTTAATAAAGTCGTGTTTAGTGCGATTAAAAAAGTGTTATTCTTGAATATACAAATAGGTTCTTACTATCAAACAGTTTAGTTCCATAACTTGTCTGAATGGGAAATGGCAGTAGCTGTATATAACGTGATAACCTCGTAGGTCACTGATGCTAACTAGCTAGCAACATAGGAACGTTACGGTCCTTATTGTGAAGAAAACAACGCATTCAATACATTTGGAATACCTAGCTCCACCATGAGGCAGGGATAATTATCACACCACTGCATCCCTAAATATTCTGTACGAATATTTAGACAGTATTTTGAACGAACATTAAATCGGTTGCAGAATTCGGCTTTCGTATGAAACAGGGAATTCTTTGGTTCTGAGGGTGGTATCCGTTTGGAGATATCAACTCCCTTGAGGGAATAATTCATCACTTCATACTTCACCTCAGTCAATAATTTCTCAGTTGGATATTTTCGATAGGGCGCTACTACTTATTAAAGGAATCTTTCGGCTTAAAAAAAATGAGTTTACTGTATTAACTCTTTATTATTTATGTAATAAATCTATATTTACTCAGCCATGACTTGTTTACTGTTGATTTAGTTGCTTTAGCTTTCTGTGCTAATGCATAACACAGCCAAGTAACCTTGCCTTTATTCCAACACTCGTGCATTCCAACAAATCTTTATCAATTCTTCAAAAAGAACAGCAGAAAGATAAAGTACTGTATTTATAAACTACAGCATTATCCGCAGGGGGCGGAACAATACCACACCATTCTGGTTGCCAGGATCACAAAAGGTTCCACTAAACACTTCCTGCTCGACTGCCGGGTTGATAAACAGCATATAATCTGTCTGAACTGTGCTGATATCAAAGGTAAATGTTTAACCTGGATCCTCGGTGCAGTTCCACAATCGGAACAAAACACACACTGTCCACCGCATCACACTCTCTCTCTCTCTCTCTCTCTCTCTCTCTCTCTCTCTCGTCACAGGGAACATGAACCTGGAGCTTGGATAAGCCAATGTGGGAAAGGTGTGTCCTGCCCTTTCTCGCTCTTTCCCCCTCACTACACACACACACACACACACACACACACACACTCGCACACACACACACACTCACACACACACACACACACACACACTGAGGCCAAGTTGTAGTTCCCAATCCATCATAAACTTTTAATGACCTACACTTTCCTTTACCTTTACGAGCGCTAAGCCCCACCCACATTTGATTATTGTTGCTGTGCTGTCCGGTTAAGTCCATTCCCCCAGATATGGCGTGAGAAACGTTGCATAAATGTCAACTTTGGCATCAAATAACATGCTTCTGAAAAAAAAAAAAAAGCTTTGATGTACTTGAAGCCTTTATTTGAAAAATAAGTAAAAATGATCCCCGAGTCACGGAACAGAACCGTATTAAACTATGAAGTGATAATTCTGAAGTAATATTATAATATTAGCTCCAGAGAATGAGGAATATTAAATTAAATGTTCTGTAAGTTTCTCTCCATTTTTTTTTTTTGAAGAAAACCTTTTGTATCCCATTTGGATTAGACACGCTGAGCATCTACAACTCACAAATTAACAACCTCAACAATGACATAGACTTAAAATCCTAAATGAGGAATTGCAGAGCTGAAGTTGCTGACAGGCTGTACAGTGGTTTTGTGGTTGCGGTTTGTCGTTCGGAAGCTTGTGTCGATGTCGAAGCCAAACCATAAAAAGCCTTTTAACTGTGATGAGTCCTGAATCAGAAATACTGAAAACACACACACACACACACACACACACATACACACACACACACACCTCTACTTCTATCTTTATGGGGACATTCATTTATATAATACACTCTCTACACCCTTATTCCCATCAAAATTAAAAATCTAAACCCAGCCCTTACCCCAACTCCAGCCTGAGCCCAGTTCGAACCCAAACCCAGTCTTAACCCTCAGACAGCCCTCTAAAAAAGTGAGGACCAGTCAAAAATGTCCTTACTTGGTTGGATAAAAATTTTTGTCCTCAAAATGTAGCAAGTACACAGTGCGCACGCACACACACACACACACACACACACACACACACACACACACACACACCCCCTCAAAGAAACCCTCTGCTGTGGAATAAAGCAGTGCTTCGTTATGGATAATAATCTGAGTGTTATTTAAACAGGTGACAGGGTTGCGTTGTGATTGCACGTCTGCTTCATAGCAAGAAGGTCACGGGTTTGTTTGATTAAAAATTTCTTGACTTTTGCTTTTTTCTGTCTGAATTTAAAAAGCTTTAATAACAGGTTGTTTTGTAAATACAGTTGGCCCTCTACTTATGAAAACCTCTGAATATGAAAAATTCAGGTTACGAAAAACATTTTCCTAAATTTTCGTCCTCTTTTTACAAAAAGCGCCATTCAAAAATTCAAATGCGCCAAACATTCAAACAATGCGCGAGTTGCTCTCTCATTGGTTGTCTCCCAACATTCCGTCCTGCTGGCCTCTCATTGGCTAGGGAGGGAACTGAACTGTACCCATACTTCCTGCTTGTTGCTTCCTGTTTGTTTGTGAAGGAGAGTTGAACAGGACTGTTGGCTCGTGAGTTTTTTTGAGTGTTCATTGCAGCGTTATATTTCGTTATCCATCATGGGCCCCAAGAAAGTGACTCCTGGTGACACCGAAAATAAGAAGCGAGCTCCGTTATCAATTGAAGTGAAGCAGGAGATAAAAAATAAAAAATAAAGAAATACGAAAGTGGGATGCGGTTGAGCGAAATCGAAAAGGAGTATGGCCGAAACCCCTCCACAATCGGGACAATATTGAAGCAGAAGGAGACCTTAAAAGCGCAGATACAGTGACTGAGGCGATTATTTCGGAACGATATCAAAGGCGGGCCGTGTCTCTCACTGTCTATGATGAGAGGTTGATGTAAAAGAACCATTGCTGACTTTCGTGAAGAGGAGCTGCAAAGCCGTCAGCGTGTTTCTGTCCCTTGCTGAAAGGGTCGTGTCAGGAAGGGCAGCCAACGTAAAAACCGATGAACCAAATCAAACGTGTGAATCATTCGCTGTGGCGACTCCTGATAAAGGGGAAAAAGCCGAAAGGAAATCTCTCATTGAAGCAGACGGAGACACAGTGATGGAGGCGATTATTTCGGAAAAAGCAACCGCCATATTTAAGGACCTCGTGAAGGAAAGTGGGGGGTGGGGGTGAGGGGGTTCTTCAGACCAGCAACCCCCGGACTTTAAAGTGTCGCATGGGTGGTTCGAGAGATTTAAAAAAAGGTGAGTAATTTTCTTTTACTTTTCACACATATTTCATACAAAATTGGTGTACAGTACTTTTATCATTTTTAACGGGTTTATGGGGGGAGTATTGGGAGCCTTGGAACGAATCAGGCGTTTTACATGTTAAAATGCGCCTCTACTTATGAAAACTCCAGGTTACGAAAAAGGCTCTGGAACGGATTAATTTTGTAAGTAGAGGGCCGAATCTACTTATTCCTGTGGAACGATTCCAATTGTGTGGTATCTTCGAGTCATTTATTATTAATATTATTTTGTAGTAAAATTTAAGATCTGTCAGAAGACTCAGCAGACTGGCATGTCTTGAATTAAAAAAGAAAAAAAAAAAATCATCCATCCTTGCTAACAATTAGTTTATATTTTCTTTCAAAATGTGCTCGGGTCACAGCGGAAGGATGATTTTCCTGTTAACCGGCTCGTGTTTCCTGTCCGGGGTTAAAAAAGTAAAGAAAAATTCAAATGTGAAGACAAGCTCGGAGCTGTAAAGCTGAGACCAAGTACATCAGACTTCACTGAAAATCTGCTCGATTAAAAAAAAAACAACAAAAAAAAAAAAACATGGTCTTTGTTTACTGAAAACCACTTGGGCCTAAAGAAAACGCTATGATTCCCGTAATGGGGTTTTTCTCCACGGTTATAGTGCGAGTTATATCCCACATACCGTGAATGAAGTGCTGTCAGAACTCAAGTGTCCAAAAGCAGAATTATTCTGTATTTGTAAATGTGAACAATGAGGTGCTGTTGGTTGATCTCTTGAGTAAAGATGGATGTACAGTACACTGAAACATCATTCATTTCAATCCGCTTTAATAACCACCACGTGTTGCACAGAATCATTGTAGTACTTTTGAAAAATAACTCAAATCTTCAGACAGCTTCTTCCGCTCTGCCAGTTCTTGTAGGATCTTGGTGCAGGGTGAAGCAAGCCGAGGTCTGCACCGCGTGTTGTACAGACCAGTCTGTACGTCATTAAGTCGGCTGTAATCTACAGTTTTACGCGCCTGTGCCTGGAATGCTGTCATTTATAAACATCAGCATGACTTTGGTTTTCACAGGCAACAGCACAACACAAACCAACAATTTCAACACAGAAATAACACAGATCGACAACACACACCTATGGCCGGAGTTTATTTTTTCTCATGACTGGAAGCTGAAGCTAGTTACCCACAGCAGAGGGGCGGGGCACAATCTGGATTATTCTCCATGTGATTGGTCACAAATGAAGTCAGCCAAAAAAAGAATGTAATGTTGCAATTGGCTGCATACTAAAACACATTCCCATTGGCTGATTCTGCAAGTCACTAATAAATAGGCTGGGTATTGCCTAGCTTTTATGTATTGCGACATATTGCAATTTCTAGCATGTATTGCGATACACAGG
>CM045748.1:5670000-5710000 GCA_024760905.1 Plotosus lineatus
AGTTGAGTAAATATTATAGGATTAGTACTAAGTAGCAGTATTAGGTTTAGTTCTGAATATTAAAATCAGAATGTCAGTATCATACATTAGTAATAATTTCGGTAGCATTGAATACTAACATTAGAATCAGACCTGCAGAAAAACAGTCCCCATCTTCCAAGTTCTAACAAGAAATGTTCTCAGATTTCATGCTCTATAGCGCAATAACAACAACTCTTCATGCTAAAGGAGAATATTAATCCAACACGCTGACACTGAAATGAATAAACTTGAGACTAAAGCCATGTGGTCTTTTGCAGTGAATGTTTAAAAATTGTGCCCACAGGAAGTGACCTCTGGAGTGCTTTCAAACTTCCTGTTGCGCTGTCATTCACTTGGTCAGTCTTCCATTTCTTACACACACACACACACACACACACACACACACACACACACACACAAACCTTTCGTTCCAGGCTACTCAGAAACATCCGAAACCACACAGATGAGAGGTGAAGGTCTCATTAAGTCGGAGAGATTAACATAAACCAACTAATAGAGAGTGAGAGAGAGATGGTGGGAAGGAGAGGGGGTGGGGGCTGGAGTGAGTGAGAGGGAAGGAGGTAGGACAGAGAGAGAGTGGGAGAGGCAGAAAAGACGATGTGAGAGAAACAGAGCAGCATTTCTCAACAGGGTATGGAGACATAGGGACACATGCCAAGACTGTCCAAAGTGGACACACACACACACACACACACACACACACACACACACACACACACACACAAAGTTAATTCCAGGCAGAACCCAGACGGAAGAACTAACTCAAAATGGTGTGAGATTTTAAAAATAAATCCAACCTGACTTCATTTTTTCCTGTTGAAATGTAATGTGTACTGAAATAATAAAATATGAAGAATTATTAGTGTAATTCAGCTCGGACACAGTCAGCGGTATATAATTGATGATACAGTTGTAATAATTTGTGAACAAAATGACCGTGTACGTGAGACTAGGAAAAAACTACGGCGCTCATCACTGCCAGACGTTTCTCTCCATCTGTGCTACTCATCCCCGGGGCGAGTGTTCCACAGCGAACCGGGCACCAGCGGGCCTGTTAGAACTTTCCTTTATACATTATCCTGCTTTTTAAAATGTCTTTTTCTTCAGCATTTCCAAGATAATGATTTTGAAGTTATGAAGTATAATATATTAATTTCAATCTTGTGCTACTCTTGCAGGTTATTTGAAGAGAATCCGTTGAAAACGACGCGCGATGTTGTCGCGTCCTGTCAAGATCACAACGGTTCCTTCACTTCAATAGAATGCTCCATATTCACTCATTCGGGAAATTAATAAATGATTTCATTCTGTATAGCAGGTTTGGTTTTATGCGCTTTCAGCGTTATTTTGTCGCATGGTGACGGACACGGGCTTGTTTTGAAGTTCTAACATTACGTAAAGCATCACGTGACCCTGATCAGTTTGGGTATAGAATTTGGGAGTGTCCGTCCCCATAGAAATGTTGTGCTCAGTAGAAATATGAACATATTTTGTGTGATATATGTATTGTTTGTGTTGCTGCTATTAAAATCACACAAAATAATACAGTGATACCTCTGCTCACGAACATAATTGGTTCCCAGAAAGTGTGTGTGAGGCGAAAAGTTCGTCTTCCGAACATTTATTTCCCATAAGAAACCATTAAAATGAGAATAATCCGTTCCCAGGTCCCCATAAAACATAATTTTCTACTAAATAAGATTTGAAACTACACAAAAATATACCTTATTTTATGTATAATAAATGTGCTATTGTATTGTAATTAAAGAAATAAACTGTACTGTATAATAAAGTGGTTTTATTTACCTTTGTGATGGTAGTTGATGGCTTGATGGAATGGAGTGGGAGGAGGAGGGAGGGAGGGACTTACTGTTTGGAAGGAGTGTTTGGAAACGCCTACTGTTTGGAAACACCCTTAGCCACACACGCACCCTTAATAGCTTCCTTGTTATTAAGGATGGGAGCAATGGTCGACTTAGCGTACTGGTACTGGGACGCTGAGTCACACAAACGCACACCTCGTTCGTGTTTTTCAATGATCTCCGCCTGTGGTGGGTCTTTTTCGGTCCCATAATAGCAAAAGTACACTCAATATGGTCCAAAATGTCTAGCAAACACAAACCACTTCCGCATTCAAAGAAAGGGGTGACGAACTGTGACGCCGTGAGCGTCGTCAGCTTCTCGTGGCCGCCACCGTGGCGCTGTTCGACCGCGTGGTTTGATTCGTCCGCCGAAAACTAGTTCGTCAGCAGAGACTATATGCTCGCAAATTTAATGATCTTGAGGCGAAAAGTTCGTGAGCTTAAGCGTTCGTCAGCGGAGGTTTTACTGTAGTTGACTTGCTTTTAAGGAAGAATTTTAACCGAAATCATTTTAATGTAGTTTTTGTCCCTACAGTTTACAAAATGTTTACAGAATCTCCGAGAACAACTATTTTTTTTTTGCAAATGGTGAAAACCAAAATTTGATTTTTTTTTTTTTTTTTGTCTTAATTCTCTAAATAACATTCGGTTTCTGTTGACGTGTAAATGAAATTAATCATCAGAACATCCATATTTGGACAATAAATTTGATGCTCAGTACATTTCGTAATAGAGATCATGATAATTATATTTTTGGTAAATCACCAGAGTAACGAGAAAACATTTGCAGATATTTCTTTAATCTCAGCGATGTCAGTCCGACACTGAGAGACTCAATATTAAAAATGTCTTAAATATCCTCGGAACAAGAAAAAATCTTTTCTTTTTCAGGAAAACTGGTGAGCCTGGATTTCCTCGAGAATATTTTGAGAGATCAATGTCTAATTTTATTCTATTACGCTGCATGTCTTGTGCCAGACATATTCTTGTGTCCCCAAATTTTTGTTTATTTTTACTCAGGGTTTTTCGAGCTCCTGGTTCGAGTACAACAGATTAAAACACTTAAAATAATTTCCGAAGATACAGCCGTCTGTCTTAGAATATAAATTCAGATAATTTGGTCAAAAAAGATGTTTTCAGCTACACTGTCCACAGTACAGGACCGCTGAGTGTGTCCAAGCCCGTTGCATTTATTTACTGTGTACTTCTTCATTTAAATTCATTATTAATAAGCACATTTCAACATTTATCTTTAATTGATTCATTACTTTTAAAATGCCAAGATATTTTTTCAATAATATTATTATTTTATCATGAGTTCAAATTATTTAATTCTGGACCTAATGAGAACAACCCCACACACACACACACACACACACACACACACACTCGTGCAAGCTGTTTCCTTCCACACCCAGTGAGGTGAAGTGACGTGAACGAGGGCGCTATTTATAAGCGGCCGTCGCTCAGGAACACACTATGTACTTTTCCTCACACAAACAGATGATGATGATGATGATGCAACATCCTTCATAGTAAGGTTCTGCAGGATAGAAAAGGTCATACTACTGAACAATGCCAAGACGTTTCAAGCATAACAAACAAAACGGGGTTGCTTTGTGTGGTTGTGGGTGTGTAGTCCATCCACCTACATCTGCAGGACTGCAAACCGGAGGTGTGACCGACTGGGAGAAAGTTCATGATTGGTTGCCATTTAAGTCACGCAGGCTACAAAATTTATTAAAAGCAAATGTACAGTTGTTGCTTTATCGATCATCTTCTTTTCCTTTCGGCCGTTCGCTTTTTCTCAGGGGTCGCCACAACGAATCATCTGCGTCCAGTTGTTGTGTTATCGATACATCCAATCAAAAACTATTCACTCATTCAGTGTCTGAACCTGTTAACCCTTTCACCGCTGCAGTGCTATGCTGGACGATATATATATATATATATATATATATATATATATATATATATATATATATATATATATATACATACAGTAAAACCTCCGCTGACGAACGCTTAAGCTCACGAACTTTTCACCTCAAGAACATTAAATTTGCGAGCATATAGTCTCTGCTGACGAACTAGTTTTCGACGGACGAACCAAACCACGCGGTCGAACAGCGCCACGGTGGCGGCCACGAGAAGCTGGCCGACGCTCACGGCGTCCCAGTTCGTCACCCCTCTTTCTTTGAATACGGAAGTGGTTTGTGTTTGCTAGACATTTTGGACCATATTGAGTGTACTTTTGCTATTATGGGACCGAAAAGACCCCACCACAGGCGGAGATCATTGAAAAACACGAACGAGGTGTGCGTTTGTGTGACTCAGCGTCCCAGTACCAGTACGCTAAGTCTACCATTGCTCCCATCCTTAAGAACAAGGAAGCTATTAAGGGTGCGTGTGTGGCTAAGGGTGTTTCCAAACAGTAGGCGTTTCCAAACACTCCTTCCAAACAGTAAGTCCCTCCCTCCCTCCTCCTCCCACTCCATTCCATCAAGCCATCAACTACCATCACAAAGGTAAATAAAACCACTTTATTATACAGTACAGTTTATTTCTTTAATTACAATACAATAGCACATTTATTATACATAAAATAAGGTATATTTTTGTGTAGTTTTAAGGCTTATTTAGTAGAAAATTATGTTTTATGGGGACCTGGGAGCGGATTATTCTCATTTTAATGGTTTCTTATGGGAAATAAATGTTCGGAAGACGAACTTTTTGCCTCACACACACTTTCTGGGAACCAATTATGTTCGTGAGCTGAGGTATCACTGTGTATATATATATATATATATATATATATATATATATATATATATATAAACAAAACAAATAGAGTATTATTATTCTTATTAAATATTTAAATCCTAATATCATCATTTTCTTTTAGATGACAGAATCATGAGCTTTTCCATGCTCTGTATATCGAGTCACACTGACAGCACCACTCACTCACCTCTGTATCAGAGTCACTGTGGCTGCTATCATCTGAAATCTCTTCTGCATGTCCTCCTTGTGCCTGCGGGGGTTTATTCAGGGTACTCCGGTTTCCTCCCACAGTCAAACATATACACATTAGGCTGTTCCAATTCTCCTTTACGTGCGAGTGGTTGTGCGAGTGTTGACCCTGTGGTGGCCCGGTGAGCTGTCCAGAGTGTATCCAGCCCTCGGGATGGGCACCAGCCTCCCCGTGACCCTAACTGGGAGTAAGCGGCTTAGAAAATAAATGAATGAACCCATTTTTGTGGTCCTCCGTATTAAACTGTCATGTTCTTCACTCGAACTATAATCTTCATCCCTGCCGTTATCATCCTCGTAAATTTAGTCTGAAAATCAGTCGGCCCTTTGCCTGCCGATATCTCTGCAAATTCTGTAATGTGCTGCCACTATGCAGACGCAGTGGATGTTATAGGCTGGATGTTCTGACGAGTGTTGCTCGTCGACAGAGCACTGAAACGGTCATGAGGAGACTGAAGCTGAAATCCACGCCTTGCCAAGCGATCTAAAAACGTTCACCTCCCAATAGACGTCTTCCCATTCAGAGTTCATCTTCACACGCCGTCCTGGTACACGTGCATAAACACACTGCAAAACACTGTATACCTTATTTATTATTTACCCCAAAAAAATAAATAAATAAATCCATCGGCGCAGGTCCACCGTGATGGACATGACGTTTGTAAAGGGTCTGAGCCATTTCATTCGCTTTCACAGTAAATGTTGCAGCCGTGAGTCCCGAATCTTGTGTATGGCATCGTTAAGATTTTGAGATATTCCAATAAAGAAAGGAAAAGATATCCAGTGATGCTTCTGCTGTTTCATGACAACAAAAACGAGTCTCACAAGCATTACAAGAAAAAAAAAAAAAAAGTCTTGAAACTGACAAGGAAATATGATTGTGACGTGCACATGGGGGCGGAGACTGCGACGCACCTGGCAGCATTAGTTTCACGGTTGTGAATGATTTGGTTACGTGACGGGCGTCACATCCGACTCATTGACATGATTGACAAATAAAAATAACTTTTTTTTTTTCTGAAATGTCACTGATTTGCTTTGGAAAAGATGAAATGATGATGATTTGATATCAAGTTCTGTTTTGGGAAATCTGAGAAAACGTTTTAAACTAACCGAATGTCCAAGCCTTCTCGCGCTCCGATGAATAAGAACCAGAAAATCGATCGTAAAATTCACACAAGCAACAAACCATCTGCATCTGCAGTGAAGCCAAGACAAGAAACCTCACAGCCATCCGCCTCAGAATTCATCCACCACCACCACACACAGGTGCTCACAGCAGCTCGTCTGCTCTTGGCTACAGAAAATCTTGTGCTTGTGTTGTGCTCAGTCCCAAAAAAGAAAGAAAAAAAGTTACTAAATGTCCAGGAACAAATTCAGAAGGTTATAAGATGATGTAATCGTATTAAACAACGTTAGGGCGAGAACATTCTGCTACAGTAAGAGTTTGGTAAATTCCCCGCTCTGCGGATGCAAGCAGCTGACATTCGTTTCGTTCTGAAGATGCCCGGGCTCCGCCTTATAGACAGAGAGAGCACCTCAGACATCCGGGAGGAGATCGGACTGGAAGGAGTCAGTGAGCTTCCCAGCCTCCTTTCAGAGGTTTTCTGGGCATTGCCAAATGGGGAGGAGGTCCTGAAACACACACACACACACACACACACACACACACCTGGGATTCCTCAGGAGGAGCTGGAGAAGGTGCATGGGTTTCAGTCCTACACCTGTTGCCTTCATGCCCTGACCTCAGATAATCAGAAGACTGATGAATAAAAGTTCATCACCGAGCTCGAAAATAAGATCATAAAGCCAGCATTACTGGTTATCTACTTGTTGCCACGACAGTATATTCACAGGAAGTGGCCTTTTCCTATCACAGACTCTTCCCAGAGACCCACAAACACGTGCAATTATCTCATTCACTCATCGCACACAAGATTTTGTTTTTATTCAACACGCTGAATGCATCTCGCTACGAAAAGCACCGGTGCTTAAAGTGTGCTCAGCCTGACAAACAGCTGGATGCTCTGCAATACACCATTTCAACAATCCAAGAAGCACAGATACACAAAGTGGGGTTAAATGTAAAAACAGATGCAATACAACCCCCAAAAAAAAAAAAAAAAAAGAAAAAAAAAAAAAAGACGAAACAAGAGCAAGAGATAAATAAAATAAATAGAGTGAAAAATCCTTGAGGCGTTCACAGTTTCTCCTCAGTTAGACTGTCACTTCTAGTGCACTGTGGGAAGATGTGCAATTTTGGTCAGAATGATAAAACACACACACACACACACACACACACACACACACACACACACACACACACACGAAAGATGGGAAAAGACATTCCACAAAAAAGAGGTGATGTGTTTCTCAGCTGTGTAATAGATATTCCATGATGGGTTGCACACATTCCACACTGCTCACCCCGACACACACACACACACACACACACACACACACACACACACACACACACTCAAAGCCAAGATAGTCGGACTTCTTTCACCTGTTGTGTCTTTAAAAGTTTACTCGAAACAGACGTACAATGGATAATGATAAACAATAAGAATATAAGGGATACAACCTTATGATCACCATTCCAGAAACAAAAATACATTTGGTTTACATTTTTTTGTGGAATTTTACCTTAATTTCTCACAGTTTGGTCCTTTCTACCAATTCGTAGCTAACAATATCCAAGCCACAACACGCCGTGGCTGAGCAATTAAAATTTCACCTTACTTGCTGTACACACCCCTTACGTATGTCAGGTTTGATAGATGTGTTTTTAGAAAACGGATGAGGATCCGCCCTGTACAGCGTTAAATCTAAACTGCATCTTCCCCGGTTCCCCTACCTGTAATCTCGCCATAAAAAGTTAATGATAACCCTTCCACTGGCGTCTGTCTGACAGCCATCCCAACATGACGGAAGTTCAATTCAATTTCTCTGGCAATTGGTTCATTCTACCTTTAATTCATCAAACGTTCCCAGCTTGACCATCTCAGATTTGCCTGCGTTTTTGTTTTTTTTTTTCCAACAAGCACCTATTATTATATTAAAAAAAAGTGTAAAATATTACATCAGAATTCCAAATAGTTTTCATTTTACTGCTTGTTTTGAAGGGTGTGGTGTGTCGTTTTTCTGGCTCTATTATTTGTTAGTCAAAGAGTAAGTTTTAGAAGAAATTATCTTCCCAATGAAAAGAGAAACAGTGTTGAAGTTTTCTCGGCTTTTGCTTGCAGCATCTACAGTTGTGGGTAATTTACATGCTGCATTACACAGTTAACCCGATATTAAAGTGTAAGAGAAGTTGGGTCTCAAAAAACGTACATTTCATAATTTTATTTAATATCAAGTCAGGATTCCACAGGTATAACCAACCTGCAACAAACCTATGATACATCAAGAGTAAATCACTAAAAACATAAAAAAAAAAACAACAAGATGGGATTCTTTTTCATAAAGCCATAAATTCATTTCAATTTCTGTAACCGCTTAATCCTAATTAAAATCGCGGGGAGGCTGGCGCCAATCCCAGCCGACTCCAGACGAGAGCAGAGTATACCCTGGATGGCTCACCAGGCCATTGCAGAACAGAAACACTGACAGTTATGCAGCTCCTGTTGATGAAAGTCAGCAATGGTTCTTTAACATCAAGGGTCGGGAACCTATGGCTCACGAGCCACATCTGGCTCTCAGATAAATCAGGTGGGCTTTCTTAACAGAATAACGAATACATAATTTCACTGTCATTTAAATAAAAATACAAAAAAGCCATCAAATAAAATAAAAACAGATGAATCTCGCGCATTTAAATCTATTCATCTATTCTCAATGCCACGTCACTGTGGCGCAGCGGAGAGCCAATCCTTTCTGTACGCCAGTATGTGGGCAGGTCCGATACCTTGAAACTCCTTGAAATACCTTGAAATACCTTGAAATACCTTGAAATAACTTCCGATACCTTGAAATTATAACATCCTCCACAGACTGCGTGTGTTGTTTTTGAGTAAAGACATAAATTTCCCTCGTTTTGATCGGCTCATTTCCACAAAGCCAAGCACAGCTGGCAAGCAAACACAAATGGACAGACATAGAGAAACTTCAACCCGCAGACCAGCTGATTGCCAAAACTTGGGACGTGCTTCCTGTCACACTGTAGCGTGTGAGTCCGATAAAATTAGAGTTTCAAGGTATCAGATCCGCCCACATACAGAAAGGATGGCTCTCCGCTTCGCGCCACAGTGACGTGGCATTGAAAAGAGATGAATAGATTTAAATGCACGAGATTTCTTCAAGCCAGTCTGGTCATCTGGCGGTCACTTTCAGAAACAACGGCCTGCATCCGGACTAGTCGGAAGCTACCGTTTTGCCCGTTGCATCCGAAATCCGTTAAAGTGAAGTCCGTAAAACCGAGGCATGACTGTGCGTGTGTACATGTATATATATATATATATATATATATATATATATATATATATATATATATATCAGTTATATAGCGTGTCACCCTTGTGTTAAGACGTCGTCTCTGTGATCTTTGTATTTACACTGTTTTGCGGACTTTGTAACCCTAAAGCAAATATGGTTGGTCAGAAGCATGGCATGGGTGCAAGTCTCATACACAGATGAATTAACTATCTGCTTGGATCAGTGCAATCTACCATGCATACTCAGTCAAGCAAAGAGAGTTGTAAAATGAATGAAAACCCGAATCCAGAAAAGAGAACTCTCCATGCTGCTGGTGATTCACATCAGTGCAGGCTAACTACTAAACGAGTATTCAACGGCGCCCTTGCTCACTTGAAAGACCGGAAGTCCGTATAATCTGCGCTTTGTCTCAAGCCCAAGAAAGTAAACTACTTTCGGTGTTGAGTGCCTCACATATTGCAAGTGTTGATTGGCTTCATGTAATGTGACTTGGCTCAGATTTATGTAAAGTGACCATCCGTGGACCATCGGAACCATTTAGAAGCAGAAAGATTGCATCATAGGAAATGTTAAAGGTTGATATTTGATGAGTGAATTTGATTAAAATGTATCTATTTGAAATTATTTTGCTTGAATTTAATTTATTTGAAATTAAAATGTTGATATTATTTGATATACAGTCGGCCTCCAACTTACGAAGACCCCTGTGCACGAAATCCCTCGGTTACGAAAAACATTTTCCTGAGTTTCCGTCCCCGAGATACGAGACAACCCCCTCTTTCGAAAATAAATTCAAAATTCAAACGCGCCAATCAAAATTTCACAGGACACGCGAGTTGCTCTCTCATTGGCTGTCTCTCAACATCCCATCCCGCTGGCCTCCCAGGTAGGGACAGAAGGAAGCTTCACTCTTTAGTTTTTTAAGTTGTTTTAATTCAGTAAATGTTTAATAAATGTGGGTGCATTTGAGCTCATCTGGAATTCCGATCCCTCATGGAATCAAATTAAAGTTGAGTTTGTCAAGCAGGGAATGTGCTTTGAATTCACGTCTTATGGGCGTGGCCCACAGCGAGAGAGAGAGGGAGAGAGAGAGAGAGAGAGCGAGACAGACAGAGACGGACGGAATAACGCTTTAGTTTTTAAAGTTGTTTAATTCAGTAAATGTTTAATAAATGTGGGTGCATTTGAGCTCATCTGGAATTCTGATCCCTCAAGGAATCAAATTAAAGTTGAGTTTGTCAAGCAGGGAATGCGCTTTGAATCCATGTCTTGTGGGCGTGGCCCGCAGCACGCACGAGAGAGAGAGGGAGAGAGAGAGAAAAAAAGAGAGAGAGAGAGAGAGGTGTGTGTGTTGTGTTAAGCCAGATACAGTCATCAAAACAGCCACATCTGGCTCGCGAGATGCGACCTCTGATGTATACTGTATGTGTGGAAATATATATATATATATTCCGAAAAGGGCTCTGGAACGGATTAATTTCGTAAATTGGGGGCCGACTGATTATTTTACAATGTTATGTTTATAATAATTGATTTCGGGGTGTTTTATGAGATATGGTAATGGTATTTATGGATGTATAGTACAGTATGAACGTCATACGTCACTGGAACATACAGTAACAACTTGCGTTCTTTTTCAACTTGCGTTCGGCCGTCCGGAACCAAACAAAAACGTAAATCGGGGATCGTCTGTATATAATTTTGAAAAGAGCAATGGTGGCGATGTGTTGTTTTCACAGTTGCGCTGTTATTAAAATTGGTAATGCTGATTATATTTCACTTGTTTTTTCCTCATAGAAACACTGTGTTTAGGAATAAACATGGAACTGTATATTTTCTAAAATCCTGACTTATCCACTTTATTTTACCTCCATTGTCAGATACTAGCGGGTATACACTTCTATCTGATGAACTGAGTTGGAATGACCCATTCAGGCCTTAGTGTGAATACAGTTATATACAGTTCCCAGCTTTTACTAATATCTATTCATATCGTCAGATCTTATACAATTCATATACTTTATACTGTCTTTGTGTTCCCAGTCGCTACTCTTGTTGCATTTAGGTGATCAATACGAACAAGTTTGGGATGTTACAAAATTGGACTTCAACAATGGTAACTTTTCCAAGTTCTGTTTCTCCTATAAAGAAAATTAAACAACAAATCTCACTGATATTGTACCTGCTGTCTCTTTATTCAAATATTCAACATTTATTCAAACGAATATATACAATTCCACGACAGCTGATGGAATGCATGCAGTTCTAGCAGTGCTTACACAAAATCCTTGTTTAAAGACACAGTCAGTATGGCGTTCTTTCCAGATATGTCAAAACAAATTACGTCTCTGGGCAGCTGGACATTTGAACGAAAGCAACAGCAACTCTTTCAGATACATGCAACCGCTGTATCGTTACTCATTAGTGACCAAAAGATTAATATCACCCCTCCCAGCAAGAGGCCAGCACCAGTCACGCTGTCTCTCAGACCCCGCGGCATCACCACGATCCAAACTCGCAATGGGAAAGTGCTCTCCGGTTGCGCAACTTTGAATTCTCAGTACATTTCCCCCAACTCAAAGCAAGGGAGTACTGAACGAGGACAGCGTGGGCATGAGAGAATGAGAGGAGGGTGCAGAAGACTCTTTGAAGGTTTATGCAGTTGTGCCAGAGTAAATTCCCTGAAATTAATCCATGTGTCGTCTGCCCGTTCTCTTCCCTTCTTTCCAGTCGTCTGATGCCCTGAGCTTGCATCATTCTGAGAGCTGCAATTGTTCTCGTTCCCCTGCTCTGTTTTATACATCAGATCACCAGGATGAGAAGCACCACATGGACTCTTGGCTTTGCACATTTTCCCCTCAATAAACTGGGATGTATGAGGATTTATGGCTGAAATAGAGCCAGTTCCACTGTGGCTACACTGCAGAAGTGCATTTCTAAAAGAGAATGAGAAAGGGTCTTCCTTTACACCGCGCCCTCCTTGAACCATCACACACCACGAATCTATAGAGCACTTCCAAGGCTTCCAAACATAATGAATAATGTGCGAAAATGTGGTCCACTAGTCTGTCTGTCCCCCCAGTGCACTAACTGGGTTATCAAAGGCCGGCCGTGTCTCTCACGGTCTATGGTGTGAGGTTCATGTAAAAGAACCATTGCTGACTTTCGACAAGAGGAGCTGCAAAGCCGTCAGCGTGTTTCCGCCCTGCAATGGCCTGGCGAGCCATCCAGGGCGTACTCTGCCCTCGCCCAGAGTCGGCTGAAATGGGCGTCAGCCTCCGTGTGACCCTAATTAGGATTAAGCAGTTCGGGGTCCATCTGAGGGAATATACTAGTAGTACGATATTGTTATGGGTGTGTAAATAAATGTATAGATGTAAATATAAATATAATGAATGTATAAACGTTGTATGTGATTATATTCAGTGGGTGTGCTGTGGATGGTGGCGCATGGTATCGCTCAGCTGTTTTTGGGTCACCGTTGTTTTGCCTGCATGATCTAATTGGGTTTGGAACTTTCCAGCATACTAGAGAAACTTCGAGAGAGACGGGTCACGTGATTAGAATATTTGAGAAATGGAACTTTCCCGAACTTTAGAGAATCTATCTAAGGACCCGTTACCGACCGGCTCGGCAGAATCATCTAAGAGGAATCATCTAGGCGAATCATTCAACGCACTTCATCCAAGAGTCGTCTTTCATGACCTCATCACCCGAGTCCATAATCCGCGTTCATCCACAGCCAACGCGAGGATTTTCATCATTCGTTTCTTTTGATACGTGGGATTCCAAGCTTTCGACCGCCAGCGCGCGCAGTCTCTAAATTTACCAAACTGCGGCTGCCTGGTGACCATCTTTATTTTGTGACCCTTGTTCAATTTGTATTTTGTTTAGGTCTAAACTGTAAGTTATTATTTTCGCTTACTTTGTTATTATTATTAAATTGCATGTATTGTATTGTCGTGTTTTGCTGGTTTCACAGGGCAATATTCATATTCTAAATTCCATACGTAACAATATTCTGAGGGAATGTAGACAGCAAAGGCAGCAGAGTTAGCAAGCAAGATGAAACTGACAGGAAATGTGCCTAGAAAGGAAATCATTCTGACAAAACATATTGACTATCGTATTGACATATTGACAAAACGCTACTATCGCAATGTCTGATTTTCATCTAATTTATTTTTATTTACTTGGGTGAAATGCAAAGAAACGAGGCATGTTTTGTTCAAAATTAAAGTCCCATGATGTACGTGTGTTGTTTCAGTGGTGTTCCCGAGACATACCTGAGGTCCGTATGAGATTCTAGGATGCAAGTTATGGCATCCTGACGTGCAGACGTGGCGTATGATTCATTGCCGTGACATAACCGGTGACAGAAACACGTGGGCGTTTCATTTTTACGTGTGATGCTGTTACTGTGTAACTGCGGTGATCACGGAAGGTTTGGTATGCTGCGCTTGTTGCCGTTTGCTTCAGGATAGTCAGCACTTTCTCACCAAAAGGTTGCAGTCAAAAGGGGTCTTTTCGGCAGTGAGTGCAGGTTTCCAGACTTTTTGCGATTTGCGATGACATGCTCGATGTCAGTATTATGTCAACTAAAGCGTTCACACTTAAGCACTCAAGCAACGTTTCCCGCTGAGGCACTGCGGTGGAGCTTTTGTGTTCACAGCATACATGTGAAAAATGCATCATCGATCAAAATTGCTACGTATGAACCACGGAGGTTTTCAGTATCATGGCCTGGCATTACAAGGAGACTGTGTTTATCCAAGAGTATGAGCTACGCGACCTGGCGTTGCTGTGATGTTCCTGTTTTACTGCCATGTATCCGGATACACTGCACATATCTTAAAAATGGCAATGCTTGATGGCATATCAGGAAGATATTTGAGGAACGTACAGTTAGCTATACAGTCGGCCCCCAACTTACGAAATCAATCCGTTCCAGAGCCCCTTTCGTATAGCGGGGATTTCGGAAGTAGGGGTCGCATCTTACATGTTAAACACCCAATTCGCGCCAAGGCTCCAGTCTTTGGACTGGATAAACCCCATAAACCCTTTAAAAATGATAAAAGTACACCAGTTTTGTATGAAATGTGTTAAAAGTAAAAGAAAATTATTTATTAAACCATTTAAAATTTTATTAACATATTTATTAATTAAACCATTATTAAACATTTTGTAATAACACACACACACACACACACACACACACACCTCTCTCTCTATCTTGTGTGTGCACTGCTGGCCACGCCCACAAGACGTGGAATCCAAAGCGCATTCCCTGCTTGACAAACTCAACTTTAATTTGATTCCTTGAGGGATCCGAATTCCAGATGAGCTCAAATGCCCCCACATTTATTAAACATTTAATGAATTAAACAACTTAAAAAACTAAAAACTAAAGTGTTACTTCTCTCTCTCGCTCGGTCTCTCTCTCTCTCTCGCGCGCGCACGCGCTGCGGGCCACGTCCACAAGACGTGAATTCAAAGCGCATTCCCTGCTTGACCATTTACTGAATTAAACAACTTAAAAAACCTAAAAACTAAAGCGTTACTTCTCTCTCTCTCTCTCTCTCTCTCACACACTGCGGGCCACGCCCACAAGATGTGAATTCAAAGCACATTCCCTGCTTGACAAACTCAACTTTAATTTGATTCCTTGAGGGATCGGAATTCCAGATGAGCTCAAATGCACCCACATTTATGAAACATTTACTGAATTAAAACAACTTAAAAAACTAAAAACTAAAGAGTGAAGCTTCCTTCTGTCTCTATTTGGGAGGCCAGCGGGGCGGGATGTTGAGAGACAGCCAATGAGAGAGCAACTCGCGCGTCGTGTGAAATTTTGATTGGCGAGTTTGAATTTCTTTTCGTAAGAGGGGGTTGTTTCATATCTCAGGGACAGAAACTCAGGAAAATGTTTTTCGTAACCCGGGGATTTCATACACAGGGGTCTTCGTAAGTTGGGGGCCGACTGTAGGACTGTAGGTGGCAGTGATGATAGGAAACTTGGCACGTAGGCCTATATTTGGAGCAACAGAGTTAGTTAAAATCAGGTCAGTAAACAGATAACAGTATGTAGGAAGTTCAGGCACGTTTACCAGCATGAGCAGCCAACAGCATTAAAAACAACAGGTGAGCTAAATGCTACTTACCTGTAAACATCTCCATTCATGGATTCTTAGAATTAATTGCCTCCTACAAATGTGCAGGGTCCAAGTTCAATTTTGCAAGCGATAAAATAACCGCCGCTACAGTTCCTTTGATCAACCCTGCACGTTTATCTATATAAGGAAGTGGCGTCTATCGGGTAAATTGTTACTCAATGGTTGCACTGCAGTGAGTGTGGACTTTACATGTTCTCCCCATGCTACTCCAGTTTCCTTCCCCAGTTCAAATGCATGCACATCGAGATAAATGGCTGTTCCTAGTTACCCCTGGGTGTGAGCATAAATGGTTGTGTGTGTTGCCCTGCAATCGACCGATTAGGTGTTCGCCCAGAGTCGGACGAGATCAGCCCCAGCCTCCCTGCAATCTTAGTAAGAACAAGAGGTTCGGAATATGGATGAATGGATTTTTACTCATGCTTTGCTAGAAGCTAATCAGCATTTCCTGCTGCTGAGGGCGTGTCCTCGTAATCTTTGGAGTTGTGAGGAAACAGACGAGAAGTATGAAAGCAGGATAGAAGAGAAGGCCTATAGTTAACAGAGCGTGAGTGAAATACTGAGAAACGCACGTTATTAAATAAGTATGAAAGCACACGCATTCAATTTAGTAACACATGTGCTTCATTCTTCTTCTCCAAAACAAAGTAATTTCTTTCTCCCGGATGCATTTTTTCTGCTCGTTTATTTCCTGCACAGAGCTTAGCTGTCTTTCTGCTGCGATCCAGCTCTAAGCTCAAGTCTTCTCTTTCCACATCATGGCTTTGGTTTATCTCATCTCGTGTCCCACTCGGAGACAGAGGGAATGAAGGAAGCAGATCACTCTGCACTCGTCCTCCTTTCATCCCTCCATTTCTCACAATTTTGTGAACTATGACATTTCTTTTAGCCTTCTCTCGTTCTCTGCACCCATCCATTTTTCACCACTTCATTTTCCCTCGACTTCATCCTTTCCCCCTCGTTCTGTTATTGTTTTTCTCCCTCTTTCTCTGTTCACCCATGACTCATTCACACTATCTTTATATCTCATTTCTATCATCCTCCACTTCGCTGTGCGATATAATATCCCAGTTTTCAGCACTGTGTGTGTGTGTGTGTGTGTGTGTGTGTGTGTGTGTGTGTGTGTGTGTGTGTGTGTGAGTCAGAGAGTGAGAGTGAATAAATGGAACGCCACATGTTGCAACGGAATGTTAATAATTTCCATGATTCTGGCTTTAACTGTCAAGATTAGGAAGTCTGGCTTAACATGGCCCTCGTGCAGCATGGAATACCAGTGCATTACACCGAACCACAGACAGGTCAGCTTAGCATAACAAACAATGTGATCACCAGATTCAGTCCTGACTCCTTTGCCATGTTAGACAAGTGATGCAACTTGGTTATTTGATTCTGTAAGCTAGTTAGCAATGTACGGTTATCATCAACCAAACCACGAATCAAACTGACAAGCACGGCAGCAAAAGTTGTGTGAAACCATCAAGTGTGCATTGGCATTATATGTTCTCTCTGACTCTATACCCGATACGCTTGCTAATTATCAATCTGGCTAGCAGGCTAGTCAGTTCATCGACTTTAGCTAGTAATCAATCTGGCTACCTTCCAATAGCATGCAGCACTGAGCGTGTGCACGCGGACGTCTATAAAAGAAACCGCGAATCACCCATATAGAGATCGTCCAATAGTAAGAAGGGCATGGATACAGATACATCTTTTTTTACATTTTTATAATAACTGGAAACAAGAATTAACCTGTCGTGATTTCAGACAGCATTTTAAAGAAACTTTAATACATATCCATCGTTAGCGATACTTGCTAGCAACGACAAGCTAATCGGACAGGACTTTTTTTTACCCGATAAAACCAATGGAATTTCTGGGAGAGTATTACATTCATAATATAAATATTTAGGTGCTGCCTAAAAGCGGAAAAATTGTATTAATTTTCAATAAAGAAACAAACAGTCATAATGTAACTTGGGTGTCTTTTCAGTGGTATTCAAAAACCTTTCTCTCCTCAAGAAGAAAAAGCATTGACTAAACAAAAAAAATGTCAGCGATGTACAAGTGCATGCAACGCTGACGGTGGCAGTGCGTGCAATATATTTTCCCTGCGATTTTCTTCATTTATTGGGTGGCTGTGAAGGAACATGAGCACAGACGTGACAACAAAATGGAGGTCATGGCTTTAAGGCCATTGCATAAGTATGGAGCGCCACGGAGCGTCTCGATTAATACATGCTAATAATTGCAACTCGCAATGCTAGCTTGTAGCATTGAGACGAGAGAAGGTTTTAAAGAAATGTTAAAAAGACAATGATAGGAAAGCGTTCCAAATGCTCCACTTACAATAAAAATGTGCATTTTCATTATCAGGTAGTTTTTATTTACATCTACAAAGTTGCAGTCTGCTAAAATGCATTCAGTAGTTTGCATTACCCTGCTAGAAGACGCCGCCACTCGTAGTTGATTTCACTCTAGTGAGAGGGTGAAATTCTGTGGTGAATTGACTCGCAGGTTTAGTTGTTTTATTATTACTGGTAGGCAGTGGTGGCTTAGTGGTTAAGGTGAGAAGTTACTGATCCGAAGATCAGTATGATGTAATGGTAATTGTAAGTCGTTCTGGATAAGCGAGTCTGCCAAACGCTGTAAACGTATTAGTACTACCTAACTTGAGCGAAGCTGGGAGGTCTTCTGACAAGATTTTACCTTAATTATTACTACTTGTGCCAGCTTGCCATTTTAAAAACATATTAATAAATTATCCATACTAAATTTTATTGGTTATAAATAAATACCATGCACGAGCCTAAGGATTTGTACATGCATGATTATTATTAACTAGTGCTAACCAGCTAGTATGAGCAAACCTTGCAGAATTTCAGACAGGATTTTACATCATTACTGCATTTGCTAACTTGTCCTGGCATGAGAGGATTTAAAAATATTCATAATTAACCCTTTGTTAACCAAATCCCTTTCTGTATGAAAATTATTTCCCGATGCAAAAACTACACAACCCCCTTCAGTGACATTTGCCCTGGCGGACTTCAGAGGAGAGCCAGTGGAATTATCAGGGACCCTACACAGCCTGGACACACCCTTTTAACCCTTCTCCCCTCTGAAAAAAGGTACAGGACATTAAAAACAAAAACAGCTTTTACCCACAAACCGTTCAACGTGTAACCACCACCACCACCGCCGCCGCCGTACTCACACTGACTGAATAACCATCATTCAGAACATCTTACTGGACAGTGCGGTACCACTTCTAAAGGCAATGTTCGTCCTTAAGTATTTTAAGTGGCAACCCCTGAAAAAAGGGAAAAAAGCCGAAAGGAAAAGAAGATTCAACATTTAGAGCAGGTCTCATACATCATGTAATGAAATGTGTGAATAAGATACGTACACAGGAGATATATGTGTGTGTGTGTGTGTGTGTGTGTGTGTGTGTGTGTGTGTGGAAATGCACATGTATAGCTTAGTGTAGTTCCTCAGTTGCCTTTTGTGTTCTATCCTTTTGTAAACAAAGAGCTGCTAATCTAATTTCCATTGTTCATGCGACATAGGAAAATAAAGATCTCTGCATTTTATCTTAAATGTTGACTTTGACAGAATATTTCAGGGAAAAAAGTATTTCTCCCCAATCAGGCTGTTAACCCTTTAAATTCATGTAGCTGGTCTGCTATGATGGTTAACAAAAGGGTTAATTTATTACTTATAATTAATCTGCATGCTCTAGCTAGCCTGACAGGATTTCATCTTCAGAAATATTACTGCTAGCGCTAGCTGGCTACGTCCGCGGAGAAGCTTTTACTATTAAATACTTTAAGGCCTTGTTCCTTTCAGCGTGCATTAATGGTAAGACAGTTTAAGTCACTTCAAGTCCTTTCAATGATTCATGACCCAGAGTTTCAGAGAAAAAAAAAAAAAAAAGAGAGAGAGAGAGAGAGAGAAAGGGAGAAAGAAAAAAAGAGTGAGAAAGAGGGTGGGATTCTTGGCTAAAATACGCGCACAGCTGTGAGGAGACAAACTGAATTTTTAACCCCATCAGCATCCGATTAGAAAACTCAACCCACCCAAACACTGCACTGAGCATGCAGCAGGGCTGCGGTTTAGAACACAAATACACCAGAAGCTCAGCACTGGGTTCATTAGAAAGGGGTTTTTGCCTCTGATTGACAGCATGATGTTTTCATATGGCATAAAAACATGTTTGATGAGCAAATAAAAATTACAAAACAGATTATACAAAGCTCAGACCTGGAGACAATGTGCTAATCCTGAGCTGGGCGTTGTGCGGTTTTTGGTGACACTCCTACGAAAAACGTCTAAGTGCATGTTGGGAAAGAGTTTACTTTCCCCCTTATGTGCTCTGTGCTGTTCCTTTAGTTTTTCTCCAGCTGGACAGGAAATGACATCACAACTGCCAGCCCTGGTACTACAGTGCTCTGCAAATAATAACTAATTCTCTGAGTTTCACACAGATTTCTCTTATTTTGGTTCTCGTTCTCAATCCATCTCCCTTTTCATTTCTCTTTCCTTCAGAGGTCACGACACTGAAACCGGATCACACCCCCTGAAAATTCTAAAACAGATATGAATCAGTGACGACCCACTGATACTGTGGCTTGAACTCAAACTAGTCCAGTGTTATTTAAATAACTGCTATACGTTCCAGTGTTCTGGACATTTCCAACATCTCCCAGAAAGGTTCCAGCAAAAGCACGAGTGCAACAGCACTGGGATGAGAGGAGACGCCCTCAGTGAGAACGTACACTTTCACTCACTCGCTCATTTCCGTCTCCATTCAGTCCACCATGTGTACACCAGATTTTATTTCTTTCAGCACAATCCATAGGCAACATACCTGGTCCATCTTTCACTCAGTCACAACCAACCTGTCAATCTGACACACACACACACACACACACACACACACTTCTTGTGGTGTCTCTTTCTTTCGCAGCCACACCTGCTGGAATTTTTCCCCAGACCTCACACTAATAGCACTTTACTGCTAACAACCCACAGAGCTAAAAAGCCTTAAAAACTCTCCAGCCAATCAGATTTAAGATTTCGACAACGCTGTGGAATAAACTAACAAACCCTCAAGGTCAACCATCTCAGCAGCTAATGGCTTTAATCAGCACCACTTTCATCCCTCTGTTTTTTTTTTATTTTAAGAAAAATTTTACTCCATTGATTTTGATGGATGTGGAATTTCAAAATCAAAGCAACAGTCACATGTTGAAAGTTCCTAAAAATTAAAAAAAAGAAAGAAAAGAAAAAAGGAGTGCAAAGACGTCTGGTTCAGGTTTTTGTAATCAAAAGGAAGTAAATGTTTCTTGTTAGCAGGCGACTGTTGCTGTTTCAAATTCCCCTTCCAGCGGCAGACTTGAACGAATGCGACAGTCCTGCAGCTGCAGTGTGTGTGTGTGTGTGTGTGTGTGTGAGAGAGAGAGAGAGAGAGAGAGAGAGAGAGATTGCAAGTTCAGGAAACACCAGGCTATGAAGCCACACATATGGTATGTGAAGGTCAATATTCAAGGAAGATGGAGGAATAGCCCGAGAGAAAGTGTGTAAGTGTGTGTGTGTGTGTGTGTGTGTGTGTGTGTGTTGTGCTGAGATGAAGTCATGTTAGTGTTCCTGAGCTGAGCAGTAGGGAAATGGAATACTCATTGTTATCCAGGAACTTTCAAAGCCAAAACAATACCCACACACACACACACACACACACACACACACACACACACACACACACACACCCCGCACCATAACTGTGTAGAAACGGTGCCATAGTGCAGTGTTCTGTAGGGGGCATTTCTTCTGTAGCACAGATGGTAGGAGTTAACAGTGCACTTTGGAACAGTTGGAGGCGTTTTCCCATGACATGTGTACACTCTCCGTCTCAATTGTTCATTTTCTGATTTAAAAAAAAAAAAAAAAAAAAAAAAAAAAAAAGCAGCACAGTTCCATTCTCAGTTTCAGCAATGCCAGTAAGGTTGCTGTGTCATTATATCAGACAGTGTTTATTAGCATTCTAGCCACTTTCAAGAGAACCTTCAAAGTCAGTGTTTCATTAAAGCTGCTATTTTTGTGCAAAGAATTGTCTGATGAGGTCACATGATCAGGTTGGACTGGCTGATCGAATGCAATGTAAGCACCGCCTTTGTTGACCCACAGTCCGGCTCATTTGCTTTGCACAGTGTAGAGGATTGGGCAACGGCAATTGAGCATTAAACAAAACCAAATGTTTTTGGGATGCGGCCCGAACACCATTGAGGAGTCCTCAGAGCGGTTCGGGCCACATCCCAAAAACATTTGGTTTCGTTTAACACTGTAGCCCAACTCTTACATAGCAACACTATTAATCTCTGAAAAACATGCACTCCAGGGGAGGAAGGCCTGCCAACACACACACACACACACACACACACACACACACACCTCTGCTTATCCTTATCGCCACACACACACACACACACATACACCTTTCATTCATGCCTTCTGCACCTGCCACATTCACCTGCCCAAACAAGCTCATTCGTATCAAACACTGACTGAAGCCCTGAATCACAACTCTGATTCACGAATCATTTCAGTGATTCCTAGAATAAGAATCTAAAAGAACACACTTGTGGAAACGATGTCCTGTTGTATCCAGCTTAAATACATGCTAAATCACCTTCATGTTGGCAGAGTAAATGCTTCACGTTGAAATCATCATGTGTGTCAAACCCAGTTTATCTGTTAAAAAAAAAAAGAAAGAAAGAAAGAAAGAAAGGAAAAAGGAGACATCGAATCGACTCAGATGGAGCCCATGATGAAGCCCAAATTAGTTCTTCTCGGAATAATTAATTAATGCTGCGTGCCCAAAAGTCTGACAGTGGCGCTTGTACGTTAGAAGTTATTCGGTGTCATCACTATATACAAAACAAATAATTTGAGTAAAAGACGATATATTTTCTCTCTCTCACACCCTCTACCACTTTAAATCCAACTTGTCCCATTGCATCTCTTCTTTTCTTCTCTCCCTCCCTCTCGTTCTTATTCATCGACCTCCAAAGCGGCCAAGAACTCAAACAAAGAGACCAAAGTCACAGCTGCTGAATACAGGTCCAGGAAACAGCTTCATCAGTAGGAACTGATCCCGGAACAGCATCTGGCGGCACATAAGGACCTGCGGAGTTACAGAGTCGGACCTGAGGACGGTTTATACATTTAAAAAAAAAAGAAAGAAAGAAAAGAAAAAAAAAGAAAGAAAGAAAGAAACCAACCTGGCTTTGGCTTTAAAAGCCCTCTATCTGTGGCGGCTTGACGGAGGCCTCAGTTCAGGTTGGAATCTCCTGCTTTGTGTGTCAGTCAGTCAGTAAACACCACAAAACCTTAGCGAGGTCAGGCTTCGTCTAACCTTTACACACCACATAAATTTCCCTCTTTCACAGCACTCCACATTTTTCTCTTCTCTCCCTTCTCTCTCACATCTTATTTGTCCCCCGCCTCGTGTTCCCATGCTGAGCTTTTATCTAAACTGATTGTTCAAACTGCCACCCGAAAGCTCATAAAATCCTTTGATGGCATGCAGGAATCCAAATAAACACCTATACATCACAAAAAGGATTTGCAAAACTCACATGCAGCGACTTGCTGAATAAAGTAAAAATAAATCAGGTTCAGTGTGTTGAAACGGCAAACCAGATGCGGAAACCAACACGCTACAATCACTTTGTTGTACTGACATTAATAAAATATGTAAATAGTGGAGCACATCTGTCAAACTCAAGGCCCTTGGGCCAAATCCATCCCACAAACTCATTTTATGTGGCCCGCGACAGCCTTTAAAGAATATGGTTATCGTACGTTCTTTGTATTGACCATTACCATGAAACCTACATCATCATCCTTCCACCAGGTGGCAGCAAACCTATTTCAAGTAAACAGCTGGTCATTCCCGACTCAAGAAAGATTGCATGTTAGCTTGATACTGTGAAATGTTCTCAGATAATGCGATTGAACAAAGGAAAAGACAACAGGTGCATAAACAAATCGTTTTGCCCTGCAGATTTCACGGCTGCCCCTCTAGAAGATGTTCAGTGATTATTCAGCCCGCAATCACTTTTAAATTTCAGATATGTGGACCTCATTGAAATTGAGCTTGACACCCCTTCAGTTACAGATGAACAAAAAAAAAACCAAAACCACGGCTGATGCGGCATCAACTGTATGCTGGCTACCAGCAATTTGACAAGAATCTAGAGCAGGGGTCCCCAATCTTATCCACAAAGGGCCGGTGTGGGTGCAGGTTTGCACTTCAACCAAACGGTATGCACACCTTCCACCTGTTTCAATCACCAGTCATCAAAAAGAAAAGAAAAAAAAACTAGATTGGACATTACAGTTTCAATTCTGAAGTGGAGACATCTTGGTGACATCAGCTTGCTTTGAGACTTAAAGCAAGGTGATCTCACCAAGATGGCCTCACTCCAGAGTTGAAACATGGATGTGGAATCTTTTTTTTTTCTTTTTTCTTTTGATGACTGGTGATTGAAACAGGTGGAAGGTGTGCATACCGTTTGGTTGACGTGCAAACCTGCACCCACACCGGCCCTTTGTGGATTGGAGACCCCTGCTCTAGAGCATTCTCGTACAATACATGTAAACTTCATCCTCATTCTCTCATTTGTTTTACCCATTATAAGGGTCATGAGGAGGCTGGTGTGAACTCAGAAAAAAGGAAAGGGTACATTCTGAAAGGCTCAGCAGACCATCACAGGGCCATACAACAGTTCACTCACGTTCACACCTAGTAGCAAGCAAGAACATCCAAATAGCCTAACATGCACGTCTTTGGACTGTAGAAGGAAACTAGATTCTGAAGAAACCAAAGCATGGGGATGGTCATAGACCCTCTTGCTGCAGGATGGACGTGCTATCCACCACGCTACCATGCCACCAATATACATAACATTTTGTACATAAAATATTGACATGTAAAATTAGTTTGCCGCCAACAAGGTGATGCAATAAAGACTAAAAAACCATTATTTAAAATTTTACTGATGTTATTTCTTTCACAATGAAGAGCTGGCTTTTGAAGAGCAAGGACACGAGTGCAAGTGCTTTTCTTGCCCAGTACTTAAGCCAGGAAAATAGAAACAAAGCTAAATACCATGCCTTGCATCCCCGACTGATTTATACCGAGTAGTTTCTTCAGTAGGCGGGACGGCGGGGTAGTGGTTAGCACGTCCGCTTGGCCAGCCCGTGCTCTCCCTGTGCTTGTGTGGGTCTCCTCCATGTACTCCAATTTCCTCTCACAATCCCAAGACATGCACATTCGGGCACTTGTCTGTTCTAAACTGCAATGAATTGTGCAAGTGAATGGGCATGTGCGTTGGCCCTGTGACGGACTGGCAAGTTGTTCAGGCTGCACCTCACTTTTGTCCAAAGTCAGATGTGAAAGGATCCAGCTGCCCCTGATTCCAGCAGGATCAAGTGGGTCAGCAAATGAGGGAGGGGAGTTCTTCAGTACGGGATCAGTACCAGTAACAATCTGGATCCCTCCAGAATCCACAGAATCCCCACATCACTAACTCATGACTCTTATGAAATAACTTTATATCAACTTAGTATTCACGCTTATTCATATTTAGAGGGTGAGGCCCAGGAAGGTTTGAACTTTGCTGGTGCTCTTTTTATGACATCATTTTGTGGAAATGTGTATCCCTAAGCGCGCGCACACACACACACACACACACTACCCAATTCCAGCTCTGAGGAATCCCTGAACTCTGCACATCAAACCCTGAAGACGTCGAATAAAACGTGGAGTAAAACCTCAATGTCCTCTGATGCTTTTTTAATAGCCGGGTTCACAAGCACACACTGCTGACTCAAGACGCAAGAAAAAACTGAGCTGATCCGACCAGGGACGATAATTACAGTACGGGGGAAATACGGACACGGGCGCCTTTTTCCTGCAGAATCTCTAACCAGTGAGCCCACGAGAGATTTGTAGTTGTCTGAGAGGTGATATACATATATACACATGTATGTACACACACACACACACACACAAACACACACACACACAAATAAATAAAATCAATATTTAATCAATTACAGTATCCATGATACGATTAGCGTGTGCCCATTGCCTTTCAGAGAGCCCAGGTTGTTTAACTTCTGGCATTGTCCAACTCTGCAGATAAAATCTAAATTAGAAACATATTTAAAAAAAAAAAAAAAAAAAAAAAAAAAAGTAGTGTGCCACGCCGAGCCATTCATCAACATGTGAAATAAAAAGCCAACAGATGATTTAATGCAACCTGATATTATCTACATATCGTTACATTTTCAGATTCCCCCATCACGGCACACCAGCATACGGATACATCATTCCAGCCGTACAGCACGGTCCTGTTATCTCTGGAATTCTGCCCAGAAATGGAGCTGATCCATGCCTGGAACAGTTTGTACAAGTGTTGAGATAAGTTCCTGAACTATCTCAAGCCAATCATCTATATCTGCAGTGCAGTCCCTGGGCAGTGACTGATTCAACATACACACACACACACACACACACACACACACACACACACACACACACACACCAGTCACTCTGCATACCTGCCTGAAATAGCTCTAGTTCACCCGCAGTCTAAACGCGGCACCCATCTGTTTTGCTTTGGTGCATTCTGCAGTTTAAAAATGGATGTTTTTAAAATTTATGCCAAGCACCTGCCAGAAAAAAGCTCCCCACGCAAGCTAAAAAAATCATCTCTCACACACACTATTCTATTATTCTATATAGATATATTCTATTACGGTCACAGGAAGGCTGGAGCCCATCTCAGCCAGAACAGGCAAAGACAGGGTCCACCTTTGGACAGTTTTCCAGACAATTGCAGGGCCAACACACACACACACGCACACACACACGCTCGAGCAATTTGGAACAGCTAATTAGCCTAATGTGCATGACTTTGGACTGTGGGAGGAAACGGTTGTACCTGCAGGAAACCCACACAAGCATGAGGAGAGCATGCAAACTCCATACAGAAACACCCTCACCAAGCACAAGACTTGAACCCTGGTCCTTCTTAACGTGAGGCAGACGTACTAACCACTACAGCTCTGACACTGACTGACACACACACACACACACACACACACACACAAAAGCAAAGGAAACCTGGTTCCTGAGGCAGTGTGACGAGTCATGAAGTGAACATAATAATCCTGTTGAAGTGTCGAGAAGTAAAAACCGCAGTAACATCAAGTGATTTGATTATTAATCATGTGATCTATCACAACACACATCCCTGAGAATCAAGTTCAGCGAGAAATCATACACTGATGTGGGGCAGTGGTGGCTTAGTGGTTAATGCGATGCGTAATTAATCTGAAGGTCGGCGGTTACATCGCACCGTCACCACCGTTGGGCCCTGAACGCTCAATCGCTCAGTTATATGAAAATGATAATTGTAAGTCGCTCTGGATATGAGCAGCTGCCAAATGCTGTAAATGTAATGTACTGTGTCCTTGGGCGGTTTATAAGTGTGGCCACTTTGAACCATGTGACTATGTTTCGCATGAAAATGGTTCACTGCATTTATCTCCCAAAGAAAATGTGGAAGTCGGAATGAAGTCCTTTTTTCTTTTTGATAGTAATGATCTAACCATATAACGGTCAACTCCGAAGGGAAAGGCTCCTCGTTTGCGTTGATGATTTATGACTGTGAGCACCATGTTGATTTTATGTGACTTCCTGAACTCGGGTTTGAGGAGAATGCACTGCACAGATGAGCAGGAAGTTCCAACCCAAGCCATAGGAGTGTGTTCTTTGGTTTTTTTCATGATTCACACAAGAGATTCAAGTGTGAATCTTAAAAAAATAAATAAAATAATTTATAATTCAATTAAAATTTACCTCTCACCATAGACAGTGAGAGACACGGCCAGCCTTTGATAACCCAAGTAAGCAGCACCGGAGCACAGCAGTTAATAACCGCTGACATTGGGGCTTGAACCCCAAACCATGGGACCGTAGTCCAGCACCTTACCGCCGGGCCTTCCACACTAAAATGATTCACGTGACAAAGATTCACACGAAAATGATTCACGTGACAAAGATTCACGTGACAAAGATTCACACGAAAATTATTCACATGACAAAGATTCACATGACAAAGATTCACACGAAAACGATTCACGTGACAAAGATTCACACGAAAACGATTCACGTGACAAAGATTCACACGAAAACGATTCACGTGACAAAGATTCACATGAAAATGATTCACGTGACAAAGATTCACACGAAAATGATTCACGTGACAAAGATTCACACAAAAACGATTCACGTCACAAAGATTCACACGAAAATTATTCACGTGACAAAGATTCACACGAAAATTATTCACATGACAAAGATTCACATGAAAATGATTCACGTGACAAAGATTCACATGAAAATGATTCACGTGACAAAGATTCACATGAAAATGATTCACGTGACAAAGATTCACACGAAAATGGTCGATTCATACAAAAATTAAATCATGTGGAAATGGTCTCTGAAAGAAGAAAAAAAGAAGCACAAGAACATTGTTCTACAGGGAACAACAACAAACAAATTTTTCATTTAAATAATTCACATAAATATAATTTATATCGTGACAAAGTACACGAGACACCCGAACCACGAACAAATGCGCATTGATGAACGTCAACCCAATAAAAACATCACGCCACAGGCTCTGCGATCTCCTCGAATCCAGATTTTGGAGGTTTTATCACTGCAGCCTAACGAAGTACAGTTACAAGGGCGTGGACCACACTATAGAAATATGCTAAGCTACATTATCACCCTGGTAGCCAGAGGCCACTAGATTACCAAGTATTTGTGCGGAATCGCGCAAAACATCTCGTACTAGTTAATCAATTTGCACGCGTGCACTATGTTCACTGACCCAGTTAAAGATCACTGCAGTTTAGCATCTCGGTCAGCAGCCAGGCTCAGGCTGACATGTACAAACTGATATTCGGCAGATTAACTGGATACGAAAGCATCGGGAAACCAACTCCATACAGACTCAAGAGACTTCCAGGTTGTTCAGGGTGTGAATTTAGCTCTGGTGCCACAAGGCTCATGTAGGAATAACAACAGATACTCTCTTGAATCACATCTCGTCTTGTTTGATGCTTCATTTTAATTCTTCATTGTAATAAACCGTATTAAATGATGCAAGGGAAATGATTTCCTCCGTATTTAACCCATCTAAAGTCAACACACACATCAGCAGTGAGCGCACACAACTGGAGCAACTGGAGAGCGGCCGCAGGTCAGGTGCCTCGTTCATATGTTTTTGCTGTTGGTTTGAGAGTTGAACCAGCGACCTTTCTGCCCCAAGGTCACTTCTCTAACTGCCAGGCTACTAATGACCCAAATCATCAAAGTTTCATAATAGCACAGCATAGTCTTCGTAGACCGGTACACCCAATTTGAACACAACGTGGTGCGTGGAATGCATTCCAATATTAATACCCGAGGAAAAAAAAAAACACGCTTCCATGGTAGCCAGAGAGCCTCAAGGGGAATTTTAACATTTGTGAATCAAACACACACACACACACACACACACACACACACACACACACACACACACAGCATGTATGTTTATTCATGATTAAATTCACCCCAACTGATAAAATCCACAGAGAATGTTCAACATGTACCATTAGAACACAACGTATAAATCTACTCTAAAAACCATCATATAACTAAAACAATGTTGTGATAAGAGCGCTACCGCTCGCACACTGCCTGGCACAGAGAGCACCGATGCCTCCCCAAGAATTAAAGGGTGAACTGCAGGAGTGGGTGGGGACACGGCAGAGAGATGAGCTCAGGGAAAATTTATATGGCTTCCATCACAGCGGCATTCCACCACACACACACACACACACACACACACACACACACACACAACTATTAGAAGTCAAAGGTTGTCTCCGCCTAAGCTGAATGTCCAAGGTCTAAGGGAGAATCCAGCCACACACACACACTTTATTAGACACATTAGATAAAAAGCAGCAGGTTATGTGCTCTCCTCTAGTGGATCAGAGACAGGACTTTATTAGAAAATTCTTCTATTTGGGAGATAAGCTTTGAACCGGGGTATTTACTCTCTCGGTCACACACACACACACACACACACACACACACACACACACACACACACACACACACACAAATCTGTAGTTTGCTACATTCTTCAAGAATGAGCTCAGTCAAGCATTTACTTTATTAAATTAGCAAAGGGACAAGTCAGAGAGAGAGAGAGAGAGAGAGAGAGAGAGAGAGAGAGCACATGACAGATAGAAAATGTCAAAGGGAGAAACAGAGGGCAAGACAGTAAGAAAAAGGCAAGGGAAAGGACAACATGTACAAAGATGTACAGAGAGAGAGAGTTAGACAAATTGAGAAGTAAGCAGGCTAAGATGGATAGAAACGGAGAGAAAGAAAGAGAAGAAAATAGAAAGACAGGTTAGACAGATAAAAGATAGAGTCAGAAACAGAGACAGACAAACAGAAAGCAAGAGAGTCAGACAAACAGAGAGATGGATGGGGAGAGAGAGAGAAGTTGGAGTACTGATATATGTGGGTCACTCTATAAAGCGTGTCCTGTGAAGAGCGGTGTAACAACAGACGGCATAAATAACAAACAAACTCATTTCTTTCCTTCAACACAATTTCAGTCGACTCTGCAATACGAACAGTGTGACGCTTTTATTTACGACAATATGTTTCGTATGGGCATTGGAAGTGTATAGATGGTACTGAAAATGCGTGTGGGGTTGTGATACGGCGATCACCAGTTTTTTCTATGAATACAGGTCCTTCTCAAAAACTTACCAACTCTCCTGACCTGAAGCCCATAGAGAATCTGTGGGATATTGTGAAGAGAAAGTTGAGCGACACCAGACCCAACACTGTGGATGAGCTTAAGGCCGCTATCGAAGCATCCTGGGCCTCCGTAACACCTCAGCAGTGCCACAGGCCGATTGGCTCCATGCCACGCCGCATTGAAGCAGTCATTTCTGCAAAAGGATTCCCGACCAAGTATTGAGTGCATAACTGAACATAATTATTTGAAGGTTGACTTTTTTGTATTAAAAGCACTCTTTATTGGTCGGATGAAATATGCTAATTTTTTGAGATAGGGATTTTGGGTTTTTCTTTACTTTTTTGCCAAAATGATCAATATTAAAAAAATAAAAGGCTTGAACTACTTCAGTTGTGTGTAATGAATCTAAAATATATGAAAGTCTAATGTTTATCAGTACATTATAGAAAATAATGAACTTTATCACAATATGCTAATTTTTTGAGAAGGACCTGTAAATGCACCAATAGAACATAACTCAACCAAAAAAAATAATAAAATTTATATCACAATCCATTACTTCCAGGTTGAACGTTTCTACTGAACTGTAGCACTCAATTGTTCTAGAAATTGTCATTTGAACAGAAAATTAAACTAGTGTCCAGCGTAACGCATGGTTTTTACCTCATAACCCTTGATTTCAACAGCCTCCTTCGACCAAGGGCTGATGAATATAAACTACTTTGAGGTTCAAGCAGCACGCCAATGTGTTGCAAACGTTCTCATTTTTACAGAACATAAAATCTGCCTGTATACGAGTGTAATTCATGTTGAATGAAGGCAGAGAGGATCGGTTCTTGTTACGCTGGATTCTCCTCGAAGTTAACACACAGCAACTGAAGCCAAAGGAATGGAACTATTTTATGTCTGCGTGATGCACAAACTCGTAGATTGATATCCATGAAAAGAAGTTCAGCCAAAGCTGAGTTACTGTGCAACGTGCTTTTTGTTTGCATGTTGTGTCTGTGCAACAGCGTTTTGTTACAAAAACAGATCACGCCGGACTCAGACACAAAATCATTCCAAAGGTAAGATTGACATGTTTTTTTGCAAAAAAAGTTAAAATTGTAGTTTTATTTGGTGTCATCTTTTTGGTTTTGAGTGGCATGCATGCAGCCATCCATCCATACACACACACACACACACACACATATATACACAGTGGTATCTCACCTTACGAAATTAATCCGTTCCAGAGCCTTTTTTGTAACCTGGATTTTCATAAGTAGAGGTGCATTCTACATGTAAAACACGTTATTTGTTCCTAGGTCCCCAATACTACACTTTAAAAATTATAAAAGCATACCTTTTAAGGTACTAACTTCGTGTTGACCATGTCTTCTTAGCCCAGCGGGGCGGGATGTTGAGGGATAGCCAATGGGAGGGAGCTGAGTCATCCCTCCTAGCCAATGGGAGGTCAGCGGGGCGGGATGTTGGGAGATGGTCAATTAAAAAAAAAAATTCAAACAATGCACGAGTTGCTCTCCAATTGACTATGTCTTCGCAGAGTTATAATCTTACAAATGTTTATGCAAGGTTAAAAGCCTGAGCCAAAAATAAAGTTGCAATGAGCACACTCGAAAAACTCATGAAACAAGCTGCTGCTCAAGGGAGCTTCATCCCTCCGAGCCAATGGGAGGCCAGCAGGGCGGGATGTTGGGAGATAGCCAATGGGAGGGAGCTGCGTTATCCCTCCTAGCCAATGGGAGGCCAGTGGGGCGGGATGTTGGGAGATAGCCAATGGGAGGGAGCTGCGTTATCCCTCCTAGCCAATGGGAGGCCAGCGGGGCGGGATGTTGGGAGATAGCCAATGGGAGGCCAGCGGGGCGGGATGTTGGGAGATAGCCAATGGAAAGGAGCTGCGTTATCCCTCCTAGCCAATGGGAGACCAGCGGGGCGGGATGTTGGGAGATAGCCAATGGGAGGGAGCTGCGTTATCCCTCCTAGCCAATGGGAGACCAGCGGGGCGGGATGTTGGGAGATAGCCAATGGGAGGGAGCTGCGTTATCCCTCCTAGCCAATGGGAGGCCAGCGGGGCAGGATGTTGGGAGATAGCCAATGGGAGGGAGCTGCGTCATCCCTCCTAGCTAATGGGAGGCCAGTAGGGAGGGATGTTGGGAGATAGTCAATGGAGAGCAGCTCATGCATTGTTTGAATGGTGCGTTTCGTGAGGAGAACTTTTTTCGTATACAGAGACTAAAAATTTTGGAAAATGTTTTTTGTAACCTGGATTTTTCGTTTGCTGGGACTATCATAAGGTGAGGTACCACTGCTTGTGTGTGTGTGTGTGTGTGTGTATATATATATATATATATATATATATATGTGTGTGTTCCATGAAAACTGTATAATTAACTTCTCTTGACTTGCTTTATAATCGAACCCATTTGCAGTCGGATAGTTCGAAGTTCGGCTCATCTCTATCTGCGTGTTTTAATGTCCCCTTTGGTCTCATTAGGACTTTTCCACCTGTGAAAAAACACCGAGTGCGGCTCTGAGCTCGAGAACAATGCTGGAGCTTTTGTGTGAACGACTTCAGTAAAGAAGAATTCAATTCCATTTTCTGGACACATGACATCATAACATGCATGAAAGCACCAAGGAATAAGAAAAGGGAGAGAAAAGAAGAAAAAAAAGAGCACAGAAGGGCAGCCAGAGGAGCAGTGGGAGGGGTTTTATGGAGACGGAGAGGGGGAGAGAGATGGAGAGAGCAAGAGAGAGAGAGTTTGTCACTAAAACTCTAGATGGGTTTAACAATCACACGTGGGCGTTTCCTCCATCTCGATTTCTCTCTCTCTCGCTCTCTCTCTCTCTCTCTCTCTCCTCTGCCCAGAGTCTGTGTATCTGATACCTGTTCACTAAACGCCCCACCACTCTCGTTACTTTCATCCCACACACAGCACAGCAATGAGAGAAATGAGACAGAGAAAGGTTAAGAGAGTGAGAAATTGAGACCAAGAGAGAGAGAGAGAGAGAGAGAGAGAGAGAGATCAAGAGAAAAAGAGAATGTTAGAACAAGCAAGAGAGAAAGAGTGAGAGCAAGAATGAGAGAATGAGTGAAAAAAGAGAAAAAGAGAGTGAAAAAGAGAAAAAAGAATGAGTGAGAGATTGCGAAAGTGTGGAGAGAGAATGAGAGAACAGAAAGAGCAAGTGTGAGAAAGAGCGCGAGACAGAGAGAATTCAATATAAATGAAATCCCTCCTTCCTCTCACTCGAATTGCAGCACCACGTTGGAACCCACAATGATTTAAGATGACACACTTCCTCCCAGGCTCGCCAAATTCTCGATTCTGATTGGTTAGAAGACTTCAATGTCCAGAACATTCTTTATTTTTAGTTAAACTTCTAAGATCATGTGATAGGAACAGCGATGTAAGAATTTTTATAATCAACATAAAAATGGATGAATGAAAAATGTGCTTCTCATTAGTAACTTGAAAACAGATTTGTGGATTATAAAATCAAAACTAATCCCAATCGTCTTTATTCACAATGTGGTTTACAGCCGTTGTGTTAAATGTGGTTAGTCGACCAGACCCGCAAATCTAGAACCCTCTCCTACGGTCACGACACACTGAAGACGAGTTAGAAACTTACAGGAAACTTTTTGCCTGATGGATGTTATTAAACGAGCAGTTGGATTTTCAGCATATGATGTCAACATGACGAGAAATAAATCCAAAAGCACACAGGCTGAGGGAGACGTCTGCGTAGTGGGCGTTTTACAGGAAAATGCTGTTGTGGTCATTACTGTTTTTCCAGTCGAATAAATTGTTTTGCCAACTCCACATTATCCTCAGATTATGCTCAGATGAAAAAGAGGGAAAGAGCGAGAGAGAGAGAGAGAGAGGACACCAACACACAGGCCCCACCTCCACTTAGGTTCAAAGCACACAGGCCACGCCTCCTTCAGTAGGACTGATGGCATCGTGGCCACATCTCTGAAACTTTCAAGCAAGGAGGCCATTTCTTCTGTACTACAATTAACAGCACACAAAGCCACACCTCCTTCAGCAGGACTAAAAGCATAGGGGCCACACCCCTTCCGAGGGAGAATGAGACATGAAAGAGATGATGTGTTCCTACCTGTTATGAGTAACTTGTCCTTGTTCTGCGCACACCCCTGCACACGGTGTCTCACCTGAAACACACAAACACTTACATCATGAATAAATACGTAAACCCAAACATCTCACACACACACACACACACACACACACACACACACACACACACACACACACAGATAGGAGGCTATAACAATGCGTGGATGATCTTCTTCTTCTTTTACTTTCAGCTGCTCCCTTCAGGGGTCGCCACAGCAAATCATCCGCCTCCATCTCACCCTGTCCTCTGAATCTTCTTTTTTGACTCCAACGACCTTCATGTCCTCCTTCACCACATCCATAAATCTCTTCTTTGGTCTTCCTCGAGGCCTTCTGCCTGGTAGTTCCAACCTCAGCATCCTACTGCCAATATACTCACTATCCCTCCTCTGTACATGTCCAAACCATCTCAATCTAGCCTCTCTGACTTTGTCTCCAAAACCTCTTACATGTGCTGTCCCTCTGATATACTCATTCCTGATCCTATCCATCCTCGTTACTCCCAGGGAGAACCTCAACATTTTCATCTCCGCTACCTCCAGCTCTGCCTCCTGCCTTTTCCTCAGCGCCACTGTTTCTAAGCCATACAACATCGCTGGCCTCACCACCGTCTTGTACACTTTTCCCTTCATTCTTGCTGACACTCTCCTATCGCACATCACACCGGATACTTTTCTCCAACCATTCCAGCCTGCCTGCACACGCTTCTTCACCTCTTTTCCACACTCTCCATTGCTCTGGATTGTTGAGCCTAAGTACTTAAAATCCTCCACCTTCGTTATCTCTGCTCCCTGTAACATCACCGTTCCTCCTGGGTCCTTCTCATTCACACACATGTATTCTGATTTTCTGAGGCTAACCTTCATTCCTCTCCTTTCCAGGGCATACCTCCACCTCTCTAGATTTTCCTGCACTTGTTCTCTGCTCTCACTACAGATCACGATGTCATCTGCAAACATCATAGTCCATGGAGATTCTTGTCTCACCTCGTCTGTCAGCCTGTCCATCAGGGGCTCAGAGCTGACCCTTAATGCAGTCCCACCTCCACCTTGAATTCATCGGTCACACCGACAGCACACCTCACCACTGTCTTACATAAAGGATAAATAAATGAATTGCTTGATAAATAGACAGAAATGTATCGCTGGATAAAATAGAAAGATGGTTGGAATGACAATTGGAAGGATTGGTGAATGAGTGAAAAAGTGATAGAAAGATGGATAAATAGAGCAGTGAACAGATGGATCGGTGTCTATAAGGATGAAAAGACAAAAGGAAAGATAAGTGGAACAAGGGATGAACAAAAACAGCAGGTTAGAAGGATGGGTGGATGAATTGATGGTTAGATGGATGGGTGAGTTGACAAATAGGTGGACGGATTCACACCCATGAGCGCAGACACACATACACTAAGCAGATGCTGGACAGACAGACAGAAATGATCAGAAAACCAGGCCTGTCTGAAGGACAACGCTCCTGCCCCTAGTACAGAACTTTAGGGACTGTCCCCCACACCTCCACACACAGATTGTGTGTTTATATAGATGATAAAAAAAGCTGTCACCAAAGAGTAAAATGTTTCGAATCTGGAGTGTACAGTGCAATATGGCTGTTGTGCTCCTCCCACTATTCAGACATGTCAGCCGTGGGCGTTGGGAACAACGTCCGGCTTACTGTTCTTCTAGATCAGTACATACAGTCATGCTTTTTATTTCAACAATCACAACAACAATGGAAACAAAGACGGATCTGCCAATCTCAACATTTCACTAATTGTCTGCAACCTGACAAACAGGGGCGTTCGGGTTGAGATGCATCGGAGCAGGTGTGAACCAGGCATGAAACCGATCCCTGGAGGAAATGTGTTAATCTCCAATAATTGATCTTCATTAGGAACCTTGTAGTAGTAGGTCTTTAAATCTGATCATAACGGCTCACTGGATTCTGGCCATGACCCAACCACAAGCCAATTGCAAAGGCAGCAAACAAAAGTTTTAAAAAAAAAAAAAAAAAAAAAAAAAAAAGTCAGCCTACTCTGTGATGCTCTTCAGAATTACAGCATCAGCAATGTCCAAATGAAATCCAATAGTTCTGTAGAAACTTAGAGGGGCGGCCGGCGTATTCAGAAAGCCTTTTACTCAGCAAATCCAGTGAATGCTGTGGACAGCAGTCTGCACTGGGGTTTGTGTATAGATCAAGGCCAACCATCAGGCCTTGCCAGAGTAGATCCTGTCCGGCCAAACTTCAGATAAGTGCCATTAGGAGCAAAAAAAAAAAAAAAAAAAAAAAAAACCTGACCACATAAGCATTACGCTTAATTAGTTTGCAGTCTAAACGAGTAGGTTTTTTGTGCATCACTTAACCAAAAGAAACGGAATGCTGTTTTGGTGTTTCCGGTCGATGGCCTAATTATATCATACAGAGCTGGCTCAATGAGATTACTTCTACCGTTAGCACCTCAGACACGAATAGGAACTTCCGACACCTCAGGAACGAATAGGGTTCTGGCTGTTGCACTGCTCGAGGGCTTTAATTAAAACCCAAGGGCATGTCCTAGACTTACCTAATGGGTGCTCGCACAGTGGTGGATCGTTAGCGCTACAGTCAGACGCCCCCCTAATCACACACCCGCAGCGCTGTAAATGACAGTCACACTGGAAGTCCTTGCTCAGTCGTGTGGAGAAACAATGTGGTTGAGTATTGAGGCCAGTAGGCTTAGTGTGAGGTTTAACTCATCAGCTGCTATTTTTGAACCTTTAAATCATAAGCTAGTAGAAGCACAGTTGGCTATTAAATTGAAAATATTTTTGGATGGATCTTAAATTAAATGTCATGACTGCGTTTTCTGATTTGTGCACACCGTTGTTCACCAACCCTGCTGCTGGAGATCTACCTCCCTGAAGGCAGAGGGCGCTTCTCACGACCTTTAAAGTGCATCCTCGTTTCTTTCACTTGCATTCCAACTTCGAGTCTTCGGTCCGCCTCACTGCAGAAGCAAGGAAACGGTGCAAGGAGTGTGAACTTGAGAAACTACGCTTTACGAGAAATGAGACGCTGCTTCTTCTGAAGCGTCAAACGGAATGACATCCGATGCTGATGATGGCAGCACAGCTGACCTGCTGTGTAAAAAAGTGCAAACTCATAAGGGGCGGGTTATTTACATGCTGGTGTGCAGATCATCTGGGAAAATTGTTCTTGTGTATCTCGAGAAAACAATTCAAACAAGAAAATGTACAGAAAAAAGTAAGAGTGCTGAGTGCTGAGAATCACCCACTGGAGCCAAACCTAATTGTGCCGTCCTGTCCATTTAACCATTGGCTTAAGAAGCTCCTGATCAGCTGAAAGTGCTGTGGTTTTTTTGGGTGAAGATAAAACTGCAGGATGGGAGATCTCCAGGAACAGTGTTGGTGACCACTAGTGTACATGGATACCCAACCAGGGCAGAACAATGGCTCAGTGGTTAGCACGGTCTTCTCACAGCAATACGCTTCTTGTCTGAATCTCACAGGCAACCGTATCCCTCCCAGGTGGGAATGTTATACGCCCATTTCACTGGAACATGGTATGCAACAATTGTAGCGGAAAGGCGCAGAACGGAAGGTAGTCTACGGAAGAGCTTCGGCATTTTTACACGGAAAATGGGTGAAAACCCGACGGAAAAGTGGAAATCCCTCTGATCGAGTCCGTGCTGGATCAAAGCATGCACTCGAGCCCGTGTTTAAGACGCGCTGATCTTTGAACCTCGCTTTGTATTTGCTTGATCATTTGTTATAAGGCGGTTTAAACATGGCTGTGCGTGCGGGGCGCTTTCTACTCGTGATCATCGGCATGAGGAGGACGATCATGTAGACCCGATCAAAGTCTCAAGCAAACCACAATCAGCAGTGGATCAGCGAATCAGAAGAAGGTGAAATACTCACGGTGTGTCATCGATCGGTCTTCAGGGGCCATGTCTTAAAGTGAGGCGCAAAGCACCCGGCAAGCTCTGATGCTGCTGCTGATGATGATGTGTAGAGCACAGAACACAAGGAATTTTTATCCATGGAATATTTTGGCCAGCCAGAAGTATACGGAAGTGAAGGAAGACTTGAGGAATAACTACGGAATCACACGGAATGACGTGGAAGATAAGGGTGGTATAGGTAAGATACAGTGGTACCGCACTTTACGAAATTAATCCGTTCCAGAGCCTTTTTTGTAACCTGCATTTTTCGTAAGTTGAGCCGCATTTTACATGTAAAACACGTGATTCGTTCCAAGGCTCCCAAGACTACCCCATAAACCTTTTAAAAATTAAAAAAGTACACCAATTTTGTATGAAATATGTGTTAAAACTAAAATAAAATTATTTACCTTTTTTTTTTTTTTTTAAATCTCGCGAACCACCCATGCGATGCTTTAAAGTCCGGAGGTTGCTGGTATGAAGAACCCCTACCCCCACCCTCCTTCATGAGGTCCTTAAATGTGGCGGTTGCTTTTTCCGAAATAATCGCCTCAGTCACTGCATCTCCGCTTTTAATTCCTCCTTCTGCTTCAATATCATCCGATTGTACAGAGGTTTCAGCCATAATCCTTTGCGATTTCACTCAACCGAATCCCACTTTCATATTTTTTTTTTTTTTTTTATCATCTCCTGCTTTACTTTTATTGATCATGGAGCCCGCTTCTTCTTTTCAGTCTCACCGTGAATCACTTTTTTGGGGCTCGTGATGAATAACAAAAAATAACACTGCAATAAGCACACTCAAAAAACTCACTAAACTCACAAACCAACAGTACAACTGTCCTTCACGCGTGTGCCGAACAATGGGTCAAAGGCACACAAAAAGCATTATGGGTACAGTACTGTATTATGGAGATTCAGCTCCCTCCTAGCTAATGGGAGGCCAGCGGGGCAGGGTGTTGGGAGACAACCAATGGGAAAGCAACTCTCGCATTGTTTGAACGTTTGAATGGCGCGTTTGAATTTTTAAGATGGCGCTTTCATAACTTGAACTTATTTCGTATCCAGAGACAAAAATTTTTAGGAAAATGCGTGACCATGGTGAGACTTTCGTAAAGTGAGGTACTGTAATTGTGGAACGTTTGCAAATGGCAACATTTTTGCCTCCGTAAGTCTGCCGTGCTCCAGTGAAATGGGGGTATGAGTGTGAACAACTGTGCACCTCTGTGTTATGCTGGGGTTTTAAGGAGCCAGTTGATACTTGAGAAAAATGGCCATTCTGTGACCCTTCTGGAAGAATCACAAGTGGTCTCTGGCAAAAATATGCGCCATGCACTTGCCTGAGAAATATAAGCATTAGCGGTCAGCAGTAACTACAATGCATATGGGACGATTGCTGTTCCATGTACATTTTTTGCACCAATAAAAACCTAGTCATGCGTGCCTCATTGACACTTTC
>CM045748.1:5715000-5837500 GCA_024760905.1 Plotosus lineatus
GAGTCACACTCCCTGTGGGTCGAGGGAATATGACAGCAGCTTACAACGACCTCTGCATTCAGCACAAGCTGTTTTATGGCAAAGCTGTGACAGGAGGTAAATGCACAGAGGAAGTTCTGAATAGTCAAGGCCTTCCCTGTGAACCACACTCGCATGGATTTCTGATGAACTGGACCTGACATTTCCAAGGAAACCGACGTCACTCTGCAAGAGTTTCCTTCTACCTTTTGTCTTAAAACAATGGAATTACAGTAATGATAAAATATGGGTAGGTCTTGCAAAGAAAGTGAAGAAATGAGTTACGGGATGATTAAAACAATTATTTTGCTGCACTGGTCATATAGATGTTTGCTGAGGATGCCATGCATCCTAAATGTAAAACAAGATTTGTCAGGAAATAGACTTTGGGCAAAAGGTCAAATGTTTAGGTTGCAAGCAGCCCATAACCATTAATTGTCATTTCCAGCTACTTGTCCCGTCACAACACACACACACACACACACACACACACACACACACACACACAGTACTATAGCAGTCAAGCAAAGGTCAACATTAAGATCAATGCAGTAAAATGATAAAATAATGGGGAAATAAAACAAATCACCAGAGATGCATCACTCTCCTTTTACCACAACACACACACACACACACACACACACACACACAGATAATGGACTGTCCTCTGACTGTACCTCTATCCAATTGTGCTTAATTCCTTTTCTACATGACTGCTCTTGCATTTTATTGATGTAAATTGGGATATGAACTAAAAGCCCAAATGTCAATCTGAATCACACACACAAACGCAAACAGCCTCACAAATCTCAAACAGTCTCATTAGCGCCTGCCCCTGAATATGTATCCAAACTATCCACCGTTGGAAATGCAGAACAGAGTGCAATGTTCACAGCCATCACTGAAGCAGTCGCTCTCGCGCTTCCAAACTCCACGGCATGATGTTGCTTTAACCAGCGACAAAACCTCCAGAACCTTCTTTCTGTCTCGCCACCATTAAAAATATTTACATTAAAAAGGTACAGTGTGGAACATTATATCTAAATGGGGAGCAGGCCCCACCTCATGGAGGCTGCCATTCTGCACCACCATGTTTCTACAGTAGCCCAGAACCAAACAGGCTTCGAAAGTCAGGGCTCAGGAATGAAAGTTCAGTTGGTGGTTATAATCTGAAACCTCATCACTTGAGTAATACGTACCATACACACCACTAAATCTTACACACTGTACCTTTAATTACACTTCACCAGCATGTAGGACTGGTGGGGTAGGGGCTTGGGTGCTGGGCTCATGATTAAAAGGTTGTGGGTTCAAATCCCTGAAAGACTTGCACTGTGCCAAGAGCCCTGAACTGCAAATGTGCCTCCCAGCGGTATAAACGGGTACCAGTAAAAATACTGGGAGGGTGGCCTGCAGTGGACTAGTGTCCCATCCAGGAGGAGTTGAACTCCTGGTTGCTTCACGCTACCAAACCAAGCACCGGCCTGAAGAGCCAGTCGGCTTCGGTATAAAAGTCCAACAGACACCCCGACCCCCCACCATCACCATGTCCTAATACATATTACTCATTAATGGGGAACAGCAAGTCATACAAACCAACCTTTTACATTTTGGTGCAAAAGTGATTTTCTTTCAAAAGGTTTGGTTGATGAAGACTGTAGCCATGATTTCAAGTTGAAAATATTAAAAATGAAATGCAGGTGTATTCAGGTACAACGTGGCAGATAAACGATTCAGAAATGTGAGTCATTTTGTACAAGATTCAAGTTTTCACTCATTTAACAGATCATATAATCCTTTCATTCATTTTCTGTAACTGCTTAATCCTAATTTGGGTCATGGGGAGGCTGGCACCCATCTCAGCCAACTTGGGGCGAGGGCAGAGTACACCCTGGACAGCTCACCAGGTTATCACAGGGCGGAAACTGTAGCAGGTTTAGCAGACCTCTGGTGAGTGGGACTTCAACCCCCAACTGTAGGATCAGTGATCCAGCACCTTTACCACCAGATCATATAATTATAAAGAAAATAATAAATAAAGCCAAAACACAAGTACGACTTTATATTACCGCTCAGCAGGATGCACGTCGAAAAACACCGCAATGTCTTCTCAAACCTTTGCTTGTACTTCCTGGCCCGGCGCCAAGCCCAATAACACTCAGAGATAAGAAGATTACAAAACTATGACCTTCACAGAGACAGTAATGACTTTGTTTTAAAGGACCAGCATGATGACGCTCCAGGCTCCAATGTTTAAAATAAATAAATAAATAAAAACCCACACAGACTTCACAACCAGGTGGCGTCTCGCTTCAGAGTGCAACATGACCTCTGCAGCTCTGGTGTAAAACACACAAACCCTCAAAGAAGACCATTTACACTGAGGAGTGTCCGGTTCAAACACAAGAGATTCAAATTAACTTTAGGTGTTCGTTTGGCCTTTAGAAGAAGAAAAGCATGCAACCAATCACACCGAAGAAGACGTTACTCTGAGAAAGGACCTTGGACCACAACCGGCCCTGCACTGGCTTATATAACCTAGTGCCCTTTCCACACTGATGGGACTACCATCCTCTAGTTCTAGACTCTGATTGGTCCCTCATGACATCATGCGTCAACGTGAGCGTGTTTGTTCGGCTCGCCCTTTTTCTCTATTGCTGAGGACATCTGGTTCCCTTCACAAGGTCCATGTACAGGACGGACGTGTCCGAAATAAAGACAGTAAAGAAAATCCTCATACAATGGGCACATAAATCATACAATCTATAAATCCTGCAGTAAATCATACAGTTGGGTCATACTGGGTTGGCTCTTCTACAGTTATAAATCATTAACAATTTAGATATATATTTTTAATTAGCGACATCATCACTGAACTGTTAATCCATTTCAGGATTACAAACCTCTTTAAATAAAGGAAACATGACCTCATTCCAAAGGTCTTACAATTTCTCTATTCATATTCATGTTGACGTTGTTCATGATCAATTCATTACAGCACATGACAGGGACGTCCAGCGACCGCGCAAGATTTAGGGCAGACCAAACACATGACACTGTGACATTTCAGACTGACACGCCCTGGGCCTCCCACGGTTCATGAGTGCAAAACACACAGCACCCCCAATGGCGCCTGATACCCCGGATTCCTTCCTCCACAAAATCTATTCTGAAATACTGTTTCAAAGCCAAAAACCGAACATCTCGTGCTGTCTTGAGTTTTCCGGTCTCTTTGTAACACCGCAAAGGTCAGAACGGGATCAAGCCCTGGTGTAGGATTCATCCGGAATGCATCCATCACCCGAATGACCTTGAGAACATCACAGGTTGAACAGCTCAATGCTCCCCTTGACCATAAGACAAAATTATGTAACTGGGGGGGGGTTTGTTGTTATTCAGTGTAAATGCACTTTAGTCCTCATATAACACAAGACTGAGAATTGAGACTGAATCAAAGCAAATCTAATCTCACACACACACACACACACACACACACACACACACACACACACACACACATACATACATACACACACACACATCTACTTTTCAAAAAGACTACCACTCTGACTCAATGCAAAAACAAGGCCTATCCATCCAATCTCAGTGGAAGAGGAAATGGAATCTGTTTCCCGTTACTATAGCAGAAGAACGCGGTCCCTGACACACACACACACACACACACACACACACACACACACTATCATTTCCTTCAGCAAGCACATCTTAGTGCAAACACTGATACAGTCGAGTCTGTGTGAAGATAACAAGTCGGCGTCAGAACTAATCTCATGGGATTCGTGATGTGCCTCAAAGGAGCATCCAGACAAAAGATCAGGAACGTTAAACGATAAGAATTGTCAGACACGGACACATTGCTAAATTACACCGCACCCTCAATCTGCATGTTTGGCGCACACACAGGCCTAGTAACTGATGGATAAATTCCTGTGACGACCCACAGTAGAGTGGTTAGTTACACCAACCTTGGACACATGGCACCTGGAAGTATGTGTGGGACTCTTGTCTGGCTCTAAAACACTGATACATAGCGAGTGTCTCGTGATAAGACGCACCGGCCACTTTGAAACTCGCCACAATGGCTGAGCACAAAGTGTAACTCAGCTCCCAACACTGGAGATACACCGACTTGGGAATGAACGGCAGCACATCAGCATATGGCGCATTTTCATTTGGTTAAAGTAGGATCTGCCCCAGTATGCCCTGTTGTTGGAGCTACTGGGCTTCAAAGGCTTCTGCTGGTTCGTTTGTTTGGGCCACAGTTTCAGGCAGTGGTGCATGAAGCCACCTTAAAGGAACAGTTCTCTTTAATTTGTCCTGGGTTGGCAGTTTGCTTTACTAAAGGCACTGGATGACGACTCGGTGAGGGCTTTCAGGTACTGCAGACAGATCTGACACTAGAAACTGGATTTAAAGCAAAATCTTACATTTCCCCAGAGCCTTCATTCCAATATTAACTGTAACCTCAACTTCAATTCGAACGCTGGCATCGACATTACAGTGGGACCTCACCTTACGATAGTCCCAGCAAACGAAAAATCCAGGTTACGAAAAACATTTTCCAAAATTTATTGTCTCTGTATACAAAACAAGTTCTCCTTACGAAAGGCGCCAAACGCACCATTCAAACATTCAAACAACGCACGAGCTGCTGTCCCATTGACTATCTTCCAACATCCCTCCCCGCTGGCCTCCCACTGGCTCGGAGGGATGACACAGCTCCCTCCCATTGGCTACTATGGATCACCCATAATGCTTTTAGTGTAAAGGACAGAGTTACTGTTGTTTCATGAGTTTTTTGAATGTGCTCATTGCAACTGTATTTTTTGGCTCAGGCTTTTAACCTTGCATAAACATTTGTAAGATTATAACTCTGCTAAGAAGACATGGTCAACGCACACACACACATACACACACATACACACACACAAGATTCCCAGTGCAAGTGAAAAGAAGAAGCGGGCTCGTGGAATGCGGTTGAGTGATATCGCAAAGGAATATGGCCAAACCCATCTACCATCGGTACGATATTGAAGCAGGAGGAGGTCTTAAAGGTATACTTTTATCATTTTTAGGGGTAGTAGTTTTGGGGGCCTATGGAAGGAATCAGATGTTTTACATGTAAAATGCGTTTCAATTTAAGAAAAATCCAGGTTAAGAAAAAGGCTCTGGAACGGATTAATTTCGTAAGGTAAGGTACCACTGTAATTCTAATTTTAACTTTAATTCTCACTGTAACCTGAACTTGCATTCCAACATTTAACTTTCACTATAATGCTAATTATCTAACTTTTAGTTTAGTTCTGATTTTCAAAACAACAACCATAACTTTAATACTAATTTAACTTGATTTACAGTCGAGGTTTAATTTTTTTCTGTACCCAGACTTTAATTCGAACATTAGCTGTCAGTTTGACTATAATTATAATTAAGGCTTAATCTTATCTTTAACCCCGCCTTTAATTCCAACTCTTACCTTAACCATAGTTATAATTTCATCATTTCAACTTGATCTTTAATTACAGACTTTCACCTTAACTTTTTTTTCTTAATTGATCCAGGTATAAACTCACATGACCCAAAGATCACCACGCACAGAGTTAACCAGACAAAGTAATACAATACATTTAGTAGGTATGTCTGAGCTTTAACACTCGAGCCTAGTGTAACCATATTATATTTTATATTCACCTTTCCCTTCCAGATCATCCCGGACTTGAACTTTTAATGCAACCTCAACCTCCACAGTACTGATGATCCATCTTTTGGTCACCAGAAGACATTTGCTGTTCTCAACAACTATGACTTGTCAGATCGCACACTTTACTTCCCATCTCTACATTCGGTGGAGCGCTTCACAATTATTCTTATAGATTTTTTTTTTTATATATATAAAACTATGTAAATACTTCAGTGGATAATTGTGTTTGATAAGATTTAGATAACAAAAGTTAACAATACGATTAAAACCACGTCCATGTCCAGGTTTAAGACCCACTATCAATGTGTGCCACTGTGCCGCTAACTGGGTCATTAAGAGCTGGCCACGTCTCTCACGGTCTGCGGTGAGAGGCTGAAAAAAAATAAATAAATAAATAAAAAATTTAAAAAACATTGCTGAATGAGTAGGCAGCAAAGCCATCAGTGTATCATTGCCCTGCCCAGGAAACTGCCATGGGTGTACGCTGCCCTCACCCAGAGTTGGCTGAGATGGGCGCCAGCCTCCCTGTGACTCTAATTAGGATTAAGCAGATCAGAAAATGACATTGTTGAAAATGATGACATCACCAGATCAAATTTAATCATTTCCTTGAGCCATTGCCAATATTACCTGTGGTAGCAAAACTCAAGCAGAACAAGACATACCAAAGAAAGAAAAAAAATTACAATACTTTTTTGAACTGAAACCATAACAATACAGAAGTGATGCATGGGAATTAAACACACAACTATTTCTTGGTTGTTCAGTGCAGTTATAGTTTGTGTTTATTGCGGCTTTGTGAATAGACATTGTCTCAAAGCAGCGTCACAGAAATCAGGGTACAGATTCATTCAGGTATAAATACACCGCAGGAAACAATCTGATGGCCTTCTCTCTGTTCGCCAACATGAGTCGACACACAAGGGCTAACCGAAACCCCGTCGAGCCCAGTCATAGAAAGCATCATGGGAAAAATTCTAATTAGAAATTGTTGCACATATAGAACATGGGGTGCTACAGAGTTAAACACTAAAGTGGAGTTCTTATGGTGAATTTTTCCATTTTAAAGTGGGACCATAATGACCGACGTTCCCAGTGACAGACTGTGAGTGGCCATTTTGATTCAGGCACTAGTTACACGGAATAATTAATTTTAATGCTGAGATAGAGAACCTATCAGATTGTGGTGTATATATTATATTATATATACTAACCCATGATACAATTATTCCCAGGAATCATTATAGCAAATCTACCGACGATGATGATGGTCGTGGTTAGCAAATCCCTCTCACGGTAAAAAGGTCCTGGATTTCAGTCCCAGACCCAGTGAGGGTGTTTCTATGTGGAGTTTGCATGTCGTCGTGGGGTTATTTTTGTTTTGTTTTAAAACGTTGGGTACTTCAGTTTTCTCACACAGTCCAAAGACATGCATATTAGGCTGACTGACCTTTCCATATCGCCCCTAGATGCGAATGGTGCACGTTGGCCGTGGGATTTTGCCCGGTATCGACTGGGATCGGCTCCAGCCTGCCTGAAACATTAGAAGATGAATAAGCTGGTCAAGATTACAAGCTGTCAAAATTACCATTTTGGTATTGTGTGCGTTACTGTCGGAACAGGGAACCTCCGAAGCAGTGGTAGTGCAGTTGCTATGGTTTTGTGCTTGTGAGAAAATGGAGGATAAAGAGATGGCAGGGGCGAAGAAAGGAAAAGGAAACCATCAGATTAAGGGAAAGTTTTGAGCGACATCTTCACATCGAGCCAGAACGGCGTAATTCTGAGTTTGTTTATACAATGGCATTTTAAGATGGCATGCCAAACCACAGGTTGATTTACGCCGACAGGTTTAGCTGCAAAACAAACTTTGCAGATTTATATAAAAAAAAAAAAAAAAAAAAAAAAAAAACCTGGAGGGAAAACGGAAGACATGAGAAGGAATCAACAAATAAAAAGTCAGTCATCTAAAAAGATGAGGATGTCACGTTGCGTGATATTTCCTGAATCTGACCGCAACATGGCTGTCACCGAGGAAGCTTACGAGAACCTCTACAGAAGTGTGTTGGGAAGCAAATCTCTGAAATAATGACGGAGATGTGAGACGTGCGCGTTCGTTCTGTAATACAGAAGCTGGATGGTGCAATTTGGGTCTCTCTACAGGAAAAAGCATCAGGACAGCCTGGTTTTTTTTTTTTCCTTTTTGGTGTATGCGCACACACACACACACACACACACACACACACCCTCTAGCCCCATACATGCATGCATACACACATACCACACATTTGCACAGTTAATACACACACACACACACACACACACACACACACCGCAACTACATTCACAGCCTTACCACAGCTCTGTGAACTCCGCACACACTTCTCATTGGCTGTGATGAAACCGAACTGAGATAAAGCAGTTGGTAATGAGTGCAGCTTCACTATACTAAGAATGAACTTTCACACAAATAACAATCTGGATGTTTATAAATGATCAGAACTCAACAATGTTTGCATTGCACCTCTATGTTTGTAGAGCGTGTTACACGCTCTGGTCGAGATTTCATTGGGATAGTGGTATAGGGCGCTGGATCGCTGATCCGAAGGTTGGGGGTTCGAGTATCACCGTCCCCCCCCAGTGCAGCCAACTGGGTTATCAAAGGCCGGCCATGTCTCTCGCTGTCTATAGTGAGAGGTTCATGTAAATGAACAACTGCTGACTTAAGTAAAGAGGAGTTGCAAAGCCGTCGGCGTGTTTCTGCCCCTTGCTAAAGGGTTGTGTCAGGAAGGGCACCCGAAGTAAAAACCTACGCCAAATCAACCGTGCGATTCATTCGCTGTGGCGACCTCTGATAAAGGGGAAAAAGCCGAAAGGAAACCTCAGTGTAATATCTCAGTCTTAAAAATCCCTGGGACCGTATGTGTGCCTCTGATTCACTCCTTTGGCCCAGAGCATCAGAACTAACATTTGCAAAGCAATCTCCTATAAATTCTCACTTGAACCAGAAATGGAACAGTAAGTTTGATTGAAATGATTAAAATGATATTTCTAACTTTAACCTTAACCCTGATAACTTTACCCTTTGTGTTGCCCATTCCTTTAGCTTCTACTGTATATTTCCTACAAATTATGTACAAGAACGAGCGGTTCGAAATGATAAAAATGAATAAAATACATATGTTTCAACTTGAGTTGGTGAAATATTGTTATTCCTCTCCAGTCCTACAGGGGAAGCGCTCGAAACTATTTACATGGCAGGCAGTACAGTTTCCCATGTGGAAAGACGGAATTATAGGCTGACAGTGCAAAAATAACAACTAACTAACTTTTATTCATTTTCTGAATCACTTAATCCTAATTAGGGTTCTTAACGGACTCTGCGCGAGGGCAGAGTACACCCCGGATGGCTCGCCAGGCCACCGCAGGGCAGAAACAAGCTGATGACAATGCAGTTCCTCTGGACAAAAGTCAGCAATGGTTCCTTTACATGAACGTCTCAGCACAGACCGTGAGAGACACGGCCAGCCTTTGTTAACCCGGTAAGTGCACTGGAGGGGGACAGCAGTTACTGTTGACATCGGGACTTGAACCCCGACCCTAGGATCAGTAATCCAGCACCTTACCAGGGGGCACCACTGCCCATAAACCTTTAGTTTAATAAAAATTAAACAAAAATTGTCACATAAAACCAACAACAGTAAGACGGTATTGGAGTATTTACAGAATCACAACACAGATTGAATCAGTACTTCAGTATCGTGATCGTGCCGTATCAGGTGGTCCCAGATTCAACACTCAAGTTTTCATAACATCACCCTGTCTGATTATATTCCTTTTACTAAATATTTAATAATAACTTTACCAAATAAAAACGGTTTCTGCGAACAATGTGTGAACACAAATCTTGTAAGTTTGTGCATTTATAACGGTGAAATAGTGACCTATTGGATGACATGCATGTGTGTGAGACACAGAGAGACAGAGAGAGACAAAGAGTGAGAGTAAGAGAGAGCGCGACACACAGAGAGAAAGAGACAGACAGAGAGAGAATAAAAGACGTGATTCATGAGGGTTTCTTTTCTCTGCTTGACAGCGCTTGGATTTTGCTCCTTGCGGACGTGCAGTTGCCCCCTCATTATAAATTGACTGGCGTTAGCTAATTTTTGAAGGCGTGAACTCTGTCACTGCAGTTGGTTTAACTGTCTTAAACATTAAGAGATGTCCAAGTCAAGAAACATGAAGACGATAAATCAGACTAAGATCGCTTAGAGTTTCTGCCTTCAGGGGACCGGGTAAGTCTGCCCATGCTGTGTACTATACATGGGATCGCCATCGAATGGTTTTTGGGCTGCACTGCATTAAATGGTTGGTTAAGTGCTTGTTTTTGCCTGACGTGAGGGACACTGTAACTTGTGTTGGCTGTGATTGGCAGTTCGGAGAAACGGTTGGCTAAGAACACTGTTGTTTGCTGTGATGAGTATTTTGTGTAAATGGCGTTAAACCTTTTAGGGTCGACGGATTGCTGTCTGTTCCTTTGCGGCGCGTCATGAGTGTGGAGAGGCTTTAGTTTGGCTGGGAAAGAGTATGACGACAAAAACACAAACCGGTCCTCAGCTCGAGCAGAGGATCCGAGACGTCCCGGCCTCACTTCGGCAGCTTTGAACAGTCAGATTTTTCAGTCGTTTTGGGATTTTTGTTTCGGGGATATTTACCATCTGCTCATTCGTCAGATGTGACCATTTTGTCAGTTAACAGATGTTTGTCACAAGACATTGCTAATGTATCACATCATTCACCATTACATTAACATTTACATTAACATTACACACTTACAGCATTTTGTAGACAGAGGGGTGTCATTGAAAACCTATATATTGATTAAAAAAATTTCCGATGCATCGATACATTAGAATATTGCTGTACTGTTCCATAAATGTATTAAATAGAACAGACTAAGATATATTACGGTAGTTTGTACAATGCATTGAATATTTTATTATAAAGTGACCAATTACTAAAGCCAAATCTGAAATGAAAGGCAGGATATAGTTTTTCACCGACAAGATTTTAATTAACACCTTTTTGCATTTAACAAATCTATAAACACTTGTTTACTAGTTAATTTCAAGCAAGTTGTTTCTATTCTACAAACACTTATCAATTGAAAAGTTTAAGAGATATGCCATGTTTACAATTCATGATTATGATGCACATCTGCATTATCCGGTGATAAGTGTCTCTTCTTGTTCAAAAAGTTCGGTGCTGTTGAGAACACGCGGTCTGACGGCACACGAGAAGCAGGGACGTACCCGTTACCATACAGAGAGGCGGGACGTACCCGTTACCATACAGAGAGGCGGGACGTACCCGTTACCATACAGAGAGGCGGGACGTACCCGTTACCATACAGAGAGGCGGGACGTACCCGTTACCATACAGAGAGGCGGGACGTACCCGTTACCATAAAGAGAGGCGGGACGTACCCGTTACCATACAGAGAGGCGGGACGTACCCTTTACCATACAGAGAGGCGGGACGTACCCTTTACCATACAGAGAGGCCGGACGTACCCGTTTCCATACAGAGAGGCGGGACGTACCCGTTACCATACAGAGAGGCCGGACGTACCCGTTTCCATACAGAGAGGCGGGACGTACCCGTTACCATACAGAGGCGGGACGTACCCGTTACCATACAGAGAGGCGGGACGTACCCGTTACCATACAGAGAGAGGCGGACGCGTACCCTTTACCATACAGAGAGGCGGGACGCACCGTTACCATACAGAGAAAGCGGGGACGCACTGCTACCATACAGAGGCGGGACGCACTGCTACCATACAGAGAGGCGGGACGCACCGTTACCATACAGAGAGGCGGGACGCACTGCTACCATACAGAGAGGCGGGACGTACCCTTTACCATACAGAGAGGCGGGACGTACCCGTTACCATACAGAGAGGCGGGACGTACCCTTTACCATACAGAGAGGCGGGACGTACCCGTTACCATACAGAGAGGCGGGACGTACCATTTACTAGGTGTGTCATTGAAAATGGCATTTAGTACTACAGACGCTGTCATGAACACAGGAAGCTATAACATTAGAAGTATCGATACCCCTTTTATAGGTATCGATTATCGCTCGACATAATTATATCGGCGATATTCCGTTTGTCAATGACATCCCTAGTAGACGCCCTTATCCAGAGTGACTTGCATTTATTATTTTTATACAACTAAGCAATTAGGGGTTAAGGGCCTTGCTCAAGGACCCAACAGTGGCAGGCTGATGGGACTGGAGCTTGAACCACCAACCTTTGAATTCCTAATCCAGAGCCTTAACCACAACCACAACCACCAATCATCATTTGCTTACCCTGGGTCGTTATCGCGGTCATCATGCTTCTGTTCCATAACCGTGGTCTTTCTGAAGGCCGACCACTGTCATCATCATCAGCTCTGACTTCCCAAGTCCAGCTCAAACCCTTCGCTGTCTTCCTTCAAAATCAGGCATTCCTCAGAAATTCCAGAAACTGAAGAATTGGGAAATGTTTCCATATTTCACTCTCATTGAAACCCAAATTATTGACCATTGGTTTCTTTTTAAATAAAACTGCATCTCTGGGCTCCTGAGTGGCGCATCCTCAAGGTGCATGACGGTTAACCCAGAGATCGCAAGTTCAAATCCGGTTTAATGTCACAGCACAGCCATCCGGGGCTGGGACTCCGTGGAAGCCGATTCGTCGAGCTCTCACGGTAGGGAGGGACGGCATACTCTCACTTCCCTGTCACTAAAAGCAATTGCCAGCCAATCATGGACATCTGTGAGCTCATTTGTACGAGGAGGTGGATAGTATTTCCCTCCAAGTCTGTAAGATCGCCCCCAAAATACTCATATGCCACAGTTCAAAAAGAGGCTGGTGGCTAGTATCGTATGCAGGGATCCCAGTAAGGTTTAGAAAAAAAATAGAGGAAACTGATTAGAAATAGAGGAAGTTAAATATTTCAACTGGGGGTCAAGGGGGCCGCAGGGCCCCTTACGGGGTACAGGGGCAGAGCATGTCATGTAAAAAAATCATGCAAACAAGTTAATCATTGCTTTGTAACATGCATAAACACTAAACACCACAGTTCAAATAATGTAAAAAATACTTAAAGGTTATTTCAGTGTAGATAAACACACATCATTCAAGTAGCATAGCCCTATGGCTCATCATTCATGTGTAACATCATTATGAAGTAATTATGAACTCATTTGTAGAATGATCACATGACACAACACACATTATCACAACAAATATTTGTGTTCAACTCGTGAGCATACCTGCTACATGTTGGTATGTTAATAGTATAACACTATAATTCAAAATGTTCACATGTACTCTGCACTAGTAAACAGTCTCACACTGTACTTCTTACGTAAATCTAGAAAAATGACTCACAAGGCAGTTTGTAGTTTTGTTTTCTCAATTTTTTGCTTTTTGGCATGTTTACTCCGCTCACAATGCTGTTTCAATGCCAACGTTTCAACCAACCTATATAGTGGTACCACACCTTACGATAGTCCCAGCAAATGAAAAATTCAGGTTATGAAAAACATTTTCCAAAATTTTTTGTCTCTGTATACAAAACAAGTTCTCCTTACGAAACGCACCAAACGCGCCATTCAAACGCGCTATTCAAACATTCAAACAATGCACGAGCTGCTCTCCCATCAATGATGTTCAAACAACCCACCCCGCTGGCCTCCCATTGGCTAGGAGGGATGACGCAGCCACCCCCCATTGCCTATTTCCCAACATCCCACCCCACTGGCCTCCCATTGTCTCGGAGGGATGACGCAGCTCCCTCCCATTGGCTATTATGGAGCTGCATCTCCCATAATGCTTTTCGTGTAATGGACAAGAGTTACTGTTGTTTCATGAGTGTTTTGACACAGGCTTTTAACCTTCCATAAACATTTGTAAGATTATAACTCTGCTCAGAAGACATGGTCAGCACGCACGCACGGTCTTAAGAGGTATACTTTTATAATTTTTAAAGGGTTTAGGGGGTAGTATCGGAGCCTTGGAACGAATCGCACGTTTTACATGTAAAAAGCGGTTCAAATTTATGAAAAATCGGAATTCTGCTAAATAGCGGACATCTGGGATCCCTGATTGTAGTCACAAGGGGGGGGGGGGGGGTGCATGCTTTCATCCCTACCTGGTCGGTGATGGTCCTGTGCGGTGGTCATTATTGCGTGCTACATTGTAAAATATGTTACATTTCTAAGTTTAAAATAACTAAACATTAGTGAGGTGATATTTACGGCAAAGTTGAATCAAATATACAGTAACTACTATGGCACGTTTTAACTCGTATGACAACATGCTCCATTTCACAGATCCATGATAACTTTTCATTTATTTTCTGAACCACTTAATAATAATTAGGGTCGCGGGGAGGCTGGCGAGCACCTCAGCCAACTCCGGCGTGGGCAGAATACACCCTGGACAGCTCGCAAGACCACTACAGGGCAGAAACACACTGACAACTATGCAGCCTACTCTTTACGAAAGTCAGCAATGGTTCTCTTACACGACCCGCACACCACAGACAGTGGAAGACATTGCTGGCCTTGAATAGCCCAGTTAGGTGCACTGGGGGGGGGACAGCAGTGACAACCCGTCGATAGTGGGACCTGAACCCCAGACCTTACCGCTGGGCCACCACTGTTCTTCCATGATTACTTTGTCCAGAAAACAATGCTACATAGCCTGTCCCATAAAGAACACTCAGCTCATACTGCCACCTAGAGGTAAATACAAATCATAAACTTCATCTTACTTCAAAAACAGGCAGAATTCACTCAAAATTAACCAGTGGAATAATGAAAAATAGTGTTTCTCTACAGAATTTTACTTATCCAGGCAGCACATTGCAGAGGCTTACTAAGAGGCCAAACGAACATATGTATGTAGGGTAATGCTCATACTGCTGAAGATAATGATGTTAGAAATTTAGTTTTTAAACGAGAATCACGTTCTTAAAAAAAAAAAAAAAAAAAAAAAAAAAAAAATCACTGATGAAACTTAACTAACATTTTTATGTAGACTACAAATTATAAGTGCAAATCCTATATGCATAGGGGGTCATAACTTCCCCGTGTCTGTGCCATGCTGCGTCGACACATTGTCAGAACAAGCCTGAGCAGGTTCCTGAAAAGTCTGCAGACAATAGTGAATACAAACGAAGTTCTTTTACTCCACATGTCTTTAACCTTCACATTCACCTCACATTCACTATCGCTATTCACTACACCACCGTGCTGCCCACCAGTTCATTTCACTTTTAATTCTCTTAATTTTAATTTCACTTTTAATTTTAGGAAGCCTGTCGGCAGAATGGTATTATATTTTTATCGTACAGTGCAAAAAGTTAATAGCCCATGATGTCATACTTCTGAACTTATGCGCCCGGAATGTTAACTTGAATGGTTTTAAATGAACCTTTCACGCCGATCTTGTCTTGATACTTCAAATTTTATCCGTAACAATAACCTTTACCTTCAAACCTTCCTTAATTCTTAATTAAAACTTAATTCTATATTTCACAAATGGCACCACCTCCCAGCAAGAAGGTCCTGGTTTCAAGTCCTGGACTTGGCAAGAGTGTTTCTGGAGTGTTCTAGCCATGTTTGCACGAGTTTCCTCTGTGTTTCCTCCCGCGGTCCAAAGACATGCACGTGTGGCTGATCCAAGTTGGCCCTAGGTCTGAGTGAGAGTGTGAATCAATTATGTGGGGGGTTTGCACTGTGAAAGCTCTGGCAAACTATTCAGGTTGTGTCCCATCTTAATCAGAGTCAAATGGGAAGGGCTCAAGCCTCGTCTGTACACCCTGAACAGCTCGCCAGGACATTGCAGGGAAAACACACATACAACCATTCGCACTCACTCTCACTTAGGGGCAACTTGGAATAGCCAATCAGCCTACCTGTATGTTTTTGGGATGTGGGAGGAAACTCATGCAAGCGCGAGGAGAACATGCAAACTCCACACAAAAACTCAGGACCCCGTTGGAAATAAGTTTTACCAAACTTTATGGGCTATCGTTGATTTCAACGACACTTACCCAGGGTAGTTTTATTTATTTTGTTATTCTTCTTCTGAAAATGAGCACAAGCCCGCAGGGGGGTCTGGGGGGGCCTGGGGGGGCCACCCCCAGAAAGATTTTTAAAATTCATGTGCTCTGTGGTGCATTCTGGGCCCATATTTATGAGAAAATCAGACAAGCTAGAAGTAAATAAAACTAAAAGTTTATATTATAAAAATAGTATTTCTTACAAGAATAGTAGACTTCTTAAAGGAAAGTACATAAAACTTCTTATTTGAAAAATCTAACAGTTACCTTACTAATATAGAACATTTGTGAATCAAACTGCTACCCTAATCTGTCAAAACTGTTTATGTAATATCATTTTCTCATGATTTTATTAATTTAAATATCTTCCAACTCTGAATCTGGTTCAGAGTCACAGAGTTCCATTTTCCTGTTTGCAATGCATTCTTTCACTAACCAGTACTGACAATAAAAATGCTGCATAAAGAATGTTATCCCGAACACTATCATGTTCATCAATCTGCTTTTGAAAGGTGACACAAAACTTTTTTACCTATTTCATGAGACACAGATGTTATCGAAACAGTGGAATCGTTGGTCTTGAGTCGCTCCCACAACGTATTTAATGTTGGTTGTTTAGATCTACTTCGGTTTGGCGCCATGCTTATCGGTACGACTCACATCAGTTGGGACTATATTTTACCCAAGTTTGTAAGACCTGTCACGATCTAAATCTACACGGGAGCACAGGCAAATGGCGGGACGTACATAAAAAGCGCTTTTGAATGAGGTAGCATAGTGCATCATGGGATATCGGAAGTGAACCGATTGAGAAATTATCAAAACAAATGATTATGTTGTCAAGTACATAGCTTAACAAAGCCATGAAAATGTTTGTATTAAAGATTATTATTATATTATTTACTATTATAAAATATAACCGGCGCTTCCGCCGGCTGCCGACACTTAATGAAAAGCATGGTATGAGTATTATTTGCAAATATTGAAATCAAATAAAATCAAATCAAACTCCCCGAGACTTTGATTCGTACCCGGACCCTTATTGCTGTGAGGGGACCATGCTAAGCCATCTGCATGTTTCTGCCCAGTGATGGCCTGTCAACTGTACATATCATTATGTCCCATGTTAAACTCCTGGTTCCTCTCAAGCACAGCACAGCGGATCTGATCAGACTTACAGAGAGTTTCACTTTTATCCAGTTCATTATAATACTGGAGTCAATTTGTTTCTTCTTTGAAAGTTTTAGGAGTTCAGAAATGCATCGTTCTGCTTCTCTTCCCGAACCTCCGTGTCAGCCACGCCCCTCTGTTGAAGCCTAGTATTAAGAGTACCTTAGGATAATGTTTAATCATATTTAATACTAATATGATATATCTTTCTATAGATTATTTCATTTCTATTTGTTCATCGATTTCATTTGATTTTACTTTCGACCTCGGACGATGGGAGATGGGAGACTTTGGGTTGTTTTGTGTTAGTTTAGGGTTTTTTTTTTGCATAATTGGACTTGTTTTTGTGCCATTTTAATTCTATGAATATTTATTAATTTATTTTTTAAAAATCCGCGACGCGATGAAGCCGCATTAATTGAAGCACAAAGTAGCGAGAGATCCCTGTATATTACCAATTAAATCACAAAACACTGTAAAAAAAAATTCTATGTAAACCCCCCCATTAAATTATCACATACAGCATGTAATACTGTTTTTAATACATCATATTTGGTCCAATTCCTTTGCTTGTTCAGATGGCTGCAGCAGGCTGTGTTTGGCTGGAAGTTCCTTTCATATCTGGCAACCAGCTGTGTCGAAATGTTATCGGGTAATGTGCAAGTGAGGTGGGATCGTACAGGCCAAAAGGCAAACACATGTCACCAGGGAAACAGAATTTCAACCAAGTGTACAGTATACTGGTTATAATATTGCTATCAGAAAAGCCAGTGTTTTGACTGAACAGATTCCTTAAAATACATGACGTGCCCAACACGGGAGTGAAAAAGCAACCCTGGTGTAAACACGCAGGGCACATATAGCACATGTGACGTATATTTGGGTCTGGAACAGGAGGCTGGCATAGCTTCGCACGGCTGAGAGATCTGATTTCAGCTTACAGTCTCAAACCTGATCCAGTCATGCCTTTAAAGTATTACAGGCTCACACGCCTCCACATACCACACACACACACACACACACACACACAGTATATACATACATATATACATATGCAACAAAATCGCAAAAAATATCTAGAACATTTCCAAATATCCTTAACTTTTTTTTGTAGTGTGAGATATATATATATATATATATATATATATATATATACACACACACACATACACACACACACACACACACACACACATACACACAAATACACCACTTTGGACCTTTCCCCGAGGTGACCTACACCCATTTATATTTGCATATGCAGGCAGATGATAAAAATTGTTGTAGTGCTTGCTGTGCCAAATGCACGCTGGGGTAGATCCAACTGACAGTTTGTGGTCTGTACTTAGAACATGGTCTTAAGAACTCAGGAAACCGTGGACACCAGAGAACGACAGTAAATGAGTGAGGTTAGTTATTTATCTTGCTACCCTACACAAAGGCAGGGCAACGGTGCAATCATGACCAAGTCTTGTGATGGGGAACATCGATATTTTCCTCAGATGTGTTGGAATTCACTCAGAAAATAATCTGTCGGCTCAAACACTATGATACAGGTAAACACTATGATACACTATGATACAAAAAGCAATGATTGGCTCATTTATGTGTTACACGTTTCTCTTTAATTATTGCACATGAACACTAGATTCAGGTTCACTGATTGTTTGGCCCACATTCAAGACTTCACCTTCAGGTCTAGAAAACAAACTTCAAAAGGTGTCATCCTCCACCCCCCCACACCCACACACAATATTCCAGCAATGGCCAGAATGCTCATCTGGTTCAGAATTTCAGTTCTTTATATCAAAAATCAAATTTTATATATATATATATATATATATATATATATATATATATATATATATATATATATATGTAATCAAATTATTACTGTATTTATTATAAATATTTATATATTATAAATATTAATTTTTTAATACACTGTTTAAATCCTGTAAGGGAAATTATTTCCTCTGCATTAACCCAGCCCAAGTGTGCACACACATTTGGAGCGTCCGGAGAGCAGCTGGGGGTTAGGTGCCTTCTCAAGGACACTTCATCCATTTATGTGGAGGAAGGGAAGGTGCAGCTCACTCCCCTACCACACATTTGGGAATTGAACCAGTGACCTATCGGTACCAAAGATGTCAAGCCTTTAAACATCTAGAGGTAACTACAGTCTCCTACAGATATCAAAAATATCTAAAGGCTTCTAGAATTAACAAAATATCAATTCTAGAATTTACAAGCATCTTGAGCTGTATAGAAATCTCTAACATCAACAAACCCTGAAAAATCAAGAAATATCAAAAAGCCTCTAGAAACGCCCATCAGTTTCTGTGAATGTACACATCCAGACATCCCTGAGAACATCCAAAAACATCTACAAGCTTCTCCAGAGACCTGGAAATGGTTACAAACCTCTGTAATCATTTAGCAATGTATAAAAATCTCCAGAATTACCTGCAAAATTGTTCAGAAACCTATAAATGTCTACAAATGCTCCTTATGGAGTCACTGATCCCAAAGTATCCTCAAAATCTTAGAAATTATTCCAAAAAGTTCTACCAGCATCAAAAAAATCTGCAAAACTCTATAACAACCGAGGAGTGTCAGATATTGCCAAACATACCTATAAATACCTCAGGACTTCCAGAAGTGCCTACAAACATAAAACATGTCTAGCAGGATTAATACAAATATCTAGACACTTCCACAAACATATAAAGTTAAGATGTCAAAAGCCTTCTAAAAATCATTCACATGGATTTAGAAGCATCTACAAATCCACATTCAGCTTTATTTTCAAACATGGATTTGAAGACATGGTGAAATATTTGATCAAATCTGAAATAGCACAGTGGTTAGCAAGTCCGCCTCATAGCAAGAAGGTCCAGGGTTCAAATCGCAGCTCAGGTGTTCCTGTGTGGAGTTCCATCTTCTCACTGTACTTGCATGGGTTTCCTCACAAAGTCCAAAAACATGCACAGTAGACTAACTGGCTGTTCCAAATCAGCCCTAGGTATGAGTGGTCATGTGAGTGTTCGTCCTGTGGTGGCCTGGCGAGCTGTTCAGGGAATACTCCGCCCTCGCTCAGAGTTGGCCGAGATAGGCGCCAACCACCCTGTGACCCTAATTAGGACTAAGCGGTTTAGAAAATAAATAAATAAAATCAAAATGCAACAGTGATGCCTAGAAGTTCATTCATTCTAAAGCTAAAAAAAAAAACATTTTTCTGAAATATCTCGAACATACACCTCAAAAGCACTGAAGGTAAACGATATCAGATATTTGACCTTGCTGTGACCTTGTTTAAATTGATTCCTAAATATAATCAGGTCATCTGTTGGATGCGCCAATAATTCTATAAAATTCCTCGTTTTTTGAGAGATCACGCCGATGACAAGATCATGTGGACACGCAGCAACATAAAACCCTCACCATCTTGTCGCACATGTATTTTAATAAGAATATTTTTAAGCATACAGTGGTACCTCACCTTATGAAATTAATCCATTCCAGAGCCTTTTTCCTAACCTGGATTTTTCGTAAATCGAACTGCATTTTACATGTAAAACGCGTGATTCATTCCAAGGCCCCCAAAACTACCCCCTAAACCCTTTAAAAATTATAAAAGTATACCTTTTAAGGCCTCCTTCTGCTTCAATACCGTACCGATGGTAGACGGGTTTGACCATATTCCTTCGCAATATCACTCAACCGCATGCCACAAGCCCACTTCTTGTCACTCGCACCGGAAATCACATGCGCGAGTGTGTGTGCAGACCATGTCTTCTTAGCCGAGTTATAATCTTACAAATGTTTATGGAAGGTTAAAAGCCTGAGTCAAAACACTCATGAAACAACAGTAACTCTGCCCTTTAAACGAAAAGCATTATGGGAGATGCAGCTCTATAATAGCCAATGGGAGGGAGCTGCGTTATCCCTTCTAGCTAATGGGAGGCCAGCGGGGCGGGATTTTGGGAGATAGTCAATGGGAAAGCAGCTCATGCATTGTTTGAATGTTTGAATGGCGCGTTTGGCACGTTTCGTAAGGAAAACTTGTTTAGTATACAGTGACAAAAATTTTGGAAAATGTTTTTCGTAAACTGGTTTTTTCATTTGCTGGGACTATCGTAAGGTGAGGTACCACTGTAAAACAATGGGAGAAGATATAAGGTGCACTGTGCTTTGAAAATTTCACCGGCATGAAAAGTTCATTCCTTTTCTGAATCTCTTAATCCTATTATAGTTACAAGGAAGCTAGAGCTGATCTCAGTCAACTCTGGAAGACAGTTGGGTACCCCTTGAACACCTTTGCCAGACCATCACAGGGCTAACATACACAAAAGCATTCACACTCACTCACACCTAGGGGCAATTTGGAACGGCAAATTATCCTAACGTGCACGTCCTCGCTCAGCCTGGGACTTTCTTCCTGTGAGGCAGGCGTGCTGAGGACTGCTGTACACTGCCATGCCACCCCTTCAGAGTTGCTTTTGCAAGATAAGTTCATTGTGAAGTAAAAAAATAAAGAAAATAACAAGACGAGGAAGAAGAGAGCAGTAAAATGAGAAAGGAGGACATAATGAATGAATTTCACTAGAAATTAATTCTGGTGAAGGTGAAATAAAGGTCACTTCTCTCATGACAGGAACACAAGAGTAGCTTCATTTACACCAGAGCTCCTGAACTGCAGAGCATCAAATCTCCCCAAACAGGAAATAAAGCAGGGTGGGACTGCTGAGCTGTTTTATATATAGTCTGTTTTTCTGTGTTATTTTTTCACAATCTCACTGATACAGCAGGTTTCCTCACAGGAGGGACGCCACACACGCTTCATGGTCACAGTCACAGGGTCACACACCCACCCGCACACAAATTAGGAACCACATATGGGGGGGACAGGCAATACACATGAGTGAGAGACATCATACTCAAAAGCGTTCTCAAAGCCAAGTACTTCCTGTACATCAGCGTACTCAGGAAGAATAAAAACTAGAATATCAAAATATGACAGTACAGTGGTACCTCACTTTACGAAATTAATCCGTTCCAGCACCTTTTTCGTAACCTGCATTTTTCATAAATTGAACCGCATTTTACATGTAAAATGCGTGATTCGTTCCAAGGCTCCCAATACTACCCCCTAAACCCTTTAAAAATGATAAAAGTATACCTTTTAAGACCTCCTTCTGCTTCAATATCGTACCGACGGTAGACGAGTTTGGCCATATTCCTTTGCAATATCACTCGAGCCCGCTTCTTCCTTTCACTTGCACCGGAAATCACACGCACGTGTATGTGTATGTGTGTGTGTGCGTGTGTGTGTGTGCGCACGTGTGTTGACCATGTCTTCTTAGCAGAGTTCTAATCTTACAAATGTTTATGGAAGGTTAAAAGCCTGAGTCAAGAAATAAAGCATGAAACAACAGTAACTCTGTCCTTTACACGAAAAGCATCATGGTAGATGAAGCCCTATAATAGCCAATGGGAGGGAGCTGCGTTGTAGCCAATGGGAAGCCAGCGGGGCGGGAAGTTGGGAGATAACCAATAAGAGGTAACTGTGTCATCCCTCCTAGCCAATGGGAGGCCAGTAGAGCAGGATGTTTGAACATCATTGATGGGATTGTAGCTCGTGCATTGTTTGAATGGTGCGTTTGAATTTTTAAGATTGCGCTTTCGTAACGTGAACGTTTGTCGTATTCAGAGACAAAAATTTTCGGAAAATGCGTTTCGTAACATGCATTTTTTGTTTGGTGAGACTTTTGTTAAGTGAGGTATCACTGTATTCCATGGTACAGAGGTTTGCAGAAGTATTCGGACCCCCGAAGTTTCCCCATTAGGTCATATTACAACCACTAACATGACTATATTTTGTTGAAATTTTATCTGATACAATTGACCAGGGATGTCCAATCTTATAAGGAAAGGGCCGACGTGGGTGCAGGTTTTCAGTTCAACCACACAGTAGAAACACCTTCCACCTGTTTCAATCAGTGATCTTAAAAAAAATTTAATTAAAAAAAAAAAGAATAGATTACACATCCGTGTTTCTATTCTGAAGTGAGGCCTTCTTGATGAGATCACCTTGCTTTAAGATCATCAAAATGGAGCTGCTGAAAGCTCAAAAACATCACTGCTCAAAAAAATCTCAAAATGTTACTGCTGATGGTCAGTTTATGAAATTATTTCACTGATTTCATTGTTTTTAATAGATTAAAATCTTTTTAAAAACTCTGCCTAGTTGAAGTTTGACCCAAAAAAGTAATAAATTGCCCATGTAATCATTTCCTTTATCCCATCTTTTTATGCAGTTCGAGTACAACTCAACAGTAACGTGGTCTCACCAAGATGGCTGCCACCAGCTTCAGAACTGAAACACTATTGTATAGCTTAGTGTTTTTGTTTTGTTTTGGAGAGCAGTGACTGAAACAGGTGGAAGGTGTGGCTACTGGTTGAACTACATGGTTGAAGAGAAAACCTGCACTCACAAAGGCCCTTTGCGAATAAGATTGGACATCCCTGCTACAGACCGACATAGAGTAATGCATAATTGTGAAGTGGAATGAAAAAAATGATAGTTTAAATTTTTTTTTTTGGTACAAATTCTGAAAAGTCTGTCTGTCTGTCTGTCTTCCTTTCGGCTTTTTCCCCTTTTACTCGTGAGTCGCCACAGTGAATCATCTGATTCGCACATTTGATTTGGCAGAGGTTTTTACGTCGGATGTCCTTCCTGTCACAACCCTTTTTCGCAAGGGACAGAAACACGCTGACGACTTTGCAGCCTATAAATTCTGAAAAGTATGGCATGGATTTCTGTTCTGCTCAGTCAGACAAAAGTCTTGCCACAGATTGTCAATTGGATTTAGGTCTAGACTTTAACTGAGTGATTCTAACACATACGTTTTGATCTAAATCATTCCATTTTAGCTCTGGCTGCGTGTTCGGGATCGCTGTCCCGCTGGAAGGTAAACATGTGCCCCAGCCTCAAGTCTTTTGTGGAGTTTAACAGGTTTTCCTCCAAGATTGCCCCGAATTTACTGTAGTTCCACCCATCTTTCCATGAACTCTGTCGAGCTTCTCTGTCCCTGCTGAAGGAAAACAGCCCCACAGTATGATGCTGCCACCACCATGTTTCACGGTGGAGCTGGTGTGTTTTTCAGCCATAATGTTCAATTTAGGTCTTACATTTCCAGTAGACCTTCTTCCACATGTTTTTGGTGTCTCCTATATTTCTTATGGCTTTCCCCCTGCCACTCTACCGATTGTGTGTCACTTTGTCCGTCTTTCTTTCGGCTTTTTCCCTTTTACTCGGGAGTCACAACAGCGAATCATCTGATTCGCACGTTTGATTTGGCAGAGGTTTTTACGTCGGATGCCCTTCCTGTCACAACCCTTTTTAGCAAGGGACAGAAACACGCTGACGACTTTGCAGCTCCTCTTTACGAAAGTCAGCAATGGTTCTTTTACATGCCTCACACCATAGACAGTGAGAGACATGGCCCGCCTTTGATAACCCAGTTAGCTGCACTGGGGGGACAGTGACAACCTTGTGGAGAGTGGGACTCAAACTCCCAACCTTTGGATCAGCGATCCAGCACCCTATACCACTAGACCACCACTGCCCGATTATGTGTCACTTTGTGTTGGTCTATAACATAAAATCCCAACAAAGCACATTTACGTTTGTGGTTATAATGTGACAAACTGTGGAAAAGTTCAAAGGGACATGAACAATTTCACAAGGAATTAGAAATGAGCCCCAGATACACTCCAGTAACAGAGATCAGAAAAAAGAAAACATCACTGATGTGGTTCTTTGGTGTACGCTAAATGTTAAAGATAAGTATACGGATACTGTAGATTTTCTATACATGTATTCACTTGCTCGTCCCAACACGTAGATGGTTCAGAAACATTCTGAACGTCTCACTACACAGCAATGAGTTTAGGAATATGACCACAAAGCTGAGAGTGTGGTGAGACTGAAGGTGCAGCTGCAATAATGCATTTCATATCACAGGGGTTAAAAACTTGACACGACACAATGAGTCCTCGAAAAGGCTGAGCAGAAAAAAAGGTTTCTACAGGAAGTGGATATTAAATGCAGATGGAGCCGTGAGGAAGACAGAAAGCTGAAATAATAAAACAAAACACACCTATAACAAAAGTAAACTTCCCATGCCATGGCTCCCTGCACATGTGTGTGTGTGTGTGTGTGTGGGGAAGGGGGGGGGGGGGGGGGGTGGAGTGTTGTGTGTCCTCACAATGCATCCGATTCCCCACAATGCATCTGATTCCCGATAAGCCCAACACACACTGAGATGGAGTCATGCTGATCATTTAGACCAGCTCAGATAAAGAGTTGATGCTTTCCTAATGGCTTCATACTTCTCTTTTTTTCCTATAAACACACACGCCCTCAGAGTGATGTGATCGAGAGCTATTAAAGCTGCTGCTGCTGCTGCAAAACAAAGTCTCTGGATGTCCAAACTCTTCGACGCTGTAAGCTGAGACATGTGTGTAACCAAAGTGTGTGTAGAAAATTACATCACGCTAAGGATCAGGAAGATGTGCATTACACGTTACCACGGGACTGTTTTAAACTCGTGATGGAATTCTGCCCGCAGTAATCAGGAAGATTTCGACAGAGAGGGAGAGACACTAAAAACAAGACAGGAAGAAGTCTGAAGAAAACAATACCGTGAACCGTGAAATTTACCCCCCCTACACGTTCATACACTGACCACGTGCACCTCTGTTAACAAACATACACATTACAACTATTGCACGCACTGCTCTGCCCCCTGCAATTGCACACGTCACTCTCAACTGTACCGAGGACATTTTCACACCTGCCGCAGGTTAATTATTTATAACAGCCCATCAACACTGCACTAGCCTATAGTTTGCATGGCGCCACTCTCTCTGTAACTCATCTTCAGGCCCAGCATATGATCCAGACCCAGGAAATACGCTGGGATCAAGCCCAAGTGTAGTTCAGTTTTAAGCTAAAAGTCTACGATCTTTTTTGTGTTTGTTATTTTTTCCGTGCGGTTTGCCAAAGTAAACATTGCTTTCTGGTGCCAATCAAGCTCTCTGAAATGGAAAATTAAATTGAATTGAGGGATTATTATCTGAGGCGAAAGAGAGAGACCCTCAGGAGAGAGAGCGATAAACATCATACATGTGTGATTCATTAATACGTGCACTAATATGAACACCTCATGGTTTCTGTGATGACCAGTTCAAATCAATAGTTTGTTAAGAACGCGGTGATGAGTATTGTGTATACTGTAAATGGTGTTAAACCTTTGGGCAGTGGTGGACTGGTGATAAAGGTCCTGAATCACTGATCCTAGGGTTGGGGGTTCAAGCCTCACTCTCCATGGGTTGTCCCTGTCCCCTCAGTGCACTCACTGTGTTATCAAAAGCCACAGTCTGTCACTGTCTATGGAGTGAGGTTCGTGTAAAACAACCATTGCTGACTTTCCACAAGAGGAGCCACATAGCCGTCAGTGTATTTCTGCCCTGCGATGACCTGGCGAGCCGTCCAGGGTGTACTCCGCCCTCGCCCGGAGTCGGCTGGGATGGCCGCCAGCCTCCGCGTGACCCTAATTAGGATAAAGTGGTTACAGAAAATGAACGAATGGTGTTAAACCTTTGAGTGCCGATGGCGTTCTATCTGTCCCTGTGCAACATGTGAGGATAGGCTTTAGTTTGGCCTTTGATAAAGTGAGATGAGAGGAACACAAACAAGACTCTGCACCGGGATTCTGCAAGAGTGACGGAGAGACTCCAAGACAGTGATGGGGGGGCCTATGCCGGAGACGGGGACCCCACAAGGGAGACACACTTCTGACAGTGAGGGTAAAAGAATGAGACAGTGAGCAGCACAAGACTCTGGGTGGGGTGGGGTGGGGTGGGGGGGGAGGTGGGGGAGGGGAAGGGGGAGGGGAGAGTGGGTGGGGGGTGTGGCTAGAAAATGAGCAGCACTCTGAGGAGAGTTTTGGGGAAGCAGTTGGAACAAAAGTAAGAATAAGAGACTCAGGGAGGGAAAAAAAGGCAGGTTTGCTTTCAAGCCCAACTATTATCTCAGCCTGGAACTCATCCAACTATGATTCATGTTCTTTTTCCCTGCAGTCACTTATGAGAGAAAATATGAGCAAAAGACACGTTACCTCACCTCTCCACAAACACACATCTAAAATAACAAATAATCCCAGCACCTCAAAGAACCAACACCACCACCATCCATCATTTCTATCACCTCATTCAGCCATAACATTTCATTCCCTCAGATTCATCAAGAAAAATGAAACATTCATCAATAAAGACAGACTTCACTCCTGACTGAGAAGTCTACCTTTTAGAATTAAACTTTTTTTTTTTATCAACACACAAAATCATCAGCCGATGACACCATTCTGGCAACCCACAGTTGTTTGTAAACAATCAGTTATCTGGCAACCGGGACGATAAACGCCATCCTTATCCTTAAACGCAGGCTCTGGATTAATTACCTGACCAAGCGTCGAAAAGTACAGTACTCAACAGTCTGCGCAAAAAACGCGCAGCGCAGTCACTGTAAAACACCATGTGATCTTCACTCGTAACCATGGTGACAGGGCGAGCGTTCGGCCCACAATTGACTCTCGAGCGCATTGAGAAACAGAAGAAACAACTTTAAAACGCAGCGAAATAAGGAATGAAATCGGCGCACGCATCACATGATAAAGCACGATAATAACCATAATAACGATAAATAAAAGCGTAATCACCTTGACACGCGTTCACAAACACAATCTGCTCCTTTCATTCAATCCCGCGCGCACAGTCCGAAAGAGTGTTCCCGTGAGCGAGCTATCCCGCGCGAGACCCTTCTGAAACACGAAAAAAAAAGGCTGCGTCGAAATCACGCAGAAATATCGCGAGAACTCAGTCAAAAGCAAAGGAACAGGTATCACTATTTGGCAGGAAATACCATCAGGGTTTTCATACAAGGGAGCAAATTGTAGCAGGAGTAAATCTCATCGGCTCTCGAAAACGACTAAAATAGAATACAGTACTGTTTCCTTGTGTGTCAGCCGACTTTACCAGAACAATAAAGTCCCTAGCCGAATATTTACTTTTAATTTTTAAATAAAAATATACTGCTATATTTTAATATTTATGTTTGAAATATGAGATGGGGTGAAATAGCACCACAATAGTGTCAGTGTTTCATGTTTTTGTTTTTGTTTTCTAGATGCTTCCAGTACATTAACCCATTCATCCATACATAATCTTCCGCCGGTCTGAGGTCGAGTCAGAGAGGAAACAGGCCTCGGAGGGAAACCCAGGCATGTCTCTCACCCTCTACACTCTCCAGCTCCTCCTGGGGAATCTCGGGGTATTCTCAGGCCACAGGGTTATCCCTCCATTGAGATCTGGACCCAGGGTTGGGTGTGCCTGGAACACCTCTAAAAGGAGGCGAGACCTGGAGGCACTCCAATCAGATGCCTGAACCACGTAAACTTTTGATGAGAGAGAGCATCCTCGCCCTATCTAATTCTGCAGAGACCCTCCCAAAGAAACTCATTGCGGCTGCTTGTTTCCACGATCTTCACCGATCTGTACGTTCATCATTCCTATACTGTATTTCAAAAGTGTTTTATCTTATTCAATTCTTTTTGCCATTCCACCTACTGGCATGCTTTTGGGAGTTGATGGGACCTGGATATATATCCATGGGACAATGAGACAATATGAAATATTACCCAAAATAAATTATTTATTAAATGTATCTACATGGCTACTACATGAGCACACATGGTTAGGACTTCCTAACACTTGTTTGATGTTATCACTACACCCAGGACAGAAGTCAATGAAATACTCTCTCTCTCTCTCTCTCTCTCTCTCTCTCTCACACACACACAAACACACACACACAGTATCTCTGCTTCTAGATCAAGAATTAAACGTAGCTCAAAAGAAAGGCTCACAGAACATCGTTTGGATTCGCACATTAGAAAATACAGTCAGCAGTTACCCATTCGCGGTTCAGCGCTCACAGCCTCGCATACTCGCAGATTAGCAGCAAGCCCAGCAAGCCCAGAAGTTACTGGCACGTGATTCAAATTTAGCCAGTGGCTGAGAGCTTTTGTTCTCCCTCCTGCTGATTGGCTGCAGATGTTGTGTACACCTCTTTTTTTCTCTTTGGCGCACATGTCATCAATGTGATTGCTTGAATTGAGAATTCACGTTTTTTGTGTGTGTGTTTTTAATGATTATTTAAGCGCCATGATGTCACTCGAACGCCCTGCATCTTCTCTAGCTTCTGGTAAGGAGCCTGAGCGCTTTATTTATTCATAAATATTATCACAGTACAAAATTAAAAAATTCTTATTAATCATTACTACATTTTACTGCATTATTACTGTATTAATGAGTAAGACTGGCTATAGAATGTGTCCAACAAGCATATTTTAGCGCATGGAATATCATACATAGGGGTTTAAAACCGCGTCAATAATTCGTGGATTTTCAGGATCTGCAGGAAGGGGCGGAACGCAACCCTCACAAATAACGGGGAGTTACCTTACTACTCTGACAGGGGCAGTGGTGGTCTAGTGGGTAGGGTGCAAGCTCGATGATCCTAAGGTTGGAGGCTTAAGTCCCCATAAGGTTGTCACCCCCCCCCCCACCCCCTCCTGCAGCTAACTGGGTTATCAAAGGCGGGCCATGTCTCTCACTGTCTATGGTGAGAGGTTCATGTAAAAGAACCATTGCTGACTTTCATAAAGAGGAGCTGCAAAGCCATCAGAGTGTTTCTGTCTCTTGCTAAAGGGTTGTGACCGGAAGGGCATCCAACGTAAAAACCCATGCCAAATCAAATATGCCAATCAGATGATTCGCTGTGGCGACTCTCAAAAGTGGGAAAAAGCCGAAAAGAAACGAAGAAGAAGACTGTACTACTCTAACAAGCAGACAGACATGCAGGTATGAGTTTACTTCCCTAGCTACTGAAGCACAGACGAACAGCTTGCGGGACAAAGACGATGAGGATATGACCGTCACACGCTCTCTCTCTCTCTCTCTCTCTCTCTCTCTTACCCTCTCGTGCTTTCTCTCACGCTCTCTCACTCTATCTCAGGTAAATCTTAGTTTGCACAGCCGTATTTCCAGCTATTGTCAGGCGAAAGTGAGGAATACACACCCTGAATTTCACTATATGACTTGCAGGGATCGGACATCAGGAAATTGATGCGCGCTTTCATCTTGCTGCTCAACCTCTCTGAAAATCTGACAGTTATAGACTTAAATGTAATGAACACGAGTTAGTCGGCTGTAGAAAGGTGCACATAGTTTTGCTAACGTTAGGTTGGCATGCCTCCCAGTCCACAAACTCAAGAATTGTCAGCTTTTTAGAGAGAACAAATTGTGGGTCAGTCATGGGGCAGCATCAGTCAGAGACAAATAGTTGACAATTTGAATATTCTGCTTTTAACGGTAAAAAGTTCAAGAGTGAAGGTAACACCACCATGGAACCACAACTCAGTCGACTGGGACCATCGGAAAGATTAACATTATCTTTATTAAATGAGCTTTTTTTGACTGAGCAGCAAGACACAATCCTCTTCTTCAACCAGCAAATATTCAGTCTGAAATTTTGGCTGCTATTTACTCATGTCCGGTCTCTGTACATACAAATTTGCATATTAATTGAGCCATCATGATTACTTCCATTTCAAGTCCTGAGAGCAAAGTTTAATAAAAAACAAAATACACACAGAATGAAACAGTTATAGGTATACCAGTGTATATAATAATGACCGGTTGTTATCAGTGTCTGGTTAACAAATTGCACCATTATCAATGTATTTGGTTTTCTAGGCCTGTGTATGAAATCAACACCTTATTATTGATATTTAACTGCAGAAAGCATATTTATTGACAAGAAGTTGTCCAGTGTTCATATTTAGAAAACTGTGCCGCACTATATAGATTAAATTAGAAATGGACTCAACTTAAAGCAGAGATTATAATTCGAATGTATCCTATCCTACCATAATTTTTAACTTTGTTGAGGGGGTGGAGTTAAACTCTCATGCACCCAACCTGGCCCAATGCAATGCCAAAATAAGAAGAAAATAATTACAGTAGTTACCTTCGTGATGGGGTTAAGTGTTTGCCATTTATTGGCTGTTTGTGAACAACTTTGTGAAAAAAATGTATTAATAGATTTTCCTGAAATTTCCAGAGAAGCTGGAGAAGAGGCAAGAAACAAATTGTTTGTTTTAGTTTATGTACACCAATGAGCAGGTCCTGTAAAATAATAATTCTCTCATTTCATAACAAATGTCATGGAAAGGATTATGTTACTGCTATGGATGAAGCATCAGAGTTGCCACTTTGATCGCAGGAAAACAGGAGACTGTTATTACCTGGTGGAGGTTTGCATTATCTGAGTGCTTCTTGCTTTTACTTTGTTTGATTAATGGTAAAAAAAAATCTTTTACTTTTAGCTTATAAAATGTAAATAATAATTAGTGGTCTCACAAACATGATCATCATCTTACTCCGTTCAATCCGGGGTCACTCATGATGAGAGCTGGAGGTCTTGGAATTATGAAGCCAACAGGACAACATCATCCGCAAAGAGCCTAGAAATTCTGTCCGTACAGATTATGAACAGAATCATGACGAAGGACAGCCTTGGCGGACTCCAACTCCCAATGGAAATGAATTCGGCCTGTTGTTATCAATGCAGACCAAGCTCTGGCTTCAGTGGTACAGAGACTGAATGTTTCATAGCAACAGGTTCAATAGACCATACTCCCAGAGCACACCCTACAAGATAGCCCAAGGGAGACGGTTGAAAGACTTCTCTAAACCCACAAAACATGTGGACAGATTGGGCAAACTCCCATTGCCCCTCCAGGATCCTATAGACTACATAGAGTTGGTCGCGAGTGCCTCGGCCAGGATGTTTTTCCTGAATCCAAGGTTCAACCATTGGTCAGATCAACCCTGCATAGACTTTTCCAGGTAGCCTGAGGGGTGTAGTTCCATGATAATTCGAACAAACCCTCCGGTCCCCCTTTTGAAAAAAGGGGACTACCACCTCGGTTTGGCAGTCCAGAGGTACAGACTCTGATGACCACACGATGTTGCAGAGGTGTGTCAACCAAGACAGTCCTACAACATCCAGGGCCCTGAGATATTCATCCACCCCTGGAGCCCAACCACCAAGGAGCTTTTGGACTACCTCAGCGACCTCAGCTCCAGTGATGGGCGGACCCCCACACAAACCCCTAGGTTCTTTCTCCTCCACGAAGGGTGTGTTGGTGGTATTCAGGAGGTCGTGGAAGTACAGTAAAACCTCCGCTGACGAACGCTTAAGCTCACGAACTTTTCGCCTCAAGAACATTAAATTTGCGAGCATATAGTCTCTGCTGACGAACTAGTTTTCGGCGGACGAATCAAACCACGTGGTCGAACAGCGCCACGGTGGCGGCCACGAGAAGCTGACGCACGCTCACGGCGTCACAGTTCGTCACCCCCTTTCTTTGAATGCGGAAGTGGTTTGTGTTTGATAGACATTTTGGACCATATTGAGTGTACTTTTGCTATTATGGGACCAAAAAAGACCCACCACAGGCGGAGATCATTGAAAAACACGAATGAGGTGTGCGTTTGTGTGACTCAGCGTCCCAGTACCAGTACGCTAAGTCTACCATTGCTACCATCCTTAAGAACAAGGAAGCTATTAAGGGTGCGTGTGTGGCTAAGGGTGTTTCCAAACAGTAGGCGTTTCCAAACACTCCTTCCAAACAGTAAGTCCCGCCTCCCTCCTCCTCCCACTCCATTCCATCAAGCCATCAACTACCATCACAAAGGTAAATAAAACGACTTTATTATACAGTACAGTTTATTTCTTTAATTACAATACAATAGCACATTTATTATACATAAAATAAGGTATATTTTTGTGTAGTTTTAAGGCTTATTTAGTAGAAAATTATGTTTTATGGGGACCTGGGAATGGATTATTCTCATTTTAATGGTTTCTTATGGGAAATAAATGTTCGGAAGACGAACATTTCGCCTTACACACACTTTCTGGGAACCAATTATGTTCGTGAGCTGAGGTATCACTGTATTCCTTCCACCTTCCGACAACATCCCCAGTCAAGGTGAGCAGCTTCCCACTTCCACTGTAAGCAGTATTTGTGGAGAACTGCTTCCCCCTCCTGAGGCATCAGATGGCGGTCCAGAACCTTTTTGAGGCCAACTGATTCTTTCCAGGCACTCAGTAAACTCCTCCCATGCCTGAGATTTTGCATCGGGGACAGCTCGGGTTGCATCACATTTGGCCGCCGGTACCTGTCTGCTTTCCTGGGAGTCCCACATCCCAATAAGATCCGATAGGTCTTTTTCAGCTGGACAGCTTCCTTCACCACAAGTGTCCACTGCTGGGTTTGGGGGTTACCATCATGACAGGCACTGATGACCTTCCAGCTACAGCTGTGGTCTACCGCCTCAATAATGGAGGCATGAAACATGGCCTATTCGTATTCCATATACCCCGCTTCCTTTGGGATGTGGCTGTAGCCTTGTCGGAGGTGGGAGTTAAAGGCCACTCTGACAGGAGACTCTACCAAACGTTCCCAAAAGACTTTAACTACATGCTTGGGCCTACTAGGTCTGGATGACGGCCTCCCTCGCAAGTCCAGGACACAACTACAAAGTCGATCATCGAACTGCGGCCTAGGGTGTCCTGGTGCAAAATGCACTTAAGGACATCCTTATGTTCAAACATGGTGCTCGTGATAGACAAACTGTGTAGAGCACAAAAGAAACACCATTTGGGTTCAGACTGGAGAGGCTGTACCTAGCAATCACACCTTCCAGGTCACACTGTCAATGCCCACATGGGTGTGAAATCTCCACGGACAACGAGGGAGTCCTCATGTGGCTCGGTCTCCAACCCAATCCCTAAAGACTCCAAGAAGGGTGGGTACACTGAACTGTCATTTGGTGCACAAGCACAAACAACAGCGAGGACCCCTCCCACCCCCGCATCAAAGGAGGAGAGAAGCTACCCTTTCATCAACCAGTGAGAACACTAATGTGTGGGCACCGAGATGGGGGGGGGGCAACAATAATACCAATATCGGCTTGTCTCCTCTCCCCGTGAGCAACTCCAGAATGGAATAAGGTCCAGACCCTATTGGGATGGATGGTTCCAGAGATCAGGCTATGTGTTGAGGTGAGACCAACTATATCTAATCAGTATGTCTCCACCTCATGCTCCTTCTCCACTAGAGAGGTGACATTCCATGTCCCAAGAGTCAGAGTCAGTAGCCGTGGATTGGTGTGACAGAACCCATGGCTTCAGTTATCACCCAACTCACACTGCGCTCGACCCCTATAGTCCCTCCCCCAGGTGGTGGGTCCATGGGAGGGTGGAATTATGTTTCCTTTTTGAGCTGAAGCCCAGTCACCAGGTACTCACTTTCGAGCCCCTCCCCAGGCCTGACTTCATGGGAGTACCCCGTGACCCACATCCAGGCAAGGGAAACCATGTCCTTTTATGTTTCTCCACAGGGGTCTTTTGAACTGTGCTTTGTCTGAACTTTCACCTAGGGCCTATTTGCCTGGTGTGACTGTATCAGGGACATAATGGCCTTGATAACTTCGCTCCTAGGATTATTAAACCCCTCCACCATGATAAGGAGGTGATTCAGGGTCTCACAAACATTCCACAACTTAAATGCTGTACGTTGTGATGTTTTGCATTAACAACAACTCATTTCATCTCCACAGTCGGGACAACTCGAATGCGCATCTTCTGTGGGATGTGATCTCGTAAAGCGGTATAAGGGGGGAGCCAAAAGCCTTCGAGACGCGGCCGGATCATTGAATACAGAATGGATGTAAAGAAACCTGCAGGATCAGCCTATTCTCATTAAAAACAACCCATTGTGAACCACATAACTGATTTGTTAAACGTGTCCGTCTGGATAGTAAATTGACTCACAAATTCTCCGACTAATGCCTATGAGGTAGAGTACTGGCTGCGCTTAGTACATCTACTTTCACATGCATCACATGCAAAGCACGGCATTAAATACATGGTAGTTTTATCCCAGAGCTGAAAATATAAATACACAGCAGATTTGGAACTGATATTTATTTATATATTACAATTAAAATACTGATGTGGTTCGCACATCTGCCTCACAGCAAGTTTTAGACCATTACTCCATCATGCTCCAATTACCATAGACTAGCTTTTGTATTATATGTCGACTCTACAGGAGTGACATAGTTGTGTACTGCTTAGCACACAGCAAAGGTCCTGGATTCAAGTTCAGGATTTGACGAGTTTCCGCGCTTGTGTGGGTTTCCTGTAGGGGTTCTGATTTCCTCCCACAATCCAAAAACATGAATCTTCTTCTTTTCCTTTCGGCTGTTCCCTTCAGGGGTCACCACAGCAAACCATCCGCCTCCATCTCACCCTGTCCTCTGCATCTTCTTCTCTTACTCCAATGACCTTCATGAATGTGAGACTAATTTGCTGTTCCGAACTGGCCCTAGGTGTGAATCGTTGTATGCGTTTGCCCGGTGACGGATAAACAAACTATTCATGGCATACCCAGCCGTCACCCAATTTCGGGCGAGATAGCCTCTAGCCTCCCTGCAATCCTAATAGAATTAAGTGGTTTTCAAATGAGAAAGTGAATAAAATGCTGACAATGGCCAATTAGAAGCATGTTATAGTATGCAAAAATGACATTTCAATAAACAAATATCATTTTAAATTCTATCTACTATTTATATATATATATATATATATATATATATATATATATATATATATATATATAAAATGGAAAGTAATAAAACTTTAGAAACTGTTGTACTTTTGGTGTTCTGGCATTTAAAATGTTCATCTCAACTTATTGGACATGTTGGGAACTACATGTAATCTTTCGTATTTCCTCTAGAGAGCGCCAGAGCATTTCAAGAGCGCTGATGATGAACCCAAGTGATGACGTTGAAACAAGCATTTTTACCCTCAAACGAGCCTTAAATTCCTTTAATTATTTGTTTGTTTATTCATTCATTCATCTTCTAAGCTGCTTAATTAATTATAGTTTCGAAAAGGCTGGCGCCTATCTCACCTGATTCTGGGCGAAGGCAGGGTACCTACTGCACAGCTCAGTTGGCAATGGCAAAACACACACACACACACACACACACACACACACACACACACACTCACTCACTTGTGCAAACTCATATCCAGGGGCAATGTGGAATTACCAATCAGTCTACTGTGCATGTTTTTTGGACTGTGGGAGGAAACCCATAGATGCACAAGGAGAACATGCAAACTCCACACAGAAACACCTGTGCGCGGTAATTGAACCCAGAGCTTTCTTGCCGTGAAGCAAAAATTCTAACCATTATACTACCGTGCCACCCTGTTTATTTATTTATTTATTTATTTATTCATTCATTCATGCATAATAACTCAAAGCTGCCAAGGGCAGATTTGTTCTTTGGAAGTACAAGTGAAATGTTAATTTTATCTATTTTTTTTCTTTTCTGTGTACATTTGGACTTAAACTTTTTTCTTTATTTTGATCAGGGTGTTGGTGGTGATAGTGTGGGAGATGGTGGTGTTGGTGGTGATAGTGGTGGTTGTGACAATAGTGTGGGAGATGGTGGTGGTGTTGGTGGTGATAGTGGTGGTTGTGACGATAGTGTGGGAGATGGTGATAGTGGTGGTTGTGACGATAGTGTGGGAGATGGTGGTGTTGGTAGTGATAGTGGTGGTTGTGACGATAGTGTGGGAGATGGTGGTGTTGGTGGTGATAGTGGTGGTTGTGACGATAGTGTGGGAGATGGTGGTGGTGTTGGTGGTGATAGTGGTGGTTGTGACGATAGTGTGGGAGATGGTGGTGTTGGTGGTGATAGTGGTGGTTGTGACGATAGTGTGGGAGATGGTGATAGTGGTGGTTGTGACGATAGTGTGGGAGATGGTGGTGGTGTTGGTGGTGACGATAGTGTGGGAGATGGTGGTGGTGTTGGTGGTGATAGTGGTGGTTGTGACAATAGTGTGGGAGATGGTGGTGTTGGTGGTGATAGTGTTGGTTGTGACGATAGTGTGGGAGATGGTGGTGTTGGTGGTGATAGTGGTGGTTGTGACGATAGTGTGGGAGATGGTGGTGTTGGTGGTGGTTGTGACGATAGTGTCGGAGATGGTGATAGTGGTGGTTGTGACGATAGTGTGGGAGATGGTGGTGTTGGTGGTGATAGTAGGGATGTATGTGTTGGTGAAGAGGTAAAGGTCTGGTGTTGCTGGCGTATGTGGTGATAGTTGTGGTGTTGGTGGTGGATTCAGAGTCTATCTCACAAACATTGGATGCACGTTTCCAAAACATTCTGGATTGTTCGTGTTTTTTGGAAGGTTGGAGGACACCGGCGAACAAGGTGAAACTTCATCTAGAGAAAAACCCAGGCTCAGGACTGATTTAGAAATGAAAACATATTTCATTTATAAATCCACAATCTGTGGAAAGTTCTACATGTAATTAGTGAAGAATGACGAACTTTAACCTTTCCAACCCAAAAGTTAATTACTAATGATTAATCCTTTTACCTTCATTATTTCTCTTCCAGCTCTTTCCTGCCTCACAACAACAGGCTTTTCCTTTTGCCAATTAAGAATTCACCCAGCACTCATTTAACCCTCAAGCGACCAAACTATTTCGGCGACTAATATGACTGAGTGAGGTCATTTGTAACCCCATTGACTTTATATAGGAATATTTCTATATAAATGATTGATTTAGGGTTTTTCATATTTATTTCACTCTCTAATATATTTGTCCATCTTATATAATATGGTATGGAATTTGATATATTTTTACAAAAAAGCAAAAACACACAATGATAGAACAATATTACATTTATTTAGACAACCCTTGTCTGTACTTCTTGTAATATGCATCTTACTTTTTATTTATTTGCATTTACCCCCTTCGCATTAAAATGAAAACAAATCATAATAAGTTAAATGACTTTTCATAATATATGTATTACAATGAATAATTTAGATATGGTAATAGTAATAATAATTATATGGCTGAACTATCTGACACATGTAACTGTCAGAATGAAGCACCATCAATACCCTCTGAAGATATAATGTCAAAAATCTCATAGATCTTCCTGGGGTCATAAGTGACCCGCACAAGTTTGGATTATACTCGCCACAGGGATTGGCCGACCCTTACAAAATTCTATCAACAAACGCAGGACAACTAGATCAACAAATTCTTGGTAGGAAACTTTTTCCGATTAAAATTAGAAAAATTAATATATATATGCCCGGGGTGATATATGACCCCCAGTTGGTCACTTGAAGGTTAAAGAACTGATTAATACTATTGAACGTTGATCTTGTTTGGGCAATCACGCACGCACGATAATTCCCACGATTCAAAAAACTTTTAGGTTGGGAGTGAACATGAGGGGTCAGTGACTGATATTGTTGGCACTCCGCAAGGAATCTGCCCGCTGTGGATAATCATCATATTTTTAACATGTTTTCAAACTTTGGATGATTGCACACGATAATCTACTAATCTGCGACTGTCGTCAAGTTTACACGATTACATTTCTGACAGTCCGAGACCATGGTAGTCTGTCACAGACAGCTGCAGATAGTTGGGGACTTAGATGCAGGCAGTCTCAGACCGAGGTGTTGACTATCAGACATTTTTATCTGAGTAGAGATGTGTCAGCTTATAAAAGCGAATTCGATCCACATAAACAATCGACAGGGTTTTTTCAAGTTTAACTGGTTTTCGTTTTTATTACTCTTAGTACAGACTGCGATAAGGACATAACACGGGGAGCCATGATAAGTCGTAACTCAATGTTATCATACACCTAGCTGTATTTGTGGGAGAGACAGAACAGTACGGGTAAAAAGTATTCTTTGACCCGACATAATATTAACTCAGGTGGTTTGTACACGTGCCGATGTAGGACCGCGTATTTTTAACCCACTAACATGAGTTCGTAACCTCACTTAAACTGTCCAATAGTTTATAAATATAAATTATTTATTTTTGTTTGTACAATTTGTTTTGGTGCAAAACACATTTTGACTTTATTTAAGTTTGTTGAACAAAGTTAAATAAAGAAATAGTGAAATACAGTAAACAAAGAAAAAGCGATCCCTCACAGAGGCTTTTCTCCTTTTACTTATACATTTTCATCATCATCATCATACATATTAGTACATACATTTTATTCTTCCTCTTATCACTTTTCTTTAAATTAATATATACATAGCTTGTTGGTTTGTTTGTTTTTCTTTTCTGCACTTTAAAAGTTTTATCATTTGAGGAACCTCTGGGTTCCGTCCTTGGACCAATAACTATTGTTACAGATATCAAACTATACCTATGTAGACTGTAGCCAACAAAGTCTTAGATGGTCTGCAGCTGTCCGTGCCCGTCCATGACCATAGTTGATGATAGTTAGAGACATGGTTGCCAACTACAAAGACAGTCATAAATGGTTCAGAAGCACCATCAATGATTACAGATAATCACTGACACCTGTCAACTCAAAAAAAAAAAATCACAGGCAATTACCAAAGAATTGCCCACACAAGATCAAGCCTTTAGGGTCACTGGACAAAGACTGGGCACACCCTGAACGGCTTGCTGGCACACACACACACACATACACACACACATATATACACACACACTTCCAATTTGTAGCAGCCAATTTAGTCCCTCTCTAAATTTGTCTTTCTTCCCCTATTTCTCTCCCTCGACTTTATTTTCTCTCCTATGTATGAGAGATGTAAGACAGTGGTGAGGTGTGCTGTCGGTGTGACCGACGAATTCAAGGTGGAGGTGGGACTGCATCAAGGGTCAGCTCTGAGCCCCTTCTTGTTTGCTATGGTGATGGACAGACTGACAGACGAGGTGAGACAAGAATCTCCATGGACTATGATGTTTGCAAATGACATTGTGATCTTTCGTGAGAGCAGAGAACAAGTGCAGGAAAATCTAGAGAGGTGGAGGTATGCCCTGGAAAGGAGAGGAATGAAGGTTAGCCTCAGAAAATCAGAATACATGTGTGTGAATGAGAAGGACCCAGGAGGAACGGTGATGTTACAGGGAGCAGAGATAACGAAGGTGGAGGATTTTAAGTACTTAGGCTCAACAATCCAGAGCAATGGAGAGTGTGGAAAAGAGGTGAAGAAACGTGTGCAGGCAGGCTGGAATGGTTGGAGAAAAGTGTCCGGTGTGATGTGTGATAGGAGAGTGTCAGCAAGAATGAAGGGAAAAGTGTACAAGGCGGTGGTGAGGCCAGCGATGTTGTATGGCTTAGAAACAGTGGCGCTGAGGAAAAGGCAGGAGGCAGAGCTGGAGGTCAGCGGAGATGAAAATGTTGAGGTTCTCTCTGGGAGTAACGAGGATGGATAGGATCAGAAATGAGTATATCAGAGGGACAGCCCACGTAAGATGTTTTGGAGACAAAGTCAGAGAGGCTAGATTGAGATGGTTTGGACATGTACAGAGGAGGGATAGTGAGTATATTGGCAGTAGGATGCTGAGGTTGGAACTACCAGGCAGAAGGCCTCGAGGAAGACCAAAGAAGAGATTTATGGATGTGGTGAAGGAAGACATGAAGGTCGTTGGAGTCATAAAAGAAGATGCGGCGGACAGGGTGAGGTGGAGGCGGATGATTTGCTGTGGCGACCCCTGAAGGGAGCAGCCGAAAGTAAAAGAAGAAGACTTTGTTTTCTCTCCTGGTAGGTGAGAGCTTGTCTATGTGTTTGTATTTTTCTCAATGTTTTCTTTCCCTCTTTCTCTGTTGGATTCTATATTGCTCCCTCTGTTTATCGGTTTCTCAATTTGTATCTCTCTCCCTCCCTTTTTTTTATTTAGCTGTCTCACTTTGGTTCTGTCTGTCTGTTTTAACCCCCATCACTCTGTCTGGATGTCAATCTGCCCCCCACGTCCCTCCCCTCCCCGAGGTGGTCGCTGCCTCTCACGAGCGTAATCAGAGACTGAAATAGCTCTGCTGAAGGGTCCGTGACTGAAGATCTGAAGTGGTGCCTCTTGCCAAAAATACAGTTGATGGGCTGTTACAATTTAATTAATTTTTTAATAAAAACAAGAATTTGAGTTATTTTTGAAACCTTGTATTGAACATCCTCATTAGTGTGCACTTCATCATCCCAGGATTAACAACAAAATCCCACTCGATATGTGTGTGTGTGTGTGTGTGTGTGTGTGTGTGTGTGTGTGTGTGGTGGTGGTGGTGGTGGTGGTGGGGGGTTAACAGTAGTCATGATCCCACTGGTGTGTTGGGGTGAGTCAGGGCTTTCAGCCAGAGCTTCGAGCCAACATAGTCTGCCCCCTCTGGAAACTGCAGCCTATTTCAGCCGCTTCTGAGCGAATGTGGGGTACACTCAGAACAACATACCAGTCCATCACAGGGCGACACAACTCCAGCCAAATAGTCTAATGCGCATGTTCTTGGACTGCAGGAGGAACCTATAAAAACATGGGGAGAACCTGCAATCTCCACACAGAAACACCCTCACCTTACCTGGGACTCGACACAAAAGCAAGTCTATATTAACCACAGCATAGTGGAGTAACTGTCTGAACGTGCATTCGTTCTATAATGGAGTCGATTACACAGACTCGTACAAACTTCTATTTCATAACGTATGTCCTTCGTTTCCTGCAGCATGAGGTGAGGGTGGCTTGAAAAGTTAATAAGCTGGAAAATTCATAACTAATTCATATTACCGTCAGCATAAAAGCTTTTTTCCAATGGGATTCAGTGCTGAAGAAGAACATTTTCTTTCTTTCTTTTGGCTTTTTCCCTTTTACTCGGGAGTCGCCACAGTGAATCATCTGATTCGCACATTTTGATTTGGCAGAGGTTTTTTACGTCGGATGCTCTTCCTTTCACAACCCTTTTTAGTAAGGGACAGAAACACGCTGACGACTTTGCAGCTCCTCTTTACGAAAGTCAGCAATGGTTCTTCTACATGAACCTCTCACCATAGACGGAGAGAGACATGGCCCGTCTTCGATAACCCAGTTAGCTGCACTGGGAGGGTGGAGGGTGGGGGGTGACAACACTGTGGAGAGTGGGAGTCGAACCCCCAACCTTTACCACCAGGCCACCACTTGCTCAAATTCAACCCCTGGATCATGATCAGAAAATGAAGCTTTCGTCCCACCACGGAGTGCGAATGACCTTTAAAACGGCAGCTGACTCGAAGTCCGGCGAATACGCTTGAGATTTTTGACAATCCATTTTAGCTAGAACAATGAAAACCTGAAAGAAGGGCAGTGGTGGCCTGGTGGTAAGGGTGCGGGATCATTGATCCTAAGGTTGGGGGTTCGAGTCCCACTCTCATCGAGGTTATCACTGTCCCCCCAGTGCGCTAACTGGGTTATCAAAGGCCGGCCGTGTCTCTTACTGTCCATGGTGGGAGGTTCATATAAAAGAACCGTTGATGACTTTCGACAAGAGGAGCTGCAAAGCTGTCAGCATGTTTCCGACCTTGCGATGGCCTGGTGAGCTGTCCAGGGTGTACTCTGTCCTCATCCCGGGGGCGGCAGGGATGGACGCTAGCCTCCCCATGACCATAATTAGGATTAAGCGGTTCAGAAATTGAACTGAACTGAGTAAACTGAAACTGGCTGCATGGTGGTTAACGCAAGCGCACTCAAAAATAAACAAATAAATAAAAATAAAGTTCTAAATTGTGCATATAGTTATTACTGTAAATTATAAATATTATGCTACTATGCTTTTGAACGTTTGTGTTATTCATAAGCATCATTTTTTATACATGTAAATAGATAAATACAGAAACATGAAGCTATAACGTAGAGGTTATTAATGTAGGTGTCGAGTGGAAGAATAAAAAATGATCAAAGCTTTCAGGTGATGTCGGCGGCACGGTGGCGCAGTGGTCAGCATGCCCGCCTCACAGCAAGAAGGCCTGGGTTCGATTGGCAGCTCCTTATGTTTCTTTATGGACTTTGCATGTTCTCTCCGTGCTTGTGTGAGTTTCCTCCGGGATACTCTGGTTTCCTCCTACAGTCCAAAAACACAGTGGGCACACATTGCCTGTTCCAAATCGACCCTCAGTGTGTGTGTGTGTGTGGCCTCATGATGGCCTGGTGAGCTGTCCAGGGTGTACCCTGCTCTCGGCCAGAGTCGGCTAAGACGGGCGCCAGCAACCCCGCGACCCTAATTAGGATTGAGCAGCTTAGAAAGTGAATGAATGAATATTAAATATTATATAATTTACAGAACGTGGTTCTTCAAGTTTTCATGAAGTTTACTCCATGCAAGGACGTGTTCCTGTTACATGTAAATAAAAATAAGATGTTTCATTCCACGAGTTATTAAATTAATGATTCTGTTTGATTAGAACGATGAATAAAGTTTATTTCCGTGTATATATAACTTGGTATGATTCTGCCTTCCAGATGCACCAGAAGTCATTTATCAGCTTTTAAAAAAAGGGACCCCCCCAACACCCACACACACACACACACACACACACACCCTTCCTGCGCACTTGGTCTCTATGGGTAGCCTGTCTTCCTTTCGGCTTTTTCCCTTTTACTCGTGAGTCGCCACAGTGAATCATCTGATTCGCACGTTTGATTTGGCAGAGGTTTTTACGTCGGATGCCCTTCCTGTCACAACCCTTTTAGCAAGGGACAGAAACATGCTGACGGCTTTGCAGCTACTCTTTACGAAAGTCAGCAATGGTTCTTTTACATGCCTCTCACCATAGACAGTGACAGACATGGCCCGCCTTTGATAACCCAGTTAGCTGCACTGGGGGGGACAGTGACAACCTTGTGGAGAGTGGGACTTGAACCCCCAACCTTTGGGTCAGCGATCCAGCGCCCTATACCACTAGACCACCACTGCCCCTCCATGGGTAGTGACAATAGAAAAGGAAACAGCCTTGGCTCACACTCGCGCCCAACAGTTGGATTGGCGCTAATGTCACATATAAGAATATAACATCGGCAATCAGTGTGAGCACTCAAGAGGTGGGAAGGTGTGTGTGTGTGTGTGTGTGTGTGTGTGTGTGTGTGTGTGCGTGTGTGAGAGTGAATTAGGTCCTGCCTCCACCTCCTCCTCCAAACACCACCTCATTCATCTACAATAAATTGAGGAAATTATGTGAGAACACATACACACACACACACACACACACACACACACACACAGACTCTCCTCAGTGGTGTCTCTACTGAATCCATAGTAGCTGCACTCATCTTTCTCTCTTACCATCTTTTTCATACACACCTTGCCACTCTCTCTCTCTCTCTCTCTCTCTCTCTCTCTCTCTCTCTCTCTCTCTCTCTCTTACACACACACACACACAGGGCTGCCAGCATGTGCCTTTCAACAGCTTTTCTCTTTCTCCTGTCCCTGGTTGGTGAGTTTGCTCATATTCTGTCTTATTTTTCCATTCATTTGTTTATTCGAGTGAATCTTTAGCATGTTCTGTTCATGATTAAAGTGATGAGAAACTGAAAACTAGGCTGTGTGTGTGTGTGTGTGTGTGTGTGTGTGTGTGTGTGTGTGTGTGTGTGTGTGTGTGTGTGTGTAATAGATTAGCTGTTTTGGATGAAATGATGGAAGTGATGTGTTGAGGTATAGAACTTGTAGGGAAAGACAGATCATGTTGCTGATATACTTTATTTAATTCTGTGTGCTTGTTCTGAAGATTCATGTCGTGTTCATACTCAAGCTGGATCCATCAGATAAAGGTTTGAGCTGGAATTTGCAGATGAGCACTAAAAATCTTTCAAAACAAAAATGAAATGGTGTTAAACTGTAGCCTGCTGTTTCCAGCTGTGTGCTACACCTTTACATTGACATTGTCTACAAACATGTAGCATGTATGTAGTGTTTCTTTACAAGGAGAATCCTCATACCCATCATATCACTTATCAATTACACATTCGTCACAGGCTACAGTTCCGTTGTATCATTTAGTGGCTTTTAGTATGATATAAAAAATGTAATTTCAAAGTATTTTTATCTTTAAAGTGTTGCTGTACTTGTAATTTTGTCTTGAGGCTGAAGGGAAGAAGGCTACAAGAATCCCAGTTTAAAGGACTGGTGCGGTGGAAGGAGGTTTTGAGAATCCCAGTTTAAAGGACTGATGCTGTGGAAGTAGGCGTAGGCTATGAGAATCCCAGTTTAAAGGACTGGTGTGGTGGAAGGAGGTTATGAGAATCCCAGTTTAAAGGGCAGGTGCAATGGAAGTAGGCTATGAGAATCCCAGTTCAAAAAACTGGTGTGGTGGAAGTAGGCTATGAGAATCCCAGTTTAAAGGACTGGTGTGGTGGAAGTAGGCTATGAGAATCCCAGTTTAAAGGACTGGTGTGGTGGAAGTAGGCTATGAGAATCCCAGTTTAAAGGACTGGTGCGGTGGAAGTAGGCTATGAGAATCCCAGTTTAAAGGACTGGTGCGGTGGAAGTAGGCTATGAGAATCCCAGTTTAAAGGACTGGTGCGGTGGAAGTAGGCTATGAGAATCCCAGTTTAAAGGACTGGTGCGGTGGAAGTAGGCTATGAGAATCCCAGTTTAAAGGACTGGTGCGGTGGAAGGAGGTTTTGAGAATCCCAGTTTAAAGGACTGATGCTGTGGAAGTAGGCGTAGGCTATGAGAATCCCAGTTTAAAGGACTGGTGTGGTGGAAGGAGGTTATGAGAATCCCAGTTTAAAGGGCAGGTGCAATGGAAGTAGGCTATGAGAATCCCAGTTCAAAAAACTGGTGTGGTGGAAGTAGGCTATGAGAATCCCAGTTTAAAGGACTGGTGTGGTGGAAGTAGGCTATGAGAATCCCAGTTTAAAGGACTGGTGTGGTGGAAGTAGGCTATGAGAATCCCAGTTTAAAGGACTGGTGCGGTGGAAGTAGGCTATGAGAATCCCAGTTTAAAGGACTGGTGCGGTGGAAGTAGGCTATGAGAATCCCAGTTTAAAGGACTGGTGTGGTGGAAGTAGGCTATGAGAATCCCAGTTTAAAGGACTGGTGCGGTGGAAGTAGGCTATGAGAATCCCAGTTTCAAGGACTGGTGCGGTGGAAGATTTCGATGCTGATTGTTTGTGAGTGATCTCAGGGGACTTTACTGCTGCCAGTGAATAAAGTTAAAATGTACCTTGGTGCCCGTGATGTTCCATCCTCTCCTTCTCTCTTCGGCACGTTGTGTTTCATGCATGACTGAATATTAATCTATTCTACCTTTTTTCGGTTGACTCTGCTACCCGTTTATTCATTGTTGATCTTGAGAGCTTCTCTCCACTTTATTGGTTGGTTTGTAGAAGAACAGAAGCTCTGTGAAAACATAATGGCCACATTGTAAGACTATACCCACTAGTTTTCATTCCTGCCATACTTTCTTTAAGCAAACAAGAGTTTTAAATGCAGGCTGTTCGGACTCTTTATTTTAAATGCTCAGAATAAGCCAATCTCGCATCTCGATTGGCACAAAGCATCATGGGAGCTTGGCTACCGAACAAACTACCAAAAGGGTGGAGTTTGACCTGAATATCAATGAACAGTGCTCTATCGATACGTTTACATTATGGAAGGTTCTCGATCTACGGGTATGTTGTACGCGTGGGGGTCTTCCCAGTTGTTCTCGCCAACGTAAGGATGAATTGATTGCGTTTGCATTTACCGCCACGTTACAGAATTTCCTGTTAAATTCAATCAGCCTCGATCATCATTAGATCCATTAAATGTCAGATTATGACCCAGGATTGTTTTTCTGACTCTGCGGTTATACTAGTCTATAGAGCTCTTCTATAGTCGATCTAATCAGGCTAATGTCCGGGCCTGCCTATCGCCGATCATCGGCTCAATTGGAAGACATAATTAATTGTGGACTCTACAATGAATAGAATAATGATTAATATAATTTAATTATAAATTTACCGCTTTAATCCAACAATCACATCCCTCCTTGAGCTCGGTTGTGAAAGTGGATAACGTGAATGGTGGCGGGCTGTACACACGCTTGTCTCGAAGTTACAGACATGTTCGCTGCAAATTTGCTTTTTCATTGCTCGAGATGGTACAGGCCGTTCCCTCAATTCAATATCGCACAAGGCGCACCTGGAGTCATGGCAATTTAAGGCTTAAAGCGAACTTTAACGGCAGTTGTTCGGGTGTGACAATGTTGTTTACATACAAAAGCAAGTGGCCAGAGGAAAGTTTGGTAGCCGTGACCTTTGAACCAGATCTAGAGTCACATGCCCCGCACATGCGCAGTCGTAATGCGAACTTGGCTTATTAAATGGGAAATACGCACAGGAATTGATGAGCGACAGGCGAATATCACTTTGCGAGACAAACAAATCACCTCGGAAACTGCTTTTCACCGGCTCTTGTTGCCTCTGGTTTATCTCAGTCGACTCTCGATAAGGGCGGGGTACATCCTGGACAGCTTTCCAGTCCATCGCCGAGCCTACCCTCACAACCATTCATACTTACATTCACACCTAAGGGCAATTTGGAACAGCCACTTAACCTACTGTGCATGTTTTTTTCCCGTGGGAGGAAACTGAGTACACGGAGGAAACCCATGCGAGCGCAGGGAGAACAGGAAAACTCCACACAGAAACGCTGGAGCTGGGAATCGAAACCAAGACCTTCTTGCTGTGAGGCAGACATGCTGACCACCACACCTGTTTCTTTAAGCTCTTATTTCTAATTGGTTTAAATTGTATCAGTTGAATTTGGCTCAGTTTAACTCTGTACACGTCCAGACTGTGGAAAATATTTCGAAAACTTTCCAGCCAGTCATCATATTTTTTTCTTTGCTTTCTTTGAGTTTACATTCTTGCTTGCTGCTTGTATTCATACATTCATCCATTCATTCATTTTCTGAACCGCTTAATCCTAATCAAGGTCACGGGAAGGCTGGCGCCCATCTCAGCAGTTTCTGGGTGAGGGCAAAGTACACCCTGAACAGCTCGGCAGGTCATCGCAGGGCCGAAATACACTGACGGCTATGCAGCTCCTCTTGTCGAAAGTCAGCAATGGTTCTTTTACATGAACCTCACACCAGAGACAGTGAGAAACACGGCCGGCCTTTGATAACTCAGTTAGTGCACTGGGGGGACAGCAGTGACAACCCGTTGAGAGTGGGACTTGAACCTTCAACCTTGGTGTGAGTGATTCAACATCTTACCACAGGGCCACTACTGCCCCGTATTGATTGATTGATTCATTTATTTACTGAACTACTTGATCCTAATTAGGGTCACGGGGAGGCCCATCTCAGCCAACTCGGGGCAAGGGCAGAGTACACCCTGGACAGCTTACTGCTTATACAGTATGGTATATGTTTTGTTTCTGAAGAAACAACACACTGTGTGAGTGTAAATGGTCTTGGGTGTGTTAACCTGATAATAATCTGGTAACCTGTTCAGGGTGTATTTTCTTTTTCAGGAATGTATTATCAAAGTATGTTACTGGAATGTTGAGTCAACTGCGAAAAGGGTTGTTAGTATAAACATAAAGAACCATGTTTGCAAAAACAATGTTGTTGGTAAAAACATAGTACTTATTTTTTTGCACATGTTTTTAATGCACCTTACTTTTTTCTTGTCTGATTTCAGGATCTTCTGCTGGTCAGTATCTCTCCAGTTTCAACATGGCAGGCGTCACCGGTTCAGTTTGGTTTGACTTACACAAACAGACAGCCACCGTAAACCTCAATGGAACCAATACAGAAACATGTGGCTCCTTCAATCTAACACTCACTGAGTTTCCTGTAATGTATGGCCATGTGGCCCAGCCCTGTGAGAAAGCCCACGTTGGCGAGCATGTGTTCACATTGTCCATGAACACTTCTGTTTCTGTCGTGAACATCTCCAATTTGCTACGGAACACACCCAATCTAGAAGCACGCTCTTTAGTGGTTGAGAGATGTAATGGCACCAAGGCTTGCGCAAGTGTCATAGCAGAATCAAATGTCACCACTTGGCAAGCTCGGTTCTTTAGTGTTGTGGCTGGGAACATCTACCTCCGGCAGATATCAGGCCAACCAAATGCAACACTTCTGTCCAACCTGATCAGTCTGAATCATAACTCCCCTTTTACAAATGTGAGTGTTTTTCTATCTCAGAGTTCTGCCGCTAACTGCGAAGCGTTGCTGGACAGTCTAAACCCAAACAGTCTGATAAAGTTGGGCCAGCTGATGGTAGGCACACCTCTTGAACTTGTCAAATCCCGTTTCGAGATCCCGTCTCTTGATGCTGGATTTCACTTTGCTCTCTTTAATCTTAGTTCAAAGTATACATGTGCTGAGCTCCGGACTTTAGAACCAAAGAATGTCAGTGCTCTACTCGACATGAGAGGGGTCAAAGGTTACATCACCTTTTATCAGCCATCTCCATTTGACCTTACGACTCTGTTTGTGAACCTCACCAACCTAAACAACAGGGCTCAGGCCTACCATGTTCATATGTTTCCCACCCCACAGATGAGGTCACCCCCTGAGAAAACCTGCAGCAATGATAATGTTGGGGGTCACTGGAATCCATTTGATGTGAACACCCGACCATCTGTTTATCCACCACCCCCTGGTTCAACGCACGACTACTATGAAGTTGGCGACCTCAGTTCCAAGCATGGATTATTAAGTAATGCAGATGATTTCCAGGCGAACTTCACTGACTGGAACCTGCCACTCTTTGGACGGAACAGCATTGTCGGTCGTTCTATCGTTATTCATGCGCCTAATGGTACAAGGATTATTTGTTCAAGCATTGGCTATCCTGGGGAAGTGATCACAGCCAGAGCCATCTTCCAGAGCCCAGTGGTAGGGACTATTCTGTTTACCCAGTTGAAAGGAAACCCTTACTCGGATATATCGATGTTCCTGGACTTATCTTATGGACGACCAAATACTCCAGCAACTGAGAAACACAACTGGCACATTCACGTATACCCGTTTAGCACAGATACAAACAGTGATGAAGGTCGCTGTATTTCCGCTGGGGGACACTGGAACCCCTTCTCTATCAACACCACTGTAAGCAGCTATATGACAAACTGTAGACCAGAGTCCCCCTTCGCTTGTGAGATCGGGGATCTGTCCAACAAACATAAGATGCTGAATTTGCCATCAAATGTTGGGAAAGTATCTAGCAAGAACTTCTTCACAGATACTACAGCCTGGGTGTTTGGACTGGGCAGCATAATCGGACGGTCTGTAGTAATCCACGGCCCTGATGAGGCTGGCAACCGTATTGCCTGCGCTAACATTACACTCCTGCGCTTTCCTTCGGCTCAGACTGGATCCTGGCAAGGGCCAGGATCATCCACGGGAAATATCCACTTCTCCAAGCTCTCTCCCCATGGTCCTACCCACCTAAATATCTCTCTGTCTCAGCTGGATGCCAAAGCTGGTGGATACCATGTTCATATCCTCCCAATAAAGAGTGGACTCGAAGCTTGCTCCAACGAGAATGTCATGGGCCACTTTAACCCGTATGGTGTGAATATCTCAACATCTCCTGCACCAGGGAATGGCACAGTGGATCAGTATGAGATTGGTGATATCAGTGGGAAGTTTGGGAGCCTAGCCAATAGGGATCAAATCGAGAATTATTATAAAGACAGTAACATGCCATTGAATGGACCCAACAGTATCATAGGGCGATCGTTGGTTATCCACTACAGGAACGGATCAAGGTTTGCTCAGTTTTAAATATTAATTAAAGTTTAAGAATTAATCCATCACACAACTTTTATGAGTCAGGTTTTCTACAAAACATTTGCAGAACAAGGAATTAATACAGAGCAAAAATGTCAGTGGTGTATTAACTTCTCTAAACTGCCCTTGGTGCACTAGTGGACTACATCCAGAATGTCCTCTCCCCTTGGGTAGGCTGCAGAGTTACCTCTGACCAGGATACACTTCTGTATGGTAAATTAAGAAAAGTGTGTATGTGTAATCCTGAACTACTTTTGCAGAACTGAATCTAACATCTGGGGTTACAGTTTTATGCTCTTTGGACAGGTTTACCTTTCACATATATGTGATACTTATTCATGAAAATCCTCTTATCAGCTTTGTGTGTGATATTTAGGAACTAGATTATTATTATTATTATTATTATTATTATTATTATTATTATACATTTCTGAAGTTAGACTTCTATATCTTCATAAGACCCAAACCACAGTGCTGCGAGTCTTTTTTTCCTTCACACTGGTTCTGTTTATTATCTCCAGCTTACTGATACACTTGCTCAACATCTTCCAACAGAAAGAACTTTGCCTAGAGAACAAACCCTAATGGTCTTCATATAAAGATCTTACCAGAACCTATACACAATATACGCTTAAAGAAAGTATAAAGACACAAATTATTTATTATGTTTTATAAATATTATTATATTTTAAAATATTTTATTGTTTTATTTATTCATATTTATTTTAGAATATTTTAGAGAAGAAGAAAATATATTTTTAAAGAGTTTATTGAAGTTAAACAGGTTTCAGTTCAGCAGTTATTCTTAATATTCTAAATATGTTTGTTATAAGGGTTTGGCAGTGCAATTAAAACCACTCCACGCTCTGAGATATATAAATACACAATCCACTTCTTTCTTCATGGTGCTTTACAAATAATAAAAAAAGGAACTAGAGACAAACATGAAAGTAATTTTTTTAGCCCAAGTGAGAAAGAGGAACCACAGGTGACTACTGTGGGTGCTCATGATATCATAAGACTGAGACTGCACGGAACAAATTCTAAATTTAGAAATGTCACTAGAAATAAGTTTTCTTCTTAATGGGTTTAAATTATCTTTCAGGATGCAGTGCACTGATATCAAAGCCACGAATGTCTCTGATGGACACTGGATCATTGCCAAGGCCACATTCAACAGCAGCGTATTGGGCACAGTAACCCTGGTAATGTCTTTTATTTCTATTTAAACGAGAAACCAAACGGATATAAACTCGACTTACGGCCTCTGTTCAGTAAGCCTGCAGTGACCTTGACCTTTCATCTCCGAAATTGAATCAGATCATTCCTGAGTCAATTTGGTCATTGCTGCAAAGGTTAAAGACAATATCTCAATGTGTTCTTGAGACATCACTTTCACAAGAATGGCCTGGACAGATAGGTGGGCAACCTGAAAATATAATGTGTGAGGCTGGGAGCATTCAGTCGGACCCAAAGATGCAGGAGACAGAATATGGTGATACAGATGAGGTTTATTGTACACAGAGCAGGCACTGGAGTACGGAGAATCGTAGTCACCGTAGAGGTGAGGGAAACACGAAAACCAAAATTACTAAGTGAAACTTCAGAGCGAAAACTGGTTGAGCACGGAGCTGAGAACCAGGAACCAGAGAGATCACGGGGAAACGGGATTGCTTGGAGGGACAATCTTCTAGCCCTGGGAGGAGTGCACCACTCATCTTTATAGCCCGGTGATAACTGAATGGAATCAGGTGTGTGCTCTGGACTCCACCCGTGAGTGACAGCCACGCCACTCACCAGCGCCTGCGGTGCATAAAGAGAGAACAAGAGAGTGAAAAGCCGCCAATTTCAGAGCCACTCCCAACACATACCATAACAATAACGTCACCAGCCCTGGCCATCACAGGAACATAATGACATAGATTTAAGTTTGTTCAGTTATCGTAATAAATACATCTTAGAGTAATCGCTACCCTTATACATTTAACCCAGCCACAGTCAAGTCGCCATCGTTGGACTCTTGTGATCTGTTGCATGCTAAGCCCAGTCACTTTAAATGAACATATCTGCCAAATAGAGGTGAATGAAATAATCAAAAATGTAATAGAACTGAAGTAGAGGGAAGGGCGCTATAGAAATATTCCACTATTTACTCCAATATGACACCAATACGCAAATCACATTTTTCACAATCTACATTTATGCTAACTTCCAGCTAATTAGTATCAGCAGGTAAAACTGTTTTAGCTTACGAACATTCATTTGCGTACATTTTTCCCCTTGTACCATTGAGTTTGTATAGAACCCAGAAGCTTGAGCTGCGGGCGACTATGTATATGAATATAGTTTTGATTAAAAAAAAAAAAAGTAAGAGCAGATTGCTGAAGGATAAAATAGATTAGCCGTTCATATCTCTGAATGCTAGCTTGCCGCATACAGAGTGAAACAGAGAATGCAGCTGGCACATGTGACCCTTTCACCCTCTTCTAGATAAAGAGGACAAAGACAGGGTGTCTCTTTAAATCTGCCACAAAAAGATGACACTGTCTGCTTTCTCTGCGGAGTGGAGTGGCGGATGAGCGAGGGAGAGGGAGATGTAAATATCGGATTACGTGTAATTTTTGTATGTGCCACTCATACTGTATTTAACAATCATTAACACGGTTTAATGTTTTTGTCCTCCGAGAAACCGGACTTTAGTGAGAACGAGCTGTTTTGGTGTGCTTGTGTGAGAAAGAGAACCTCACATTATCATTACTGTGTATGTTTAAGCACAGTACAAGCTGATGACCTTTAAGAAAGTAGAAGTAGATGTTTACTCATTAGTTAGAGGTTAACATTGTACTCATTTAGACAAATAATAGTTTCCTTGAATGTCAAATATTTTATAATTCGACATTTGCCATGAGGCGGCATGGTGGAACAGTGGTTAACAGACTGCCGTCTGATTCCTGGACTCGGAGATTTCTGTGTGGAGTTTTCATACTCTCCCCGAATTTGCATGGGGTTTTCTCAGGGTACTGTGGTTTCCTCCCACAGTCCGAAAACATGCACAGTATTGTCTTTTTTAAAAAGTCCCTTGATGTGTGAGAGAGAGAGAGAGAGAGAGAGAGAGTGTATGTGTGTGTGTGTGTGTGTGTGTGTGTGTGTGTGTGTGTGTGTGTGTGTGTGTGTGTGTGTGTGTGTGTGTGTGTGTAAATGGTTTTATGAGTGTTAGGTCTGTGGTGGTCTGGCAAGCTGTTCAGGGTGTACCCAGCCCTAGCTCAGAGTCTGTTTAGATGGTCTCCAGCTTCCCTGCAACACAACGTATTGAACTAGCTGGTTAGAAAATGAAAGATTCCCATTTCTTACTAATTTTCCAAGCTGCTTAACCCTACTAGCATTGTGAGGAGCCTGGAACCTCTCTCAGCTGACACTGGGTGAAGGCAGGATACACAATGAACAGCTCGCCAGACCACCACAGAGCCAACACACATATTCACACCTAGTGCAGTTTTGATCAGATAATTAGCTTAATGGCCATGTCTTTGTACTGTGGGAAAAAACCTGAGAGACCCAGAGAAAACCCATCCAAACCCAGGGAGAACATGTAAACTCCATACAGAGGCCCCTTGCCGAGCCCAGGACTCAAACATGGGACCTTCTCGTTGTGAGATGGATGTGTTAACCACTACACCACATCACATAATACTTTCTCACTTAACCTCCATCACTAATTAAAAAGATAAATAAATAGAAGTACAGTATCTATGAACTAGTTCAGTACCTTCATTTGTCACCGTGACATTAATTATACACAACTTCTGTAGTAGCTGTCCAGGGTGTGCTCTGCCATCGCTCAGAGTTATTTGAGATGGGCACCGGCCTACCTGTAACCCTAATTAAGATTAAACGTCATCTCTGTAATACACAAACACGTTTATAAAATTTGTTTTATACATTTTTGAATAAAGCATTGAGTAAAGTTAATAATGAAGTCGTGTGCTGTGTGTGGTATTGTGGAACCCTGTGTCCACTGTCTTCTTGCAACATTTTTCAGTTTCGCAAATAGATCTCATGCACAGCAGTTGTGAATATAATATAAATATAAAATATAATATATATATATATTATATATAATATAATATAAAAAATTTTTTTAGCGGTTTTCACTGTGTGATTGTTATTTTTGTTTTTCCTGACTGATTATTTACTCTTGGTCGATGTGAATTGAATGCCCAATGTTCAGGTCATTGGTTCATTTTCTGTAACCGCTTAATCCTAATTAGGGTCGAGGGGAGGCTGCCGCTCATCCCAACCGACTTTTGGCGAGGGCAGAGTACTCCCCGGACAGCTCGCCAGGCCATCGCAGGGCAGAAACACGCCGATGGCTTTGCAGCCTACTCTTGTCGAAAGTCAGCAATGGTTCTTTTACATGAACCTCTCACCATAGACAGTGAGAGACATGGCCGGCCTTTGATAACCCAGTTAGCTGCACTCGGGGGACAGTGACAACCTTGTGGAGAGTGGGACTCGAACCCCCAACCTTTGTATCAGCGATTCAGCGCCCTATACCACTAGACCACCATTGCCCCTGAATGCCCAATGCATTTCTTATTTAAAACAATGGGAGCATGTGTAGAATCACTGACATGCTTACTGTTGACCCCATGATGATGTTAAAATGTGTATTATGTATGAGAATGATGTAAATGGAAAGTTGCTGGTATTCAGAGGTGGGTTATGCACCTGATTATGCTTTTATGCACTCAGATACATGTACACTTTAATATAGGCCAGTCTATAAAATTGCTCCATTCTTTTCTTTTATTGTTTAGTAATTTATACTATTTATGTATCTATTTATTTATTTACTTATATAATATATATGTATGTGTGTATGTTTGTACTTGTATCTATTTTTGCACCCCCTACTGATGGTACCTCAAGAGCCTGTAACAGTGAATTTCTCCATTGTGAGATTAATAAAGCTGTATCTTATCTCATCTTATCTTATCTTATCTTTTATATATATATATATATACGTGTCGGTGTTAAGTCCTAAATAGTTTCTCCATGTATCCAGTCCCAGCAGTGGTTTCCCGATGACAGCTTCAGTGATGCGACTCTGCTGGTGGACCTCAGAGCATCTCAAACTGTTAATGTGAGTAGCATTTTAATTATAACAAGCCTGAATTATAATGTGGTTCCATATGTTTAAAAAAGAAATACCTATTTTCGCAAAGTCTGTGATCAGTCTTGAAGTTTTTATGCTTCTGAGTGCATGGTTCTCGGTTTGAATCCCAAAGTTGTGATACGGCTGTGCTGTGCATTATGATGCTGTATACTTGGAAGGGATTCTGTTTCAATTACAGTATAAATTAATTAAAACCAAGATATGTATTAAAAATGTAAATAGGCTGCATGGTGGCGTAGTGCTTAACATTTTTGCCTCACAGCAAGAAGGTCCAGGATTGAGTTTGCATTATACTTCCTGTACTTACAGGGGTCTTCACCATGTACTCTGGTTTTCTTCCACAGTCCAAGACACGCACATTAGGCTAATTTGATTTTTTTTTTTTTTGTATGGGGAATTGTGTGTAGGGGGAAAATTTTGCTTTTAAAGGTTTTTAAGGGTGATTTTTATGTCATTTCATGCAAGTTTTATATGTAATGATTAAAAACAGACATAGGGGGAAAATACAAAATCACACACATGTCTTTAAGATTTAATAATGTAATGTAAATAAAATCTTCAATGAAAAAACTAATGAAATATAAAGTGTAAAATAATAACATATGTCAAAAATAAGGTTGGCTAAAGTAAGGTATTAATTGTAACATTTGTCTTTTTAGAAGTTTTATCAAATAATTCTTCATAATAATATTTGCTGTCTTTGCTCATAGATGGCATGTATCATATGCAACAACTTTGCAATTACACAATTAGTTTACACACTGAAACTAATTGACCATATGAACAAATCTACTCATAGAGATGGCAAGTATCCTGTGCCACAACACGTGGAGTTACAAACTCAAACTTATTAACAATGTTATCAATTCTAACTGAATCTACATTGAACTAAATTAGTGAATGAAAACACCATCTGAGCAAGTTTCACAACCTTTAGTTTTTAAGTGCACGCATGTATCTGATTTTACGGTAAAGGATCCCGCAGCCAGAAGCAGAAAGAGAAGCTGTATGTCAACGTAAAAGACACAGCCAATGGCATTTGCTCGCGGAAATTACATCCTTAAAAAAAACCCCAAAATAATAATAAAATTGTGAAATAATTGTATTAATGTGTGAGATTTTAGACACCTTGCGTGAGAGATTGAGGAGGAGATGAAATGCATGAGTCTCATGCTTGATGCGTGAGAGTTGATTATGGTCCCAAGGCAATCAGCTGGTCTGCGGGTTGAAGTTTTTTCATTCTGTCCATTTGTGTTTTGCTTGCCAGCTCTGCTTGGCTTCTTGCACATGAGCTGATCAAAAGGAGCGAAATTTACCTCTTTACCCAAAAACAACTCGCGTGGGCTGTTGCATATAATCAAATAAAATTAGAGTTTCAAGGTATCGGCCCCGCCCACACACTGGAGTACAGAAAGGATTGGCTCTCCGCTCCGCGCCACAGTGACAAGTGGCATTGAAAATAGATGGAAAGATTGAAATGCGTGAGATTTATTTATGTTTTTGTTTTATTTGATGGCTTTTTTCTGTATTTTTATTTAAAGGACAGCGAAATTATGTATTAGTTATTCTGTTAAGAAAGGCCACCTGGTTTATCTGAGAGCCAGATGTAGTCATCAAAAGAGCCACATCTGGCTTGCAAGCCAAAGGTTCCCGACCCCTGAACAGGCTCGTGGGCGACTCATGTTGTCCTTGTGGGTGGCCTGGCGCCCGCAGGCACCATGTTGGTGACCCCTGTTCTAAACAGTATAAAGGGAAAAGATAAAGAATGAATGAATGAATTACATTTTTCTGCAACACCAACATTTTGGCAATAGTTACCTCATTCATTCATTCATTCATTTTCTGAACAGTTTAATCCAAATTATTGTCGTGGGGAGGCTGGCACCCATCACAGTTGACCCCAGTCGAGGGCGGCGTACACCCCGTACAGCTCTGCAGGCCATCGTAGGGGCAACACTCAGACAATCATTCGTACTCACATTCACACCTAGGAGCAATTTGGAACAGCCAATTAACTGACTGTGGAATGTTTTTAAACTATGGGAGGAAACCGGAGTACCTGGAGGAAACCCACACAAGCACGGGGAGAACATGCAAATTCCACACAGAAACACCAGAGCTGGGGATCGAACCCAGGCCACTTACATGATTCAGAGCTTGGTGCGTTATTTTAATTTTATTTTCTGAATGTTCTGAACCACTTGATCCAATTCTTGATCCTATTCTGGGAGGCTGGAGACAAACCCTTATAGGTAATTACCTTAATGTGCAGACTTTTGTATTATTGGAGGAAACGGGAGTACCCGGAGTAAGCCCATGCAAAAACAGGTAGAGTGTGTAAACTCTGCACAGAATTGTTCTCACTGAGCACAAAGCTGAGGCCAGGACCTTCCTGCCGTGAGGTGGAAGTGCTCTGGTAGGGTCTGTCTTCATGACAATATTGCATCTTTTGGCTTTAACCAAGTGAAAAGTCAGCGGTTGCTTAATGGTTGGCTGAACTAGAATTTGTTTCACTTTTATTTTCAGTCCTACAGCTCAGTTGTAGTTGTAATACTGTCACTTCTCTTATTTAATTAAGTTTGTTTTGGCTAATAGTTTCATCCAAAGCATTTTCCAGGTATGTCATATATCTTGAACGTTGCGGATTTTGTTCGAATCTTTGGTCATTTTCGTATTTGATATTTTCACAAACCTGACTTATAAAATCTTATTTTTACTACAAGTTTGTCAATGATATTTTAATAATATATCATCATGGTCCAGGTCACAAATGTTTCCTGGTACATAAGTGAAAGTCCTGTCAATGAACGCGCGGCTGGGTGTCCAGAACATGGCAGAACTTATAACCCATTGAACATGACAGCTCAGGTGAGACCTACTTTTATATTTGAAGATATAAAACCAAACATATATAATGTATTTTACAAATGGGTTGGTCTTCTTTTCTCTGAATGCACCAACTAATCAGCTTCAATGTTCCTTGGCATACAAGCCTTTAGAACGGTACTGACTGGATAAATGCTCTGATTCAAAAAGTCCTCGGAACATGGTAGTAGATGATCTTCCGTTGCTATTTGATTGGGTAGAACTCTGGTCAATGTGAAGGTCATTAAACTAGCCAGTCAGCTGTTGTGTAATCCATGTACTGTAGATAGGGCTGGGTAATCATTGAAGACACCACACCCATGTTCCATCCTCAAACAACTTTTGGACCACCTGAAAGAATATTGTTTGGGCTCCAAACTATTTGGAATGTTTTCGATAAGTCCATTAGGACTAGTCAGGGCATCATTTTGGTGCCATCTGTTTCTTCAGCTCCAAACTCCTTGAATTAATATAGATTCTTTTCTCCATATCTTTCCCTAGAGTTCCAGCTGTTCTCCACTCACTTATTTGGCTTGTGAGATTGGAGACCTGACCAGCAAACATGGTTCTGTCAGTTTAACACAAAGGCAACTTTTCACTGATGGTCATCTACAGCTGGCTAGAGACTACACTGGTACGTTGCTGACCTTCATTTCTCTGCAGTTATATTGGTTATATTAGAGTACCACGCCTTCATCAGTGCATAGTGCAGTATTTACCAGTTACAAGGACACAGGGGCATATTAAGAGTGCACATGATATATCCCACAATGCAGTACTGTACATGTGAATGTGAGACATCAGGAGAACTTCATAGGCCCAACCAGTGAATGACTCAATCTTTCGATATAGTTCTCATAGTTCTTATTTAGCTGTACAGAGAGCTGCCATATAAGGGCTGAGATGTTAGTACATGCAGCCATGAGGGATGGGGGGGAGACTAACCAGTGTCTCTCCCCCTTATGCCGATCCCAAGCCCGGAAAAATGCAGAGGGTTGTGTCAGGAAGGGCATCCGACATAAAACTAATACCAAACTTTTCCATGCAAATCACAAATATTACCTCCATACCGGATCGGTCGAGGCCCGGGTTAACAACGACCACCATCAGTACTGTCAACCAACAGGGTGCTGATGGAAATTGAACTACTGTTGGTCGAAGAAGAAGAGGCGGGAGGTGTGTCCGTAGGCAGAGAGTGAAGATGAAAGGCGTCAGTCTAGGACTGAGAGTAGGGACTTTGAATGTTGGAACTATACAAGGAAAAGATAGAGAGCTGGCTGACATGATGCAGAGGAGGAAGGTGGACATACTGTGTGTTCAGGAGACCAGGTGGAAAGGTAACAAAGCTAAAAGCTTAGGAGCAGGATCTAAGCTATTTTATCATGGTGTGGATGGGAAGAGAAATGGAGTAGGAGTCATCTTGAAGGAGGGGTTTGTCAGGAATGTTCTAGAAGTGAAAGAGTGTCAGACAGAGTGATGAGTCTCAAGTTAGAAATTGAAGGTGTGATGTTCAATGTTGTTAGTGCTTGTGCCCCACAGGCAGGAAGTGATTTAGAAGAGTGAGTTAGAAGAGAAGGAGAGATTCTGGAGTGAATTAGATGAAGTGATGCAGAGTACCCCCAGAGGTGAAAGAGTGGTCATTGGTGCAGATTTCAATAGACATGTTGGTGCAGGCAACAGAGGGGACGAGGAAATGATGGGCAGGTTTGGTATCCAGGACAGGAACGCTGGAGGACAGATGTTGGTAGATTTTGCAAAAAGGATGGAAATGGCTGTGGTGAATACTTTCTTCCAGAAGAGACAAGAGCACAGGGTGACTTATAAAAGTGGAGGTAGGAGCACACAGGTAGACTACATCTTGTGTAGGTGATGTAATTTGAAGGAAGTCAGTGACTGCAAAGTAGTAGTGGGTGAGAGTGTTGCCATACAGCATAGGATGGTGGTGTGCAGGATGACTCTGATGGTGAGGAAGGTGAAAAAGGCAAAGGCAGAGCAGAAGACAAAGTGGTGGAAGCTGAAAAAGGAAGAGGGTCGTGTGGTCTTCAAGGAGGAGTTGAAACAGGCTTTGGGTGGTCAGGAAGTGCTTCCAGATGACTGGACAACCACAGCAAATGTGATCAGGGAGACAGGTAGGAGAGTACTTGGTGTGTCCTCTGGAAGGAAAGTAGATAAGGAGACTTGGTGGTGAAATGAGGAAGTGCAGGAGTGTGTACAAAGAAAGAGGTTAACTAAGAAGAAGTGGGACGTTGAGAGGACCGAAGAGAGTAAACAAGTACAGGGAAACACAGCGTAAGGCAAAGGTAGTGGTGGCTAAGGCCAAACAGAGGGCATATGATGACTTGTATGATAGGTTGGACAGTAAGGAGGGAGAAAATGATCTATACAGGTTGGCACAGCAGAGAAATAGAGATGGGAAGGACGTGCAGCAAGTTAGATTGATAAAGGACAGAGAGGGAAATGTGTTGACTGATGACAGAAGTGTGCTGGGAAGATGGAAAGAGTACTTTGAAGAGCTGATGAATGAGGAAAATGAGAGAGAAAAAAGAATAGAAGAGGTGACCGTTGAGGAGCAGGAAGTACTAAAGATTAGTAAGGGTGAAGTGAGGAGGGTACTGAAGAGGATGAAGAATGGAAAGGCAGTTGGTCCTGATGATATACCGGTGGAGGTATGGAAGTAGGAGAGGTAGCAGTAGATTTTCTGACAAGAACATTCAACAAGGTCTTAGATAGTGAGCAGATGCCGAAGGAATGGAGGAGAAGTGTGCTGGTGCCCATTTTTAAGAACAAGGGAGACGTGCAGAGTTGTGGCAACTACAGAGGGGTAAAGTTGATAAGCCATACGATGAAGTTATGAGAAAGAATAGTGGAAGCTAGACAAAGGGCAGAGGTCAGCATTTGTGAACAATAGTTTGCTTTCATGCTTAGAAAGAGCACCACAGATGCAGTTTGCTTTGAGGATGTTAATATGTTAATAGAGAAGTACAGAGAAGGTCAGAGGGAATGCAGAGAAAGATGCATTGTGCCTTTGTAGATCTAGAAAAAGCATATGACAGGGTGCCAAGAGAAGAACTGTGGTATTGCATGAGGAATTCTGGAGTGGCAGAGAAGTATCCCAGAGTGGTGGTGCAGGACATGTATGAGAGATGTAAGACAGTGGTGAGGTGTGCTGTTGGTGTGACCGACGAATTCAAGGTGGAGGTGGGACTGCATCAAGGATCAGCTCTGAGCCCCTTCTTGTTTGCTATGGTGATGGACAGGCTGACAGACGAGGTTAGACAAGAATCTCCATGGACTATGATGTTTGCAGATGACATTGTGATCTGTAGTGAGAGCAGAGAACAAGTGGAGGAAAATCTAGAGAGGTGGAGGTATGCCCTGGAAAGGAGAGGAATGAAGGACAGCCTCAGAAAATCAGAATACATGTGTGTGAATGAGAAGGACCTAGGGGGAATGGTGATGTTACAGGGAGCAGAGATAACGAAGTGGAGGATTTTAAGTACTTAGGCTCAACAATCCAGAGCAGTGGAGAGTGTGGAAAAGAGGTGAAGAAGCGTGTGCAGGCAGGTTGAAATGGTTGGACAAAAGTGTCTGATGTGATGTGCGATCGGAGAGTATCAGCAAGAATGAAAGGAAAAGTGTACAAGACGGTGTTGAGGCCAGCGATATTGTATGGCTTAGAAACAGTGGCGCTGAGGAAAAGACAGGAGGCAGAGCTGGAGGTAGCAGAGATGAAAATGTTGAAGTTCTCTCTGGGAGTAATGAGGATGGATAGGATCAGAAATGAGTACATCAGAGAGACAGCCCATGTAAGATGTTTTGGAGACAAAGTCAGAGAGGCTAGATTGAGATGGTTTGGACATGTACAGAGGAGGGATAGTGAGTATATTGGCAGTAGGATGCTGAGGTTGGATGTGGTGAAGGAAGACATGAAGGTCGTTGGAGTAAGAGAAGAAGATGCAGAGGACAGGGTGAGATGGAGGCGGATTATTTGCTGTGGCGACCTCTGAAGGGAACAACCGGAAGGAAAAGAAGAAGAAGAAGAAGATGTTAGGACATGGCGGTAAAGCACTGAGTTGTGTATATAGTGTTTCTCAGTAGAAAAAAGGATGAACTGAACCTTGTTACTGTGGTCCTGGTGGTTAGTGTAGCATCTACTTGGTTGTATTGCTTAATTTTATGGTTTTGTTGTTAGGCAACTCCACTTCTCATATCAAATCTTCTGAGAGGTGCACGCCAAAATACTTGAAGGGTGGACGGGTTATTCATCTTTAAAAGACTGTACTCATATTCAGTCATTTTTCTTCGTGTCAAAAAAAGCACGTAACATTGTTCTTGCTCTTTTGTAGTCATCTCCTGTATTTGTTAAAGTATCAAAGATTTCTGACACTTCTTCACCAGCATAATGCAAAAGTAGAGCTTGCTACCTTCTCATGAACCTAAAAGGCATTACCAGAAAAAAATTCCAAACCTTTGCTTCACTCTTTCCTTATGACAGCTCCATTGGTATGCAGGTTATCGGTTTCGAAAAATGACAAAGCTGCAGCCGTTACAAAGAAGAATGAAATGTACCACTGTCGAGTCTACCTGAGGCAAAGCCAGATTTTTGAGTCTGATGATCAAATTATGGTCATGACTGCTGCCTTTCCAACTAGAAAACAGAAGACACAAGATTTTCCAAAGACCTAGAACTCCCCACACACGTACGGATATTAGACCACGAAGGGATGACCCTGAGATTCAAGGCAAGCATGGCGCAAAGCTACATTCCCTGTTGCTAGCAGATGAAGAAAACAACAGGGAGCTGGAAGCTGTGGAGGAATGGATGACAGAGGCAATCCTAGAAGCTGCCCTGGAAATGATAAGATCGAAAGGCAATAAAGAGCCGGACAAGCCATGAACGAGCCCAGTCTGTTAGGATTACTGCTGAATAGCCTTTGTTTTCTGGTATATTTTTGGTGGAGACCTTGTCATGTTCTTTTCCTTTTTTTGTGACTTTGCCATGCGGTTTTGTTTGTCCCCTTTGGCTTTCTATATGTTCATTGTGCTCACCTTTGCCTTTTTACCTGCCTTAGTAATCTGTCTATTTAAACAGAGCATTTCCCCACAGTCGGTGCCAGGTCGTTCCAGGGCACACTGCCAGGGCACATTGCCAGGGCACATTGCTGCATTAGTAAGTTTGCTGCCTAGAGGTTTTTGACCTTGCCCGTTCTTTAACCACTCAAGCAAGTCTCTTGTTTTTGGATAACTGTCCTTTGCTTTTGTTTTGACCATTTGGAATTCTCTAGCCATTGCATGTTTTTTTTGTTTTGTTTTGTTTTGTTTTTTTTCAGCACAATTTTTGCCTGCTGTTTTGGAGTGTTTGCCCTGTGCTCTCCCTCACTTTGTCTGCGAGTGGATCCTCTTTCCCCTTATATAACAAAAACCCTAACACCAGTCTATCAATAACTCAGATGGAGACTCCTAGTGGAAGACACCCTATTATGAGATGAGAAAGAATGTCTACTTCAAAACTGAGACAGACAAACTGAATTTTACAACTGAACAAAGGGACACAGGACAAGAACTTCAGCTGATGAGACATCAACCAAAGGGTTTAGTAGAACATTACTCACAACTGAAACAAAAACTAGAGGGACACTTTTCTGCACACTTTAGGGATCACAAGTAAGAGCCACAACCCAAATTAGAAGATCCGGATAGCTACGCCCATATATTACCACCAGAGGGTATTCCTACAACAGATGACTCAGTTCCAGAGTGTGGGGAAGTACAGAATAGTGTGGAAAAACTGAAGAATAGCAAATGTCAGGGAACACATCAAATCTATGCAGAACAACTGAAGTTCTCACACTCGACAGGTCTACAGTACTTAACTATGTCGTACTACTCATTGGTGTTAAGTGGTCCAGCGCTTAAGTGCCAGCAAACTGGTTAACTGGTACTACATTCATGCATATGAAGGGCTTAAAGTGATTGGCGAAGAATTACAAAGGTCTTAGTACAGTAACTGTGGGGCCAGTGGTGTAGTGGTTAGGGTGCTGGGCTCATGATCAGGAGGTCATGGGTTCGAATCCCAGTTAGACTCTCACTGTGCTAAGAACCCTGGGAAAGGTCTTAACCTCAACAAGTGTGCCTCTGTTCACCCAGCAATATAAATGGGTACCAGTAAAAATATACAGAGAAGACAACCTGCGAAGGACTAGCATCCCATCCAGGAGGAGTCAAACTCCTAGCTTCATGCTACGGAAACTGGGGATAAGCACCGACCTGATGAGTCACTAGGCTCAGGGTGTAAAAAGGCCAGCAGATACCTTTTAGTATAGTAGCTTCAGTATCCAAAGTTCTACCAGGGATAGCTGTTGAGAGAATCAGGGAAATCAATGATTACATCCTTTTAAGGTTGTAGTTTGGCTTCCAAGCAAACTGATGCTATATATGTGCTACGCTAACTACTCAAGGAGCTCCACGGAACAAAAGTTGGTTATGATGACGAACTGCAGTCAGGTCAACACCCTGATGAGAACGATGAGCACGCAGATGAATTAATCTAAGACGGTTTCTGACAATTTGTGCAGAAATGCTTTGGTTATGCAAAGCGTTTGATGCAGCACGATGACTGGTCTCAGGTGATCTTGGCGGTGAAGATGCTGGACGTGGAGGTCGTGAGCTGGTGTGGTTACACATGGTCTGTGGTTGTGAGGCTGGCTGTATATATTGCCAAATTTTCTGAAATTCCTCTGGAGACTGCTTATGGTAAAGAAATGAACATTAACGTTATGGGCTACAGCTCTGGTGGACATTCCTGCAGTCAGCATGCCAATGGCACACTCCCTCAAAACTTACGACATCTGTGGTATTTTGCTGTGTGATAAAACCACACATTTTTAAGTGTATAATTATTGTAAATGAAAACTCAGATTGCTTGGATTTTTTTCAACAGTCATTTATAGGTCACTCGTCCTGACTGCAGGAAACAGGACCATCGACTGCGCTGACATCATCCCCGAGTCACCGTCTGCACAACAAATCTTCCCGAAGGTGGCACTGTTTAGCAGGTATGCCTGATGCACCAGTAGCCTGGCTACAATTAATTTTCACTCTCCATACCAATAGAGATCGTTGATGCCAAGAGAAACTTGTAACCTGACCCAGGCCATGCGTCATTATTTAAATGTTAGCGTCTTATTCATGATGGGAGAATGGGTAATCGTGGTTTGATGTAGTCAACAGTCTTAAGTTGCAAAGAAATTGTTGCAGATATGAATGTTTACATTTATACACTACTATCCAGCAAGCTTGAATATACATTTCTACCAAAGGTACTTTAACTGCCAGTAGGGTTGTCACTTTGCTTTGCTTTGTGCTAGCAAGCTTACCTAATACCGCCAAAGAAAAAATTGGACCGATATGTTATAATTATATTGGATATTGACAGATTTCTCTACTTTCTTTGCAAAGGCTCGGGTATAGAAATTGCAGCTATGTGAGAAATTCATGCTAGTTTACTAGTTAACTGTTAGAAAACAGCAAACATATAATTCTGCATGTACGTGTAAAACTATTTTCAACAACATTAGGATTAGGTATGTTAGCTGTGGGTTTATCAGGAAGACTGAGGAGGACTGAAGACTGAATTTTCCAACTATGCAGGCGTAAATGAAGGTTAAGTCTGTGGAGTGGGGTTGGTGGTATAGAGGTTAGGGTGCCGGGCTCATGATCAAGAGGATGTGGGTTTCAATCCCTGTTGGACCCCTGCAGTTCTAAGATCCTGGGGCACAGTCTGAACCATAAATCTGCTTCTGTTCACCCAGAAGTATCAATAGGTACCAATAAAAATACTGATGGTAACCAGCGATGGGCTTAACATCCCATCCAGGAGAAGTTGAACACTAGGCCGCTAGGCTCCGGTGTAAAAAGCCCAACAGACTTAACCTTACCTTATTGACTGTGGAGTCATTTTGAATTGAATATCCGTGTCAAATAATTTTGTTTTTGTTCAGGTATGATTTCCGTAAAAGGGTGGCAAATGTTCTGGAGGTCGAAATGTTCCGTGTGTCCATCTTGCCCGGTGCTCTCTCTTCTGTGGCAGGAGGGAAGTGCCAGCAAGTCAGATTCCTTGTATCAGGTAAGAATAAAGTCATGTGTATCATTTAAAGCTCATCCAGTGTGGGGAAAATCCAACACCAAGCTTGGCACAAGCAACACCCCCCCCCCCCCCCCCGACATTTTTTCCGCATTTTATTTCTGTGAGATAACGTGGAACTAAATTTGACTTTGTGATTTTGATATCGTGAACATAAAAGTATGAAATATGGAATGAGAGAGCTGGAAAATGAGAGCTGAATAAATATTTACTCCAGTGCTGTGAATCCCCACCTAAGGCTAATTGGCTGCCCTAGATGTGAATGTGCGTGTTGGCCCTGTGATGGTCTGGTGAGCTTTTCAGGGTGTACCCTGTCTTTGTTCAGGGTTGGCTAACATAGGCTTCGGCACCCCTGTGACAATAAGACAATAGACATTTGTTTGCCCCTTTTAAAGCTGAGGGCCTCGTACAAAATTTTATTATGTGTGAACAATAAAAGATTCCAATAAAGACTCCTGAATCCTGAATACTCGGATGAAGCCATTGGGTAAATGAGTGTGTGTGAGAGAGAGAGAGAGAGAGAGAGAGAGAGAGTTTTCCACAGTTTGTTTTGATCACGTAATGATCTTCTTAGTTCTGTTTATTTATTTCTATTGATACTGTGACTATGTGGCATTTTTATTACAGTGGACTCAATAGATGTGTCATTAATATCATTTCAGACCGAAGCCCAACTATGTTAATGATTACACAACAAATGAGGAAAATATGTCCACAACCACATCCTTGACTGCACCATGTGTTTTTTCTTCTTTGTATTTCACTATTAAGAGAAGTTTTATGTCGGGTCAGAACTGATCCCTCTCAGGGTTTCCAGGGTGTGGTTTCCCACCATATTGGGGAACATTTTTCAATTAAATTGGCGAATGTAGTCCTCAGGTGAAAGTGCGAGATGTGGGGATGCAAAAGTGTACATGCAGACATACCGAGGATTTACTGAGCTGGCTTTCTGCCGTATTGAGCTCAGAACACACACTCATCACTCTCACTCATCTACTGAACCATTTTATCCTACCAAGGTCATGGGGAGGCTGGAGCCTATCTCCACCAACATTTGGTGAAGATAGGGTACTCCCTGAACAGCTCACCAGACCATCACAATTCATCACACGCAACCATTCACATTCGCACCTAGGGGCAATTTTGAACAGCCAGGTAGCCGAACGTGTATGTCTTTGGACTGTCGGAGGAAACCACGTAAGCACAGGGACAACCTGCGAACTCCACACATGAATCCAGGACTTTCTTTCTATGAAGTGGACGTTCTAATCACTACGGTGACGCTTTGGGATCCAAACAACACCAGCCTGTTACATCAAGGACATGAAGGAGAGGACGAGTGCTTATTCATTTACTTTTTATGTTTAACAAATAAATGACCAAGCATAATCAAAATACCGTAGCCACTATTTTCTCATATATTGCCGACATCATTGGCAAGCCGGGTAGCAACATAATAATGTGGGAAGATTTAAGGGAGGGGAATAATTATCTAGCAGCAGTAAATATTCCTTTATAGTTCTGTACCAGTCATGAGAATGTTCTTCTCACACCAGTGTCCTTCAGCAAGGCAGCATGTCATCAGTTAAGTAGTGTTGGGTACGGGTTAGTGGCTACCTGAGAGCCACTGCTCGGTCCTCACGCCAGGAATTAATTTCTGAAGGATTTCTTTAAAATACAATCCACGGTGCAGGAGGATTTAGGTGACCTTACACGACTCAGCACTTTCTACCTTTTATTGCTGTATTTTCTATAATGATTCGGATCGTGAACTGTCTCGGGTATCCTCAGGTTCTTTGACTCCTTGTCATAATAATAAGTTTTCCGGCCATATTTTAATCCCTGTTTTCCATCTTCTTGAGCTCACGGCCTTTTACAATGGACAATTCAGCTCTTTCAAAGCACACACACAGAAATGGAAAATTAGAAGGTAACCTGAAGCTTGGCTCGAGTACGTGAGAGTGTCCAGCCTCATAGTTTATTCTGAATGGAGAGTTGGGCGTGTCATGGGTAGTGATTATATACATACACACACACACACACACACACACACACACACACACACACACACACATACATACATATATATATATATATATATATATATATATATATATATATATATATATATATATATGCATATTTTGTAAATGTAATATTTGTATAAAAGAGGGTGAAAAGGCACTTGACAAACATAACTCTACAAATAAGTTAGTTGTTCTGACATTGATGCAACATCGTATTATAAACTGAATCTCCACTTGAAATAGTCAATAGTGGAATAACTGTAAATTTTATATATATATATATATATATATATATATATATATATATATATATATATATATATATATGTATATATATATATATATATATATATATATGTATATGTATATATATATATATATATGTGTGTATGTATATATATATATATATATATACATATATATATATATATTTTGCATTTGACAAAAACAATGCAAAGTTTAATAAATAACACGAAGTTGCATTAATAGTAAGAAATACTTTTCTTATTAATCAATAACTTCATTATAACAATGTTGTTTAAAATAAATTCAGAATCTTATGATATTCTAAAATTGTTGGTCTCAGTATTAAAACATATATTTGGCTCTCAGAGGATCAGATTTTAATTTTTTATTTTTTCTTATTTTTTTTGGCTCTCTTAGCCAAGAAGGTTCCCGACCCCTGACAGAGATGAATATCATTAATTATTAATAATAACATATAATTAAAGGTAAATTGAGCAAATTTGTTATGTCACAAGCGTGTATCGACCTGGTAGCCTTTCGCATTAATCGGTTCTCAAGAAGTAGCTCTCAGTTTCAAAAAGGTTGGTGACCCCTGCCTTAGACCATCTCTGGTGGTCACTTTTACAGCACACCCTTAACACCCCACAATACCTGCCGTTATTCTGTCTGTTTTGAGCCATCTGCTGCTTAAGAGGTGAACTGAAATTACACGATTTTATACATAAAAAGCTTATAAAACCTACATCAGTTTGAAATTTAGCCGTTTTTCATATTTACTAATCTCCAAAATAGCACATTGCTAGTACCCAGGGTTAGATTGAGGAATTTTTCAAATTGTGTCAAAAGGCCCCCAGATCTTGTTGAAGTTGGGCCTTTCAAAAAAAGTTGGGCCCTCCTTTCATCATGAAACATTCAGGTTTTACCCTTATTTTCTTGTTTCTTGTTATTCTGTTATTCATTCGTTCATTGTCTCAACTGCTTAATCCTAATTAGGGTCACAGGGAGGCTGGTGCCCATCTCATCCGACTCTGGGCGAGGGTGGGGTACATCCTGGATGGCATTAATATGTAGCACAACTGTAATTAAGTGAGTTGCCAACTGCTATACAAAGCTATGAAAACAATAGGCCTGTATTCAAAAATATTTAGTATTTGAATATTTAATAGAAATTCCTTTCTCAAACCTTTTTTGAGTGATAAAACCATGTAATCTTTCTGACTGCTGACCTACAGGTGACGTAGGTTTTCAGAAGCTATCAGCTGTGAAGGACAGCGATCTGATGGGCGTGTACAAGGAGGCTGAATTGTGTAGGAACAGTAAGTCGTGACTGCCCTTAACTCCACATTCACATCCAAGCGTGTTATAAAGGGTTAATCAGGCATATTATATACACTACTAGGTACCCCAAGGCATTTTTTATTTTATATAATCATCTCTTTTGTAACAGTTAATCAGAAAGAACATATGAACGAGAAAAAAAAAGAAAAGAAAATGATCCTCATTTATTAAGATGCTGGTTCAAAGTGAGAGTATTTTAAACATCTTCATCATTCAGTTTTACACTAAAATGGACAAAATTGCTTTTTCATACATCAGTTGAATAAAAAAATATGTTGAAATGCTTATTATTCTACATTTTGTTACTCAATTGGGTACACAGTTTGTCTCTTTTTAAAAAAAGTTATCCGCATGATAAAGTTAAAAATTTCACAGAAATGGAAGAAATTTTTTTTCCACTTGTCAAAATGTTATGTTGGCAAATCTGTTGACTTTCAAAAGTAAATTCTCTCATTCGTTCATTTTCTGAACCACTTAATCCTAATTAGGGTCACAGGAAGGCTGGCGCCCATCTCAGCCGACTCTGCACGAGGGCAGGGTACACCCTGGACACTTCGCCAGGCCATCGCAGGGCACTTTTGAGCGTGAATCAGCCACAATTTCAAAATTTTTTTAACAATTAAATTTATTCAATAAACAATAAATTTATTTCCTGACTTCTACTTATCAAAAAGAAAACTTTTGATAACCAACTGTATAAATCAAGCTTGTTAAAGCTTTTTAACTCTACCATTTAACTTTTAAATGTAACTGCATTTAATTAGCATTTTAAAACATGAAGCGACCATTAGGGGGCAAAACACTTTGTCAAACATGTTCAAATGGGGATCCGTTCAGCATAAGAAACGACCCAGTGGCCGGTCGGTGTATCAGAGCGACGCCGATCAATGTGAAACTATGCAAGCCATCAGAAACCATCACGCTTTTCGAGTCGTCATTCAACGCTTAGCTGACGCGCTGTCAGCAGGCGGGTTCAACCTGTTTTTAATGGCTGATAATTGTGCACATAAAACATGAGCATATAGAACGTTAACCATGTAACTTTAACACACAAAAAAATGTAATGCATACGACAACTACTATTGTTTACTCCTTCATTTTCTGAACAGCTTAATCCTATTCAGGGCTGTGGGCATCTCAGCTGACTCCAGGCGAGGACACGGAACCTGTATTCCATGTATATTGTATTCGTACATGTATATTGTATTTATAGGGGCAGTGGTGGTCTAGTGGTATAGGGCGCTGGATCGCTGATCCAAAGGTTGGGGGTTCGAGTCCCACTCTCCACAAGATTGTCACTGCCCCTCCCCCCCAGTGCAGCTAACTGGGTTATCAAAGGCGGGCCATGTCTCTGACTGTCTATGGTGAGAGGTTGATGTAAAAGAACCATTGCTGACCTTCGTAAAGAGTAGCTGCAAAGCCGTCAGCGTGTTTCTGTCCCTTGCTAAAAAGGGTTGTGACAGGAAGGACATCCGACGTAAAAACCTCTGCCAAATCAAACGTGCGAATCAGATGATTCGCTGTGGCGACTCCCGAGTAAAAGAGAAAAAAGCCAAAAGGAAGACAGACAGACAGACAGACATGTATATTGTATTTATGCCATGCTATCCTCGAAGTATCAGCTCAAAGTGTAAATAGTACGGCTTATGCTACAATTACCGTTTCATCTATCTGTGTGTTTTTAGGTGGTGATTCTAATCTGCTCTTGTCACATGGTGGAACCATACACGTCTTCTACTTGGCCATCAGTTCCCTTCTCCACTCGGTCATTCTGCTCTGGATGTCACAGTGAGAGCATCGTCGTTGAATTTACTTCCAGGGGTCGTTTCCAGCTGCACACAGGCTTTTAACTGTTATCTTGTATTTCTAATGCTCACATGAACGTGCACATGGTATTCCCTGAAATACTGTAAGTGTTATAGAATATGCATTACTACAATTAATAATGTGATTCAAATGAAATGACTATTTTGAATGAAGAAGAATTGAATATGTGTTTTTTCAGAGATGTTGTAGACTTTAACTGTTGCTTCATTAGTTTGGGATTTCTACCTAATGAGAAAAATATGAGTGGGGTTGATAAAATTATGGGCGTGGCTTAGTGTGAGTAATACTTGTACATGCGTTAAGGCCATTGGTCTCCTTGTTTATTGCTGACATAAAAAAATATATATACAGTATATATACAGTGATTCCTCACTACTTTGCATATCAATTCATGCGGCTTCAGTGCATCGCATTTTTAAAAAAAATATTTATCGAATTAAAAATAAGGAAATTAAAGAAGAATAGGGGAAAAGTTCAGGAAATTCAACGAATCAAGGCCAATTATGCAAAAAAAAAAACAAAAAAAAAAAACAAAAACAAAAAAACCAACCCAAAACCCCCCAACAAAACTACTTATATTTTTATGTGAGGTGCACTCGTCTGTATGTGCGTATGTGCGTGTATTTATATTATATATATATATATATCTTATGCATTATTTTTTAATGTTTAATTGTTAGTATAATCATTTATAGCCTTTAATATGTATTTATTGGTATTATATACGTACGTATACGTCAGTGTGGGGGGGTTGATCCTACATCACAGAATTCGGCGGTCGCGGGAGGATTTCGGTCCCATTTAACCACGGAAAGTGAGGGATCCCTGTCTTGCAAATCTGTGCTCTCTATTGCACAGGTGCTCTACAGGTCCCAACCCTGGTTCTAGAGTATAGGACAGTAGTCTATAATGTTTCGCCCTACATGGACAGCATGGTGGCATTATGGTCAGCACATTTTCCTTACAGCAAGAAGGTCCTGGACTTGGTGAAGGTGTTATCATGTGGCATTTCCATGATTTCTTTGTGCTGACGTGGGGTTTCCTCTGGGTACTCTGGTTTTCTCACACAGTCCAAAGACATATAGGCTAATTGGATGTTGTCGGTTGCCCCATGTGTGTGAGTGTGAATGGTTGCATTTGGAGGCCCTATGATGGACTGGCGAGCTTAGAGTTGACCCATGACCCTAGTAGGATTATTTTATTTTATACCAGATCATTCATCTGTGAGGTAGAAGAATGAATCATTTTTCTTATGCAGCTAATTTAACTAGGTAGAGAATTAAAAGCCCTGAGAGAGTAAACATGAAAATCTTCGAGCAGGAAATGTACACGACAGGAAAGGAGGTCCTCCTTCATGACTAAGTTTGGGAATCTGTGCCCTCATGCATTAGCAGAAATGTGTTTTGTTGTATTTTCATGTATTAACACAAAACAAAACAAAAATCAAGCATATATGAAAAATAACTCAGGACAGATTGTTTTATTTAAATGAGATGTTCTGGGAGTGCACAGCTGGGTAGTCCCAGGTTTTCTCATTAGTACGTTGAACTTCTTTGAGTTTGTAGATCAACCCATTCTAAAATTGTTCAAATATATATTGAAAGTAAGCTAAAGACAAGAGGAGCTGCAAAGCCGTCAGCGTGTTTCCGCCCCTGCGATGGCCTGGCGAGCTGTCCAGGGTGTACTCTGCCCTCGCCCTGAGTTGGCGTAACAACACCCTACACAGCAATGATGGTTATGATGGAAATGGGAAAAGTTGAACTACCAGAGTATGGCCAACTATGTCCGGTTTAACTGCTGATCAAATGCCACGACAAACTTGCCTGCAAGCTACAACTACGAAATTGCACAACTTTTATATTTTGAGTTGTTACCATGGAAACAATAATGTATTACACTTTGTATTGTATTAGTATTGCATAATAGTGATATTACTGAATGACGGCTTGTTATAGTATGAAAATAATTCGCACCTTCTGCCAATCAGATTTGAAAATGACACTGCCCACAGTTAGAGCAATATATATACACACAGAATCTAACAGTATACCATATATAAATAATATCATAATCAGAATACCCTGAGATTTCTTTTTACATATCACAGAATCAAATGTACCACAATTTAATTTTGCTATATTAAACATATTGTGTGTTTTAACAAATAAAAGTATCTTTCAACACAAACTTGGTTGTTTAACCCCTTCACCACACACACACACACACACACACACACACACACACACACACACACACAAATTAAACATGTGGATATGATGAACACTGCCTGCCTCACTCACCGATTTGCCAAAATGCTAAATTCTACTGGGGTCACAAGGGGGTTGGAGCCGACACTGGCTGTAGGCGTGGTGTACCCTGAACACTTCACCAGGCCATCACAGGGCAACACACACACACACACAGCCATTCACAGTCACAGTAAGGAGCAATTTGGAACAGTCAACCGGTCTAATTTTCATGTCTTTAGACTGTGGGAGGAAACCTAACTACTCAGAGGAAACCCATGCAAGCACATGGAGAACATGCAAACTTCACATAGAGGTTCCTTTGCTGAACCCGGGACTCAATGCTGTCTGGGGAATGTGCTAAAGACACAGACTTTTATAATAATGTCTGTCTGTCTGTCTTCCTTTCGGCTTTTTCTCTTTTCCTCGGGAGTCGCCACAGCGAATCATCTGATTTGCACATTTGATTTGGCGGAGGTTTTTTTTTTTTTTTTTTGGGGGGGGGGTGTTAGTGACAACCCTGTGGAGAGTGGGACTCGAACCCACAACCTTTGGATCAGCGATCCAGCGCCCTATACCACACGATGGCAGCCTTAGATAGAGGACAAGCCTCATGTTTATTTATTTTTTGAGTAAAAGGGATTTTTGCTGGCATGTGTATGTTTCTGCTGTGTGACATCAAGTCCTGCTTTGTGAATGAGTTCAATTCCCTTTTACAGTTTAATGCTTGTCACGTTGTTTGCAAACCTGAAGGAGTCGAAGACTAAGCTGGTCTTCCTAATGTCGCCTGATGTGGGTGTTGCCATGGCGCCCAGCTTCCGCCATTTTGGCTCTGCTCTATTGGTTGGTTTTCGCGCTTATTTGCATAAAAGAAGGCAAGCCTCGTGCTTTTGGACGTTACTGGAAGTGCGAGAACACCACGTGACAGCATACGTCGATTTTGTACATGGCAGCCTCCTGTTTTCTAAATGAAATCAAGACACTAGAGTTTTGAGGAGCATCTCTTGACACCCACACAGCCTTTTTTCATAAGGTAATCTCATATTTATCTCTCTATATATATTCGGTATCACATCGAGAAATGCGAGGACAGGAAACGGAAATAGCTTTCAATCGAGCGGTGGGTTTCAGTCGCGCGTGTATGTTTTGCTTTCTCTTTCTCGTCAGCAAGCGAGATACAGCTAGTACACAAATAAACAACAAACAAAGTAATTAAATTACTGAATGAGAAGTAAATAATATTCCAGGTATTTATTTTTGAAAGCTGTTCTCTCTGTCTCCTGAGGTAAAACGAGATGAATATTAAGTATTATTTTGAAATCGTGACGTTTCGGTTTGCTTGTTAAATTAAATCATTAGCTGAATGTAACAGCCCTAAATCATTGCACACTCAGTCGGAATTCGTGTTTAAAGACGGAGTTTGCGTTAATAACTAACAGTTAACTCGTTAGTTTACTATTTAGGCAGCTTGTTTTTGTTTTTGTCGTTGTGGCGCGTCATGTACATATCCAACCAATCAGGGACCGCGCTGATATTTCCCTTAATATGATTGGACAAGGCGGTGCGCTGCTTGTCATTCACTATTTGTATTAGAGAACTACACTCCAAATACTGACAGCTGCGCGAGCACTTGATGAGCGCACGACGTACAAAATGACGTAACAATCAGCACTCTGAACTGAGTGTACTATGTGGTTTAAACGAACACATTTGGAACACAGTCCAAAAACGACAATGGAAGATTTAAAGGCTTGACTGTAATAAAGGGAAATATTCCGAGAACTGGAATAACCGGAAGATAAATCTGTCATCATATACAATATCACTGATATAATATCATCTTTTTACAGACTCGCAAAACACATACACCAGATATAGCTATAAATCGAAATACAATATTTTGTCCTATGTTTTCTGAAAACTATTAAGCATTAAAAGAGCAATTCCTGCCCAAAACATACCACATGGACACACACAACAAATCAGAGAAAATAATTCGGATACATCCAACAACAACAAAAATTCTGCAAAATCAGTCGCAATATTCATGCCATGCGATCACCGAAGTATCCGTTCAAAGTGTCAACAGTGAAGCTTGCAATAAAGATCTGGAATTAAAATTTATGTGTAAAAAGAGTAAAAATTTCTGTTTTTCTTGCTTTGTGGACTGGAAATCTCACATCAATTCACTCTTTCTCGCCTAACCAGTATTGTAATAATAATAATAATAATAATAATAATAATAATAATAGTAATATAATAACATAATAATAACAGAATTATAATAACATAATAATAACATCTGCTTTTCATTTCGGCTGTTCCATTTTTCTCAGGGGTTGTCACAGCGAATCATCACATGTTTGATTTGGCACAGGTTTTTTACGTCGGCTGCCACTCCTGACACAACCCTCTAGCAAGGGACAGAAACACGCTGACAGCTATGCAGCTCCTCTTTACGAAAGTCAGCAATGGTTCTTTTACATGAACCTCTCACCATAGACAGTGACAGACATGACCGGCCTCTAATAACCCAGTTAGCTGCACAGTGACAACCTTGTGGAGAGTGGGACTCGACACCCCAACCTTAGGATCAGTGATCCAGTGCCCTTTACCACCAGGCCACCACTGCCCAACATAATAATAATAACAACGTAATATTAACAAATAATAGCACTCGTAAATTCGTCACCAACAGAATCCTGTGCACTCAAGGTCGTCTCACAGCTGATTGAGGCATGTGGGATCAAGCTATGCTGCATCAGGCGTCACCACAACAAATCTAGAACACTTGAGCCTAGTCTTTGAGTCTAGTAGTTACAGTATTAGCATGTTTTGAAAGAGGACCACATGGTCCTGCTGGGCATTAAAGGGTTAATCCTAATTAAGATTGTGGGGAGGCTGGTGCCCATCTCAGCCGACTCTGGGCGAGGGCTGGGACAACTCACCAGGCCATTTTGGGTCCATCATAACATATGAAACTAGTTTTATAAAATGACACATTTATTTAGGTTTTGATAACATTTGTGTTGTTTAAGATAACTTATGGAATACTTAATTTTAATCATATGTTTGAAGTAGCATTGAATATAATTTAACATAAAGAACTCACATGTGCTCTCATATAACAGGACAAACATTTTGTCTGGGCAATGGGATGGTAAAAAGAGATGGTATCTCAACAGCATGTTCACAGGACAGCAGCATCTCAATGGCAGCTTTGTGATGAAGCTTTACATCCACTAAAGGTTTGAATAGACGCTGTACTAGTATTTGTGATGCCAGGAACATTCAGTCGAACCCAAAGATGCAGGAGACAGAGTATGAGGAAACAGATAAGGTTTATTGTACACAGGGAAGGCACGACAGTACGGGAAAATGGTGCTAGAGGTGAGGGGAAACACGAAAACCAAAAACTACTCAGGGAAACTTCCGAGCAGGAACTGGTCGAGTACGGAGCTGAGAACCAGGAGCCAGAGAGATCACAGGGAAACGGGATCGCAAAGAGGGACAATCTTCTAGCCCTGGGAGGAGCGCGCCGCTCATCTTTATGGCCCGGTGATGGCTGAGTGGAATCAGGTGTGTGCTCCGAACTCCGCCCACGTGTGACAGCCATGCCCCTCACCAGCGCCTGCAGTACATAACGAGAGGGAGAGAGAGTTAAAAGCCGCCAAATTCCGAACCTCTCTCAACACAGACCATAACAGTATTTTGCTGTATTTTATTTCCACCGGTTCTGCACTTCACCCCGTTACATGAGGACTGACGTTAGGGGAAAATCATTCACTTTGCCCTCAAAGCATTTATAAGCAATATTATCAAGCAGGATTACGCAAAATGCTGTCTTATTCAAGAAAAATTAAATAATCAGAGGCGTCTTTCATGTAGTTTGCTGTGAAAATCTAGTGTTTACACAATGTGAATGGGAAGTAAATTTATTGTGTCCCTTTTTTCCCCTTAATTATATGTGTACATGTGTGTATGTATGTCTGTGGTGGATAGCATGTGGAGTTTGCATGTTCTCCGCATGCTTACATGGATGTTCTCTGGTATTTCCATTTCCTCCCACAGTCCACAAACATGCAGATTAGACTGATGGTTTTCAAATTGCCCTTTGGGGTGAATGTGAATGGTGTGTGTGATGGTCTGGAATCCAAGAAACCAAGATGGTCTCTAGCCTCCTTGGCACCCAAATAGGATTAAACAGTTAGAAAAATGGTACTGATGATGATGATGATGATGAAGGTGGGGGTTTGTTGTTTACCTACCTGTCTATCTTCTAAGTCTCCGTTTACACTCACAAACTTTGTTGGCTTATCGAGTCATATATACTGTCACTGGCTTTTATGCTCTTACATTAAATCAATGTTTAACTTGAGAGTTGGCCCTTTTATAACTCTTCAATACCAAAAGGCCTGTCTATGGTCAGACTTTGGTCTCCTCATGCATCGACGGATCTCAGACCTTTAAGGCAAAACAGGGCAAAAAAAGAGTCAAACCATGAGCGCAGGTATAATTTTAATACTGTATTATGATTTTTAGAGTGACACATATAGTTGGATTGTTGAAGCTTATAGACTTGCTTTTATAATTATCAGCCTCATATCTGAGGCGTAGCATTTTCAAAAAGTGTGTGTTGTGTGCAGACACCGCCATGTCCCCGAAGATCACAGTGGAGCTGCTGAGGAGCCTGCGGCAGGTGATGAAGAATGGAAAATACTTCACCGAGCCCATCCAGGCGTACATCATCCCATCAGGAGACGCACACCAGGTGAGAACACCAACACACCATCGATTCACAGAAAACAGTCTGAGAGTTACGCTATCTTTTATTCTTCCAGCTTTTTTATATTTAATTAAAAAACAAACATCTCTTGATTCTCGTGCGTGTGTGAGAGTTACACCTCAGGCTGGGTGATTGTGAAATCACCTCTGATTATCTGAAAATTATGTGCGTGTCCTCTTGAGAGCACCCTGAACCCTCTTCACAGTGAAGATTATCACGAATTATGGATGAGTGCCAGGCTCAAACTTCAACTGCTGCTTATCACAAATCTTTATTTCTGAATTTCTATTTAATTATTAACATTCTTAGATTTTTAATCTTTGATTTATTAAATATTATTGTACCTATTACTAGGATAGATATAACACCTACCTATTTGTGTTTACTTTTAGTTTGGATTTTGTTATTGTGAGGATTTGATTTTTAATTTTGTGTGTATTGAATATTAAGACAGAAAGGTATGATTGTGTTATTGTGTGTGTGTGTGTGTGTGTGTGTGTGTGTGTGTGTGTACATGGGGTGGATGGATGGATGGATGGATGGTTAATAACACAGTGGCTTGTGAGAGTTTTCATACTCCTTGAACTCTCCTACACTTTATCATGTTACAACCATAAAAATGAATATATTTTTCTGGGATTTTATGTGCTCAACCAACATAAGGTTGTGTATAATTGTGCAGTGGATGGAATATAATATGGCTTTCAAAATTGTTTGCAAAATAAATCTGAATTATCTAAAAATCCAGTGAACGCAATGGCCTTCAGTAGTCACCTGATTACTAAATCGACAGCGCTCTGTGTGTCATTGGTTCTCGTATAATTTCAGCTCTGTCTGTAAACTCAAGTTTGTTGGAGAACATTAGTGAACAAACAGCATCATGAAGCTCAAATACTGCTTTGCTGAATAATTTTCAGATTTTTATTTGCAAAAGATTTTTGAAATCATGTCATTTTCCTGCCTCATCACAATTATACATATCACGCAGAATCCAAATAAAATACATTTGCATTTGTGGTTGTAATGCAACAAAATGTGGAAAAGCTGTGAAGTGAAAGATTGTGTTGTTCGTTCTGTCAATATGGATACAGGCAGCACTAGCAGCAGGGCGAACCTGGAGGAAGCTAAATATTGCTGAAAGCAACAAATGTGTGTGTGAACGGCTGAAAATGTATTACTGTCTTCTTTTCCTTTCGGCTGTTTCCTTCAGGGGTCACCACAGCAAATCATCCGCCTCCATCTCACCCTGTCCTCTGCATCTTCTTCTCTTATGCCAACGACCTTCATGTCTTCCTTCACCACATCCATAAATCTCTTCTTTGGTCTTCCTCTAGGCCTTCTGCCTGGTAGTTCCAACCTCAGCATCCTACTGCCAATATACTCACTATCCCTCCTCCGTACATGTCCAAACCATCTCAATCTAGCCTCTCTGACTTTGTCTCCAAAACATCTTACATGTGCTGTCCATCTGATGTACTCATTCCTGATCCTATCCATCCTCGTTACTCCCAGAGAGAACCTCAACATTTTCATCTCTGCGACCTCCAGCTCTGCCTCCTGTCTTTTCCTCAGCGGCACTGTTTCTAAACCATACAACATCGCTGGCCTCAACACCGTCTTGTACACTTTTCCTTTCATTCTTGCCGATACCTTCCTATCACACATCACACCAGACACTTTTCTCCAACCATTCCAACCTGCCTGCACACACTTCTTCACCTCAACAAGGAGTGGCTCAGACCTGATCCTTGATGCAGTCCCACCTCTACCTTGAATTCTTCGGTCATGCCGTCAACACACCTCACCACTGTCTTACATCTCTCATACATGTCCCACACCACTCTAACATACTTCTCTGCCACTCCAGACTTCCTCATGCAATACCAAAGTTCTTCTCTTGGCACCCTGTCATATGCTTTCTCCAGATCCACAAAGGCACAATGCAGCTCCGTCTGACCTTCTCTGTACTTCTGTATTAGCATCCTCAAAGCAAACACTGTGGTGCTCTTTCTTGGCATGAAACCAAACTGTTGTTCACAAATACTGACCTCTGCCCTTAGTCTAGCTTCCACTATTTTTTCCCATAACTTCATCGTATGGCTCATCAACTGAAAATGTATTACTGTGGTCTGGTTTAATTGGTTTTCATACAAACTGGTGATATTGGCTTACAAATTACTTCGACAGACATTTTCCTTGTGTTTGACTTCTGGAAATTTCTCAAGCGTATAACTCTGATTCATTGTGAAATCTGGTGCCTTTTGTTTGTCCACTAAATTTAAACATGTATTGTGTTTTTGTGTTCCAACACAAATTATACAAACAAAAACAAATAGGATGTGTAAACTGAGACAGTTAAGATAAGCGTGGTAGGTTTTGAAAACGATCCTGTGGATTGAGAGTCTTTCGTGCACCAGCATGTCTGCAGTCCGCTGAGGAAACGCTGAATAACCATTATAATAATAACGTAATAATAACATAATAATAATTATTTTCTATCTCCATAAAGGACGGCTAAACCTGTGTATCAGTGCAAAGTTAACATGACTGTGTGTGATCTGGTGGCAGTAACCCAGTCTGTACTGTGATTACTCTCAAAGCTGTTGGAGCTCTAATCTTTTGCGTGGTGCTATGTGTTGGTTCTGTCGAACGTTCACTGCAATGTTTACCTGATATCCATTTATACTGCATGTTAATGTGGAATATTTCCAGTTAGTTTGGGTTGAAGAAGAGCTGCATTGCCATCAGCATGTTTCTGCCCTGTGATGGCCTGGCGAGCTGTCCAGGCAGCGACCCTGCGCTTGCCCCGAGTTGGCTGAGATGGGCACCATCTTCCGCAACCCTAATTAGGATTAAGCGTCTCAGAATATGAATGAATAGTTTGTTGTGTTTTTTCTTTAACAGAAATCTTTATTCATATTTTTGGATTTTATGACCTCAATTATGAATTCATGATTTTATGATCAAGGAAATAAAAACATTTTAAATTTCCAAACAAAAACAAAATCTTTTACAGAAAAACTGAAAGTGCTTTTATTTGGTACGGTAAGCCCCCATTATTTGCGGGGGTTACTTTTCTTCCCTACCCACAAATTATTGAATTAAAATAAGCTTGTTAAACACATTCTCAAACATTTACTGCATACAAAAGGGCTTTGAGGTGCCATGGAGGCTTCCCCTTCTTTCCTCTTTGCTCTTTTCTCAGCTGGCTTGTTAATTCTGTTGCTTTCAGCTTTGTTGCCCCCCTCGTTGACAGTGGTCTTCCAGAGCTAACGTGTTTCAGCAGTGCCTTCCCAGGTGTTGATGTCGATGCCAGATAATTTCATGTCCCGCTTGCACACGTCCTTGTACCGAAGCTGTGGTCTTCCTGTGCGGCGGGAGCCCTCACTCGGCTCTCCATATAGCATATGTTTAGGGATGCGCCCCTCATCCATTCGCCGTATGTGACCCAACCATCTAAGTCGTCTCTGGCTAAGCAGTGCGAGCAGACTTGGCATGCCAGCACGCTGTGGCACCTCGGTGTTGGTTATTTTGTCTTGCCATTTTATATGAAGCAGACGCCTGAGACAGCGGAGGTGGAAGCTGTTGAGCTGCTTTTCCTGACCAGCATACGTGGACCAGGTCTCACTGCCATAAAGGAGTGTGCTGAGTACACAGGCCTGGTAGACACGTAGCTTGGTGTTCTCCGTTAGCTGGGTGTTACTCCATACATGCTTGGATATCACTGGCGGCTTTCCCGATTCTGCATGAGATCTCTGTGTCAAGAGAGAGAGTGTGGGTGATGGTGGATCCCAGGTAGGTGAAGGAGTCCACGACCTCAAGCTGCGTGTTATTTATGTTGATGTTTGGGACTGTGTTTGTGCCCTGGGCCAGGATGTTTGTCTTCTTCAGGCTGATGCTCAGTCTGAATTCATTACAGGCATGGGACAGGCGATTGACTCGCTCCCGAAGACCAGCCTCAGTGTGGGACGTCAATGCAGCATCATCCGCGAACAGCATCTCGCGGTTGAGGACATGCCTCACCTTCTTCTTGGCACGCAGTCGAGCTCTGTTAAACAATTTTCCATCTGATCTGGTATGGCTATGGCTCCCTTCCTCACTGTCCGAGAAGGCATACTGAAGAAGCATCGAGAAGAATATCCCAAAGAGTGTCGGACCTAGGACGCAGCCTTGCTTCACACCACTGCTCACTAGGAAGGCTTCAGAAGTCCCACCATTGAAGCAGACTGTGCTGTGCATGTCCTCGTGAAAGGAGGTCACGATTTGGAGTAACCTTTGATGACATCCAATCCTCTGCAGAAGGCTGAAGAGTCCGCTTCTGCTGACCAGGTCGAATGCTTTAGTCAGGTCTACGAAGGCAATGTACAGGGGCTTCTGCTGCTCCCGACACTTCTCTTGCAGTTGATGAAGTGAGAAGATCATATCGACTGTGGATCGGCCTGCCCTGAAACCACATTGCGATTCTGGGTACACAAGAATCTGAAGACGAGTAAGGACAACACGAGCAAAGACTTTCCCTATGATGCTAAGGAGGGAGATACCGTGGCATCTCCCTATGATGCTAAGGAGGGAGATGCCACGGTAGCTGTTACAGTCATTGCGTTCGCCCTTGTTTTTGTAGAGGGTTACAATGTTTGCATCGCGCATGTCCTGGCGGATGAACCCTTCCCCCCAGCATAAGCACAGCAGCTCATGGAGGTGCTGCAGGAGTGCTGGCTTGCCACTCTTCAAGACTTCAGGGGGGATGCCATTCTTTTCAGGGGCTTTTCCACAGGACAGACAATCAATGGCTTTGCCCAGTTTGTCCACTGAAGGCAGGTAAGCCAGATCCTCCATGACAGGTAAGTTTGGCAGGGCATTTAGTGCTGCATCGTCACCACATTCTTGGTTGCGTCCAGCTCCAGGTAATGTTCCACCCAGCATTCAAGCTGCTTGCCTTGGACCATGATCACCTCCCCGGTCTTGATCTTGAGGGGTGCAGTCTTAATTGTGGTTGGGCCAGTAGCTGTCTTGATGCCATTGTACATGACCATTGCGTTGCCAGTGTCAGTTGCCATCTGGATCTTGCTGCAGAGGTTCAGCCAGAAGTCATTAGCACAGTGGCGGGCTGTCTGCTGGGGCTTGTTTCGTGCAGCTTTGAGGGTGTCGCGAGTACTGGGGCTGGGGTTTTACTTGTAGGCTAGGAGGGCTTCCCTCTTGGCTTCTGTCACAGGCTGCATCTCCTTCCAGTGAGCCTCGTACCAGTCTACACTCTGACGCCCCTTTTTCCCGAATGCGGTGAGGGCTGTTGTGTAGATAGTATCTCTCAGGAAGCACCACTTGCTGTTGATGTCTTTGCCAGGAGTCTGCGAAGCCAACTTCTCCTTGACTGTTTCATGAAACAGTTGGATTCGCTGGGGATCCCTTGAGGAGCAGGTGTTGATGTGTGGGAGGCCTTTAGTTTTGGAGTGATGGATACTCTTTGTTGTCAGCCTTATCCTGCTTCCAACGAGGGTGTGGTCTGTGTCGCAGTCTGCGCTATGGAAACTTCTAGTGTGGAGAACGCTGCTCAGATCCGTGCGCCTGGTGAGAATAAGGTTCAGCTGGTGCCAGTGGCAAGATCTGGGGTGTCTCCAAGATACTTTGTGACGGTCTTTGCACTTGAAGTATGTATTTGTTACACACATGCCATGATGGCAGCACAGTTCCAACAACCTCTGTCCATTCTCATTCATCCTGCCTATGCCGTGGTGACCAAGGCAGGAAGGCCAAGTGTCACAGTCGGCGCCCACTCTAGCATTGAAGTCTCCCAGTAGGTAAGTCCTTCAGTGCTGGGAATCCTGGAAATTGCATCATCCAGAGCCTCATAAAACTGGTTCTTGGCCTCTGGGGTGGAACTGAGTGTTGGTGCATAGATGCTGAGGAGGTTTACAAAGCCTGCAGTTGTAAAGAGGCGTAAAGCGAGGATTCTCTCTGATCCACTGGTAGGAGGTTCAATGGCCGTAGTCAGCGAGTTCTTCACAGCGAAACCTACACCATGCAGTATCGGGTCGTCTTGTGGCAGGCCGTGCCAGTAGAAGGTGTAGTTGGCCTCTTTGATAGTACCATTGTCAGCCAGGCGTGTTTCCTGTAGACAAGCAATGTCGATATTCAGACGTGTCAGTTCATGGTCGATGACTGCAGTTTTGTGGGCATCGTCAATTTGCTGAAGATCACTTGTCAGTCCAGGACACATAGTCCGTACGTTCCAGCTTGCTATTCAAAGAGCTGGAGTCTTTGTATTTATCCGTTTCTGTCTGCCTGGTGTGGAATTTATAGCTTGCTTGTCGGGATGGTCAGTCCCTAAGCCCTAAGCACCCAGCAAGGCAGGCGAGCTGTGGTGGGACCGCACCTTACTGGCTGGGGGCTGCCCAGCTTGGAGCGGGCGGTAGCTGTCCAGTGAGACACGATGGTCTCTCCCACTGTCGGAAGTAGCTCCAGGCGCCCGTATCCTACGCCAATCGGAATGAGCTTCTAACTGGTAACTGCTACTTCCCGTGTTGAGCCGAATTCTTGTGTCAACGCTGGAGTGTCCTCTCCAGTGCGCTACGAGCCTAAGCGGGAATATGGAGAACTTGGGCTGCCCAGACGTCAAGTCCCCCTCTCGGCCTTTCTGATAGCATCCAAAGGAAAGGAAGATCCAGTATGATTTGGTACCAGCGCAGCTGCAGGAGTTGCCAGAAGGTAGGGGAATCCTCAGACCAACTGCCTTAGGGGCTCCACTCCGGATTTCTGTAGGGTTTAACTCCTTAGCCTTCTCCCAAGGGAAACCACAAGGCAGTGGAGCTATTTAATCCATAGTTGGGGGTTTGGGTCATGGGCATCAGGGCGTGTCCATGCAGCGGTGGGTCTGCATGCCGCGACTGTGATAATATTTATGAATAAATAAATAAAGCACTTAGGCTAGGGGCAGTGGTGGTCTAGTGGTATAAGGTGCCGGATCGCTGATGCAAAGGTTGGGGGTTCGAGTCCCACTCTCCACAAGGTTGTCACTGTCCCCCCCCAGTGCAGCTAACTGGGTTATCAAAGGCCGGCCATGTCTCTCACTGTCTATGGTGAGAGGCATGTAAAAGAACCATTGCTGACTTTCAACAAGAGTAGGCTGCAAAGCCGTCAGCGTGTTTCCGCTCTGCGATGGCCTGGCGAGCTGTCCAGGGTGTACTCTGCCCTCGCCCTGAGTTGGCTGGGATGGGCACCAGCCTCCCCGCGACCCTAATTAGGATGAAGCGGTTACAGAAAATGATGAACTGAGCACTTAGGCTCCTTACCAGAAGCTCGAGAAGATGTAGGCTGTTTGAGTGACATCATGGCACTTAAATAATCATTAAAAACACACAAAAAAATACGTGAATTCACAATTCAAGCAACACGTGCGTGAATGAGAAAGAAAGAGGTGTACAGGGATTCCTCAATTCCGCAGTTAATTGGGACCGAGTTCCCCCTTTTTTTTTTTTTTTTTTTGCATAATTGGCCATGCTTTTGCGGCATTTTCCTTAACTTTCTCCCCAATTCTTCTTTAATTTCCTTATTTTTTAATTCGATGAATATTTATAAAAACAAAAAACGCAAAACATGAAGCCGTATGAATTGAAGTGTGAAGTAGTGAGGGATCCCTGTACACATCATCTGCAACCAATTAGCAGGAGGGAGAAACAAAAGCTCTCACCCATTGGCTAAATTTGAGTCATGTGCCAGTAATGTCGTGATGTTGTGTATGTATAATTTGCCGGGGCAGTCGCTAATGTAAAAACATTATGAAATAAGCCTTTGAGAGCAAAATTCCGCGAGTATGCAGGGCCACGAATGGTGAACCGCGAATGGGCGAGGGTTTACCGGAGAACTTTTTGTACATTAATTCATTCAATGAACCAGTGAATCCAACTTGGGTCATGAGGAGCCTGGAGTGTATCTCAGCCGATACTGAGCGAAGTCAAGTTACACCCTGAACAGTTTACCAGATGATCACACACACACACACACACACACACACACACACACACACACACAACCATTCACACTCTCACTTCGGGACAATTTGGAACAGCCAGTTAGCCTAATGTGCAGGTCTTTGGGCTGTAGGAGGAAACTGGAGTGATCGGAGGAAACCCATGCACACATGGGGAGAATATACAACAAAAAGGTTCTTGGTTCAAGTCTCAGGCATTTCTGTGTGGCTTTTGAGATTAGGTAAATAAATATTTAGAATAAAATGGATTAATTCAGTGAATGATTGTAGAAAAAGTAGCTGTGGCTATTTCTGCATGATCCTCAGTAACACTTCCTGTTTATTTCCTGATAAAACTTAACCCCAGCATAGTACAGTATTCATTACACCGGATATGTACTTAGTTCATTTATCCCTGGATCTTGGCTCTTTATTTAATTTGAAGCTGTTTGTCTTTTTCAGAGTGAATACATCGCTCCATGTGACTGCAGACGTGAGTTTATCTGCGGGTTTAATGGCTCGGCAGGTGTGTGTGTGTCTCTCCCTCTCTCTCTCTCTCTCTCTCTCTCTGTCTCTCTCTGTCTCTCATGACTCTGAAGACTGAGAGTGAATTTGAGATCTCTTTTCTGTAGCTTTTGTGTTATATTCACTGTAATGTGTGTGTGTGTATGCGTGTGTGTGTGTGTGTGTGTGTGTGTGTGTGTGTGTGCATTATGCTGTAGGCACTGCTATTGTAACAGAACAGCATGCTGCCATGTGGACAGACGGACGCTACTTCCTGCAGGCTAGCCAACAGATGGACAACAACTGGACTCTGATGAAGATCGGTATGATAAAGGAGAAAATGCTTTTGTTAAAAACTGAGATTTAAGAAGCTCCGCCTTTAATAAGGGCCCTTCTGATTTAACATGATGGTCAAATAAAGCATATTTTGAGGACATGTACCACTAAGAATTTCCTTGTCCTCATCTCCTGCAGGTCTGAAAGAGACACCATCGCAGGAGGACTGGCTCATCAGCGTCCTCCCGGAAAATTCCAAAGTGGGAGTAGACCCCTGGATCATCGCTGCTGGTTAGAATAATTCTGGGGAGAAATAACAGCTGAGAATTTTGTGCAGAAATATGACTAAATATTTGTTGTGTGTGTTTCAGATCAGTGGAAGAGCATGGCGAAAGCACTGCATAGCGCCGGACACAGTTTGGTTGCCGTTCAAGAAAATCTAATCGATGCGATTTGGGAGGATCGCCCCGCCCGTCCCAGCACTCAGCTCAGTGTTCTGGGAATCCAATATACAGGTCAGCACACACACACACACACACACACACACATACACACACACACACACACACACACACACACACACACACACACACATGTATGCTCACAGACAGTGTGGTGTAGTCAAACATTGGAGTTCAGTGTGTGTTTGTGTGATCAGGTCTGAGCTGGAAGGACAAGATCATACAGCTGAGGGCAAAGATGACTGAGCGGAAGATCTCCTGGTTCGTGGTGACGGCGCTGGATGAGATTGCGTGTGTGTATTAGTATCCCGTGTGTGTGTGTGTGTGTGTGTGTGTGTGTGTGAGTGTGAGTGTGAGTGATTTCCACCTGTGGTAGATCCTTGGAGATTAATGTTTGTTGAAGTAAAAACTTATCAAAAAGAAAAATAATAAAGAACATTTAAATGACTCCAAATAACTGCGGAGTATGAAGGTCATCGCCCTGTAAGAGTGTAAGTGAAGCTAATATCCCGTGATTAAAGAAAATACGTGTGAAGGTGTACAGTATACCCTGAGTACTCAACTCTGTTATTGTGCAAAGCCCCATGTGATACTGTTCAGACTACTGAATGATGCTCTTCCAGGGGACCAGACCATGTGTCCTGCAAGTGCCACATGATCTCCATGTGCCGATGTCACAGAGAAGGGTGCCACCATCATGGACATCCCGCCCACAAAGCTCTATGGACTGGATTTATTATTTTTTTTCTTAACCGTTTACCTTATTGTCGCAAAACGTTTACGCCCCTGTGCTTTAGTATCCCTCACGGACAGCATTATCCTATTGTAGCAAAGAAATCACTGCAAAAGCTTACACCCACATGGTTATCTATCCTCGCTGCAACAATCACCCACCGCTGTAATCCGTGAGGCAGTTCACACGATATGAAAAAAGGAATAATTAAAGGAAGCTGCTGTTCCTATCATGGAGTTTATTATTATTATTATTATTATTATTATTATTATTATTATTATTATTATTATTATTATTATTATTATTATTATTATTATTATTATTATTATTATTATTATTATTATTAACAACATGTTTGATTCCCCCTGTGGCGGCACGGTGGCGTAGTGGTTAGCACGTCCGCCTCACAGCAAGAAGGCCCGGGTTCGATTCCCGGCCTGGGCGTTTCTGTGTGGAGTTTGCATGTTCTCCCCGTGCTTGTGCGGGTTTCCTCCGGGTGCTCCGGTTTCCCCCGCAATCCAAAGATGTGCACTGTAGGTTAATTGGCTGTTCTAAATTGACCGTAGTTTCTCTCTTGCAGCGGCACTGGAACCCAGTCGTATCGGCACTTGCCTTTCCATTGGATCCTTCCGGTGGCGCCGAGACAGGGGGGGACTTGCTGCTTGGGTAACAGCCTGTCCCTCATTACTCCCTACCCAGGCTCTGTGCACTGGGGAGTATCACCAGTCGGGATACTGGCCAGAGCGCAGCCATAGTCCTTCGGGACTGACGGAGGCCTACGCTACGATTCCCCCTCTACTAGAGCAGCTTGATAAGGATTACTTTAAAATTAATTAGCCATTTGTACTTTTTTTTTTTTTTTTATTAAATGTATGTCCATAAAACAGGTCAGTGATGAACCATCTGTTATTTGCAGGGCTTTTTAACCTGCGTGGCTCTGATATCGAGTACAACCCTGTGTTCTTTGCATACGCCATCATTGGACTTAACAGCATACGGTAATAAAACCACATCACGACGTTCACTCTGCGAAATTTTACAGATACACCATAAAGATTTGATGCACAAAGTAATGTTATTTGTGATTGGTTGATGTTTGCGTAATATGCTGAGACATTAACCACAATTCCGTTGTCAGGTTGTTCTTAGACGGGAAGCGTATCGAGGACCCGGTGGTGAGGCAGCACCTGGAACTGGACACGGATGTGAAGCCTGAGCTGAGTGTGCAGTGTTTGCCGTATGAGAACGTGTACTCAGAACTGCAGGCTGTCTGCTCGAGTCTTGGCCTGAAAGACAAGGTGTGGATCAGTGACAAGGCCAGCTGTGCTCTCACTCAGGCCATCCCTAAGGTTAGTCTCTCTCGCTCGCTCGCTCTCTCTCTCTCTCTCACACACACACACACACACACCAAAAAGGATTACAGAACATAGATGCTTTTTTGTAATATATAAACAGCGGAGATGCTGTAATCTGAAATACAGTAGAGAACAGCGTGGTTTAGATTACAGATGCTACCCTACTTATGAACATTCGTTTTATGAACATCCGGAGATACGAACAGGGCTGTCCGGGGTCGAAAGTGAGAGAGAACGTGAAGTGAAATTGAAAAACAAATAGAAATAGAATTAAATCTATAGAAGGATATATCATAAATATAAGTATGAAATAAGATTGCGGCACGGTGGCGTAGTGGTTAGCACGTCCGCCTCACAGCAAGAAGGCCCGGGTTCGATTCCCGGCCTGGGCGTTTCTGTGTGGAGTTTGCATGTTCTCCCCGTGCTTGTGTGGGTTTCCACCGGGTGCTCCGGTTTCCTCCCACAATCCAAAGACATGCACTGTAGGTTAATTGGTCGTTCTAAATTAGGGACTACAGATGGAAACTAGCTATTAAGCTATAATCTGATACAGTACATCTCTGTCTCTATGAGCTTAATGTTCCTGTACATTGTCCCTTAAATAAATTAAAAAAAAAAAAAGATTAATCATTATACTGAAGTACACTTAACCCTTTACGCCCGACGGTGACGAATTCATCACACAAGAATTAAGAGCCTAAAATTTTAATCTATATCACTACGGGCATCTGGTGAACGACTGTGATGAATGCGATACGTTTCCTGTTGAAGCGGAGAATGGTATTACGTCATCTTTTCCCGCGCTTTTTTCAGTTAGGCTCGAGACATCGTGAGTGGGTGACGTCCGCGAGTCATCGTTCAAATTGTCAGTACTAAAAGCACAATGGATCAAATACCAGGTGAGATTCATGCACATAAAAAAATCGTTATTGAAGAATAATGTTAGTTTTGTAATTTTCTGAGGTAGAAATAGTTTATTGAGTTCATTTTACTAAAAAACACACATTTTATATGAGTGACGTTTTCATCACATCAGCTGTCAACAGTGATTACTTACAACATATTTTACAAATAGTAGAATTCTTGCAAAAAATAGTGTTTTTATACCAATTATATTATATGCTTACATTATATGCTTATAATTTTTATGGAAACTCAATACGAGCATCAATGATAAACATTATTGTTTTCTGTGAGGAATATCTTGGTATTATTTATGGATTCAAAGTGAGTCATCATGAGGTAAAGTCTGACCTGATTTTGTCATTTAGAAAACACAGTCATTGAGTCAGTTTGACTGGTGAATGTTTCTCATTATTCAGTTTCACCAGCGGTATATCAATCACCCCCAGAACTTTTAATGGCGGGAAAAACATCAGTGTGGAAACTGCTGAGCTGCCACTTGTGACGATAGTGACGAATCTGGGACAGAAATGGATGATAATACGAGGTGGATGATCCCAACTTCATCCCTGATGATGTGAATATGGAAAAGGAAATGGACATCATTTGGAGAATCTCTTCATCGAGATCTGTGTCACCATTGAGCTCGATGGTGATTCGGCCGTTATCATAGATGAACACGCCCTAATGCCAACTGCAGATGATTCTAGTGCAAGCGGAGCAACAAGACGAAATCTCACCCGACAGTGGTCAGTCCTTCAAAATCAAAATCCTTCAGTTAGGATCAATATCAACGGATATGAAATGTCGAAAGGCAATAACGAAAAAAGGACGAGGTGCAATCGAAGCTGATAAAATTGAGAATGAGAAGTCAGAAGCAGTTTACGTATGTAAAATGGTTCAGCAATAGAGTCGTGAACATGTTATTACCTACGTTCGTAAAAGTCGACCCCGTTACTACAGGACATCGCTTCGATTCCAAAACAAAGAAGATGGTTGAAGTTGATTGTCCTGATATCATGGAGCAGTTCAATAAATCAGTGGGAGGAGTAGATTTAGCTGATCAACTAATCTCGCTTTATAGGAATCCCATCCGATCTGAGAAATATTATATGAGATCGTGTTCCTGTCAGTGAGCTGATGAAGGCTGGTAAAAGTGGGCGGGAAGAAGAGGGGAGGAGCTGCTTCTGGCACACAGCCGAGCAAACCTCCTAAACAGGCCTGCCATCGTCCTTCAGTTGCCCTTCAAAAAGACAGCGTTGGGCATCTTCCACGAATTACAGAAAAAAGGCAAAGATGCAAAAAATGCAACGTGAGCCTGAACAGCAAATCCAACTGCTTCGAAGCTTCCCATGAGTCATTGCAGGATAAAGTAATGCAGAACCGTGAACACCCTTATTTTCATAACAAAGGATTTTTATAAGTTTTTTATTTCAACGTGATCCATTTTATTTTACATACATTTATAAGTAGCATCTGTGCCAGTATTTCTATGTCAAAATATTCTTATAAGGCTCGTTTTATACCGTTACTTTTGCAAAAGAGAATTTTTTTCAAGGTTTGTGATATATTGTGATACGTTATTGATAATGCAATAAAGGATATGTGATAAAAAAAATCTTTTACTTTTCACGCTACAAAATTTGCACGCTTCCTACGGATGTGAGGTCGTCACCCATTATTATTAATATTTATTGAATCTTTCCTACCGCATGTATTATTAGTGTTTATAATTAATGCAAAATTCATATTTTCAGAACATATTATCTTTAACCAGCTTACCTAAGTTCCCAGAAAAGCATGAAATATTTTTTTATAGCTAGAAAATAATTCAGGGTGTAAAGGGTTAATAGGCTCCATCAGAGTTAATAGGGTTAACTAGGCTCCATCAGAGGGGCGTGGCTGACACACAAGGGCGGATCACAATGCGCACACCTCATCCCTCTCTCCAATCTACTGTACCATAAACACAAGCAGCGTGCTCATCCCGGTGCTAGAAGATTGTCCCTCTTCACATCCCTGTTTTCCTGTGATCTCTCTGGCTCCTGGTGTCAGCTCCGCCCGCTCCATAGTTCCCCGTATCTAAAGTTTTCGTGTTCTCCTCGTCAGTAGAAGTGATTACATTCCCCCCCTTGCTCAGTGCCTCCCCTGTATCATTAACGTCTCTCCGTGTTCATCCTACTCTGTCTCCTGCATTTTGGGTCTGGCTGAAAGTTCCTGTTATAGTTATAGGTTACTTATACAAGCTTTAAACATACGCTCCCCTCTGAAGAACGCCCTGTAATGACTAACGAACAAATTCATTTAACGAACGGCCGTCTGGAGCCTAACTCGTTTGTAAGTTGGGGAGCGTCTGTACTTACTGTAGAACTCTTTCCAGATCCACAGATCCCCGATCCCATACACGCCTCTGTGTCTGGCCAAAGCAGTAAAGAACCCGACAGAGATACAGGGCATGAGGATGGCACATGTGAGTACAAGATAAAGCACACTCATCACTGATAAACAAATCTGGGTGCTGTCGTAGCGCAGTGCTCTGAACTGTGTGCCATGATTCGAATGTTTCAGATTAAAGATGCTGTGGCACTTTGTGAACTCTTTGCCTGGCTCGAGAAAGAGGTACTGTACCGTTAAACTTCCCTAATACTAATAATCAGACTACTATTACTGCTAATAACAGTAATATCAATATTACGAAAATACTTGTATTAAATTGATAAAATAAACACGATGATGAAGCATTAAGAAAAAAATATCTTCTTCTTTTCCTTTCGGCTGTTCCCCTCAGGGGTCGCCACAGCAAATGATCTGCCTCCATCTCTCCCTATCCTCTGCATCTTCTACTCTTACTCCAACGACCTTCATGTCCGCCTTCACCACATCCATAAATCTTCTCTTTGGTCTTCTTCTGGGCCTTTTGCCTGGTAGTTCCAACCTCAGCATCCTACGACCAATATACTCACTATCCCTCCTCTGTACATGTCCAAACCATCTCAATCTAGCCTCTCTGACTTTGTCTCCAAAACATCTAACATGTGCTGTCCCTCTGATCCTATCCATCCTCGTTACTCCCAAAGAGAATCTCAACATTTTCATCTCTGCTACCTCCAACTCTGCCTCCTGTATTTTCCCCAGGGCCACTGTTTCTAAACCATACAACATCGCTGGCCTCATCACCGTCTTGTACACTTTTCCTTTCATTCTTGCCGATACTCTCCTATCACACATCACACCGGACACTTTTCTCCATCCATTCCAACCTGCCTGCACGCGCTTCTTCACCTCTTTTCCACACTCTCCATTGCTCTGGATTGTTGAGCCTAAGTACTTAAAATCCTCCACCTTCTTTATCTCTGCCCCCTGTAACCACAAAGTTCCTCTTGGGTCCTTCTCATTCACACACATGTATTCTGTCTTACTGAGACTAACCTTCATTCCCCTCCTTTCCAGGGCATACCTCCACCTCTCTAGATTTTCCTCCACTTGGTCTCTGCTCTCACTACAGATCACGATGTCATCTGCAAACATCATAGTCCATATAAAATATAAAAAGTTAAATATTAATAATTTGCAGGCATCTTTATTTATTCTTTAAATGTATTATTTATTTTGGTTTATTTGAGTTTTTCTTTTACATTTTTGTCTTTTATATATCATAAATGAATAGTTAAACACAATAAATAAATTAGTCTAAATATAACTTTAATATTTATATAACAACAATACTAATTTCCCTTCAATTAATAATATAAAATAATGATATAAACCATATGTATAATAGGACAGTGCTGGCTCTGACTTACTGATCCAAAGGTTCATGTCCCAGTAGAGATCACTGATATTGTCCCAGCCCTGCGATGACCTGGCGAGATGTCCGTGGTGTGCCTCGCCCTCGCCCAGAGTCGGCCGAGATAGTTGCCAGTCTCCCCGTGACCCTAATTAGGATTAAGCGGTTCAGAAAATGAATGAACAGGCCCAGTGTGTCCAGTGAGCCGGACATGAATCTTTGGTTCGGTGTATACTGCACAGGAAGATGATAAAAATAAACTAAAATGTTTGTGGTATGGGGACAGCGGTGGTCTGGTGGTAAAGGTGCTGGATCACTGATCCCAAGGTCAGGGGTTCAAGCCCCACTATCAACAGGTTGTCACTGCTGTCCACCCAGTGCAGCTAACTGGGTTATCAAAGGCCGGCCATGTCTCTCACCTCATTCAAGAATCGCTACATAGCCATCAGCGTGTTTCTGCCCTAAGATGGCCTGGCGTGCTGTCCTGGGAGTACTCTGCCCTCACCCTGAGTCGGCTGAGATGGGTTTATTTATTTATTTATTTTAAGCATTATTCTGAGTTTGTGAGGTGGATAATGTCTGCTCTCAATATGTGGAACATTTGTGCTGCTCTCATGTAATGTACACCAAAGTTTTATATTTATGCCTTTTATATACCTTAAATGTGTGCTGTTTTAAGTTCCATTATTGTTAGGATTATTATTATCGTGGATGTTGTTGTTGTTATCATGGTGAATATTATTATTATTATTTTACAGATTCCAAAGGGTACTGTAACAGAGATTTCGGCTGCAGACAAAGCTGAGGAACTGCGCAGGTATCTTGAGACTCTTTTTATTATTATTTTTGAGAATTAGTATTTTCGTTCATCCATCAACGTGGAACTCTCACTTGTTTTATTCCCATCTCTCTAGTCAGCAGAAGGATTTTGTTGGTCTCAGCTTTCCCACCATCTCCAGCGTGGGACCCAACGGCGCCATCATTCACTACCGGTGTGTGTCACATGTCCATATTGCACACACCATCCAGAAATCTCACAACTTGTTGATGATGTTGATCCTTGATTTTCTGTGTACTAGGCCACTTCCTGAGACCAACAGGACTCTGTCTCTTAATGAAGTTTATCTGATTGACTCTGGGGCACAGTACAAGTATGCACAAACACCCTCTCACACTCACATTGGAGAGATTGAGGGAATGAAACCTGAGTACGACCTGGCAAAGTAAAGTGGCTTTTTCATCCACCTTATGTATACAGGGATGGAACAACAGATGTGACGCGTACAGTACACTTCGGGACTCCGACAGACTATGAGAAGGTAATCAGGGTTGTTCTGCAGCTCCTGGTGTACCTTTATCATAAGAAAACCATCTGGACATGGTGATGTGGCTCCCTCTGCTGAAACAGAAGTGTATTTCTCTGTCTCTCTCGCGCTCTCTCTTTCCCCCCTCTATTTATTATTTTCTTTTTTTTCTCTTCTCTCTGTTTGAAGGAATGCTATACCTATGTCCTGAAGGGCCACATTGCTGTTAGTGCTGCTGTTTTCCCCAACGGAACTAAAGGTACTCCCCCTGAAACACCCTTGCTTTATGTATGTATGCATGTAACACACACACACACACACACACAAAAAATTCAAATCTTATCTGTCAAACATTGCCTACCTTTCACATAATACTATTGCCAACCAGGGAGGATCGTAAACATGCATATAGCCCCTGCATGATATGCGATGTGGCCACCTATATCTTTATGAACCGCTGTGCATGTGCGTTTGGGAGCAGCCTTACACACTCAGAGGGAAAGACCCCTTTGAGTGAACTTGCAGACGCCCATGACTGGCTGGTGATCGCCGTGAGTGATGGGGATAAGCAGTTGACATCCCTACTGTGAGAGCTCGGAAAATTTTCTTCCAAGGAGTCAAACCTGAAACATCTGCAACTTGTTTTCTACACAACATGTTAGTGCTTAGCGTTAAAAGAAAGATGCAGAGGCCTCTTTATTTCTTTATTTATATATAATGTCATTTGCTGGTGTGAGCTTCCTTTTTTAATATTATTTATTTAATTTATATATATATATATATATATATATATATATATATATATATATATACACACAAAAATAAAAGGACAGGACAAAGACTTTCTATTGAAACTCCATTTATCACTACAGATCTGTTTCGAGGGGTGGTGAAACCATCCTCTCTCTTCAGGTGATTATAGAAGAGATTCTATAATGATAAATGGAGTTTCAATAGAAAGTCTTTGTCCTGTCCTTTTATTTTTGTTTATTTGCTCTAACAAAAAGTATTGAGCACTCTCCTACGGAAGGATCTACTCAGAAAATCCCATATATATATATATATATATATATATATATATATATATATATATATATATATATATATATATATATATATATGCTCTACTTAAAAATTATTGAGCAGTCTCTTACGGAAGGATTTACTCAGAAAATTCTCTCTCTCTCTCTCTCTCTCTCTCTCTCTCTCTCTATATATATATATATATATATATATATATATATATATATATATATATATATATATATATATATATATATACTGCCCTCCCAAGCCAGACCGCAGTATCTGCAATTTTAGCCAAATTGGCCTTTATGTTTTTCTGACTAAGTGCAATCAGCTCCACCTAGTGATATAAATATTAACTATGAAAGACCTCTAGATACTGAGAAAATGCCTATGACAATGTGCAGTATCTGCAAAAAGGCATGCGACCCCCAAGTCCTCAGTTTCATGATTTTGCAGATACTGCGGTCTGGCTTGGGAGGGCAGTATATATATATATATATATATATATATATATATATATATATATATATATATATATATATATAGAGAGAGAGAGAGAGAGAGAGAATATATAACAGTATATGCTGTATAATGTTTATATTTTATCATAAATAAGTATAACAGTAAAAATTGAAAAGTTTTTCTTAATCATGACTATATGTTACTACATTAATACTGTATTAATGAGTAAGACTGTCTATAGAATGAGTTTAAGAAGCATATTTTAGCGCATGTAATAGATACAGAGTATTTTACTTCCGGTTGATCATTCACGCATGTAATAGGATACATGGGGTTTGACTTCCGGGTACAGAACTCACGGATTATCTTCATTCGCGGGAGGGGCCGGAACCGAACCTCCGCGAATATCGAGGGCCTACTGTATATAACAGTGTTTTAATAACCCGACTGAGGACTTAATAAGTTAAAGGTATTACAGTAATTTAATTTAATTTAATTAGAGGTGTGTGTGAGTTGTTCAGGAGTTTTTCTCATCATGGGCTGAGATCAAGTAAACCTGAGGCTCATGTTGTAATTTGACTGTATCTTGAGATTAAGTGCCTGAGCTATTACAAAACCAAACCGGTCATGAACCCACCATTGACCCGGTCCAGCCAATATAAATAATGTGTGCATGACTGAGTCATTATCATATTTTTATACAAGTATTAATTCAGGAACTTTTCATTATTGTATCATGAAAGTACATCACAGAACGGGAAAGGAAACTGAATTCCTGTGGATTCTGAATTTCTGTGTTGTGCTCAGCCGTAAGCTGCTCGAAACTCTGGCATTTCTTTTAGTTTGATGCCTTGGTAGATCACTCGATGCCTCTGTGCCTTGCTCAGATTTGTTCCCATAAATGTATAGAAAACATATTCATACCTATGCTCACTCTCAACGTGCACCACTTTAAGATGGTGGATTGCTGCTTGATGTGCTGAAACAGACCAATTGCTATGCTATCTATGTGGCCCTGCGATGGCCTGGTAAGCTGTCCAGGGTGTAAATCACCCAGAGTTGGCTGAGATCTCGCCAGCCCCCACAACCTTAATTATGATTGAGCAGTTACGTGAGTGAATGAATGAATGAATGAATGAATGATTGTATGTATCTATGCTAATGCCTTTCTTGACCGACTCTGGGCATGGGCAGAGTATACCCTGGACAGGTCGCTAGGCCGTCGCAATTCTTTAATTTTTTTTTTTCAAAATTCTAAACTAAAAAAGTAAAAATAGCAAATAATTCTTCCAACCCAGAGGCTGCTGGGAAATGTGCAGTCCATGGTGTAATGAGGATATAAATAAATGTTTTATATGGTGTGTCCCCCAGTGCAGTTAACTGGGTTATCAAAGGCGGGCCATGTCTCTCACTGTCTATGGTGAGAGGCATATAAAAGAACCATTGCTGACTGTCATAAAGACTAGGCTGCAGAGCCGTCAGCGTGTTTCTGTCCCTTGCTAAAAGAGCTGTGACAGGAAGGGCATCCGATGTAAAAACTCATGCCAAATCAAATGTGCGAATCAGATGATTCACTGTGGCGACTCTCGAGAACGGGAAAAAAGCCAAAAAGAAAAGAAGAGATACGGTGTATATACAGTTCCAGAAAGTGAGTGTATATTAGTCAAAACAGACACTGAAACTGTGTGTGTGTGTGTGTGTGTGTGTGTGTGTGTGTGTAGGGCACCTGCTGGACTCATTTGCACGTGCCTCTCTATGGGAATCTGGACTTGATTACTTGCATGGCACCGGCCACGGAGTTGGCTGTTTCCTCAACGTTCATGAAGGACCTTGTGGCATTAGCTACAAAACCTTTGCTGATGAACCGCTGGAGGCTGGAATGATCCTCAGTGATGGTATACACACACACACACACACACACACACACACACACACACACACACACAGATTGATGTAGACGTGAACGTAGTTTGGTCCTAATTGATAGGACACTCACTAATAATGAGTCTCCTCAGTGATTTGATTGGATGCCGATGTTGTGTACAGTGTGCACCACATCACGATGAGAGTCGGGGGTGTGGCTCGCTCGCCTTGTGTTCATAATGAAAATATTGTGGATTTTTTCACATTTTGTTCAGAACCTGGATATTATGAGGATGGATCATTTGGCATCCGGCTCGAGAACGTCGTACTCGTCATTCCAGCGAAACCGAAAGTAAGGACTCTCGTGCAGCATCATGTTTTTTTTTTATTTTTAACTTTTAAAATTTTGTTAAATTCAATATTTGTGGGCTTATAATTTAAAATTATAATTGCATCATGAGAACCTTGAAATATTCAAATTTAACTAAATTCAGTTTTGATTAAGCTTTCCAGCTTGCTGTTCTGGAAATGTTTTTATTATCTCTGTCTCTCTCTGTTTCTCTCTCTCTCTATCTGTCTCTTTGTCTCTGTCTCTCTGTGTCTCTCTCTTTCTCTCTCTGTCTTTCTGCATCTCTCTCTGTCTTTCTCTGTCTCTCTCTCTCCCCCTCTCTCTGTGTCTGTTTCTGTCTCTCTGCCTCTCTCTCTCTCTCTGTCCTTCTCTGTGTCTCTGTCTCTCTCTCTCTGTCTCTCTGTGTCTCTGTCTCTGTCTCTCTCTCTCTCTCTCTCTCTCTCTCTCTCGCTCTCTCTCTCTCTCTCCTCTCTCTCTCTCTCTCTCTCTCAGTACAACTACAGGAACCGAGGCAGTCTGACGTTTGAGCCCTTGACGCTCGTCCCCATTCAGCTGAAGATGATTAACGCCGAGCTACTAACACAGAAAGAGGTGAAATGCACATAAATTTCGCCTCACAGTAAGAAGGTTGCGAGTTCATGTGCTGAAGTTTCTGTGTGAAGTTTGCTTGGGTTTCCTCTGGGTGCTCTTGTTTCCTTCCCCAGTCCAGAGACATATACAGTAGGCTGATTGGCTGTTCCAAACTGAGAGTGTGAGAGTGTAAATGGTTTTATGTGTGTTGGATGTGTGATGGGCTGGTAAGCTGTTCAGGGCGTACCCTGTGTTCACCTAGTGTTGGCAGTGTTAGGCTCCATCCTCCCTGCGACACTAATGGGATGTAAGCAATTCCGGTGGGTTGGTGAGCGAGTGAGTCAGTTGAGGTGAAGTGAGTTTATCCTGACGTTTTTAATTTCAGAGCTGAGAGACAAGTCTCGGTGGACACTTTCAAAGAGCTAAGGGTCCTGCCAGGCTCTTTCAGATGAAGGTTGGGCCAATGTGAGGTGCTTTAAAAGTTGAAAGGGTAGGTCTAGGTTGACCCAGGTTGGCTTGTACATGGAGGCTTATGTGTGATTAGATGAATTGTCTGACTGCTGAGGGGCTGGACTGAGATTCAAGCTGCAGGTCTTGGTTACGAAGCTGTCTGTGGCAGGATCTAAGTGTAGAACCGACACCTCCAGAACCAAATAAACGATATTTTGTTCTTTTCTTTAGGACCACAAACAATGCTTATTTCTTTTCTATGTAAACCTGTTTCCTTTTCCCCAGCATGACTGGCTGAACGAGTACCACCGGCAGTGCCGTGAGACAATCGGCCCAGAGCTGGAGCGGCAGGGTAGGAAGGAGGGTCTGGATTGGCTGATGAGAGAGACCCAACCAGTCCCATGAAGTCACGCCTGGCTCAAGAATTTTCCTGAACAAAGTCTTAGTGATTAAATCACAAATTACTTTCTGCTCTAGAATTCTACACACACACACACACACACACACACACTCTCTCTCTCTCGCTCTCTCTTTTACAATATAATAAACCAAGAGCACTGAATGTCAGTGTTTTTATTTATTCATTTTTATGACAGTAATTCCCATTGCTCTAAGTTTAAACAATTCTTTGTACAGTTGCAATTCCGACTTCCCTTTAGTTTCATTAACTTTGAGTTTTCCAGTTGCACCCTGTAAGTTTAATGGTCTCCGCCCTGTCTTTGATTGGAGTATTTCCGACATGTCTGTGGATTCCGATGTTCCTCCTGTTCCCTTTTCAGTTGAAATCCTATCATGACTTCCCGCCACCTAGTGTTGAACTGGAACATTACAAGTTCTACAGCTGTATATCAAATATCACAACAGGAACAAAAGTCTGTAGTTTGTAAACAATGAATGCATCGTCATTGCGTCATTACGTCAGTGTACTACGTAGGTACTGTACATCTAAACTCAAAATTTGACTTTTTTTTTTTTTTTTTTTTTTTTTTTTTTTTTTTTTTTTAAACGTGAAATCGAAAAAACGTAAAACGGATGAACGTAAGTCAGGGAGCGTCTGTAATCCAATGTTTTATAAGGAAAACAATCAACACTTTTTGGACCAATCAGAATGAAGAACCCTGCAAGCACTGGGATGAAGTGAGACCTTTCACCTCCAGAGGCTGAAGTAGGACACGCAGTTACAGTGAAGACCAACATGAATTCAGAGAGCGTGGAAATGTTGAACACCTTACACGCTACACAGCAACAAGGGAAATGATTCATTATCAGGATAAAAGTGTTCAAAAAGGAATCAAAAACTTTAGCCATTGATTCCAGGGTCAACTCGATTATAGTGCCGTCTCTTCAGGAGCTAGCAGCATTGTCTGAATTTGACTCTTGTGGTCCAAAATGGCAAATTCTGTCAAAATTGTGATTTTTATTAGGTTTTTTTTTTTTATTGTTATTTTTGGCTGTAAAATTGTAGAATCTAACCCAGGACTATCTTGCTATGAAGCGGACACGCTAACCACTACACCACTCTGCCGCGCACTTTAGCACTGGCCGTAATGGCTGTTTGAGGTAATTGGAAAATGGTAGGAATGATTCTGGAGTCATTTGTCATATCCTTCAAGTTTGATGTTTATTTTAAGGACCGGACAAGTCTTATAAAAACTCTCCCAGCATAACTTCTGTCCTCACAGAGGAACGTGGGACACCAACATGACGTCTGAGCTGAACAAGTCACCAAAATCCTGTCTCACACACCAGAGCATTGGCACAGAGGGCAAGAACCACTGGGGGGTTCGCTTCCAGTTCTCGGGTCACCCACAAGACAGAAGTATGTGAGAGAATGATGTGCTCTCTCTCTCTCCTGTTCTCTTTCTGGATGGTTTTTCCCATGTCCGCTCACTGATGTACACATTTCAACCACCCAGCTACGACGGAATCAGAGGTCAGCGCCCTCACTGCAGTCGCCAATCAAAACACACACAAACGCAGCATGCTCACTCGGCCTCTCTGTCCTAAATCACTCTCATGCTCATGTTTACTACACCCTGGTGGAATATTTCGACATGGACTGTTGCTCCTGTGTGGCTCTCAGGGCAGATCAATTTAACAACTAGATGGCAGCGTCCACATGATCCTGACGTTTAAATAAATAAAAAGTAATATTACAGAACATAGAAGACGAGATAAGAAAAGCCTGAAAGATATATATATATATATATATATATATATATATATATATATATATATATATATACACACACACACACACACACACACATCTGCACGAGAATATAAAACTGCTGCACTGAATTACGTGCCAGTAAGACATTTCATAATATTCACACTAAATTATTACATGAAACATCGCAAACACCAATCATTCCACTGTTCAGAACTCCAGCCAATAAAATACCATTCAGATCAAATAAACCAGTATAAACATTTAAAAAGACTTAAATTTAAAATTTGTATGCATTTCTTGTACATATTAATATCAGTAATTATTTACTAATATATATATATATATATATATATATATATATATATATATATATATATATATATATGTATGTATATATATATGTATATATATATATATATATATATATATATATGTATATATATATATATGTGTATATATATATATGTATATATATATATATATATATATATATGTATATATATATATGTATATATATATGTATATATATATATATATATATATATATATGTGTATATATATATATATATATATATATGTATATATATATATATATATATATATATATATATATATATATATATATATATCTTTACTAGTTATACAAATTTATTTTTCTTCTATTAATTAATTAACTAATTGTTTCATTAAGCCCTGGGATGGTCTAGCGAACTTTTCAGGGTGTACCCCACCTTCGCCCACATTTGGCTGAGATAGGTGCAAGCCTAATTAGGAAAAAGCGGTTGAGAAAATGAATGAATGGATTGATTGATTGAATCTTTAGCACCTCAGGTGGCATGCTGGCGCAGTGGTGAGCACCTTCACCTCACAGCTTCAAGTCCCCGACTCTGCGATGGTCTCCTCGTGCCTCTGTGAGTTTTCTCTGGGTTGTCCGGTTTCCTCCCACAGCTCAAAGGATTTACATTCATGTAATTTTGCAGATGCTCTTTTCCAGATTGACTTACATTTTTCATACAACTGAGCAACTGAGTAAATAATTTAAAAACATATATTAATTATTATCTCATCATTCATTTTTAAGATTATATTTTAAAACTGATTCATTACACGACTCCTACAAGTACTGGTGGACGGTATAAACATGGACTTCACTGGAATTACATGTCAAGAAGTTCTTGTCCGGTTCCACAATATCATTTCTTTTCACATATTAGTGTCTCACAAAGTCCCCAGAATGAACGAAACGTCCCTTCATCCGGAGATGAATATAAACTGAGAGCTTCACGGACGACCGAAACATCCAGCGCTGTTTAATAACCCGTAGCGTAGGCAGGAGCCATTATTCCAGAGTGTGTATCAGGGTGTTTATTATGTCTCATAAGCCCTATGTGTTGAAAAAACATACTGGGGTCACACCCAGGTGACTTTCATTCGTCACGCTTGAAGACACGAGATCGGGTTAAAATGTGTTTAAGTGAAGACCAACAACCTTTTTAAATTCAACCATGAAGTCAATCCGTCTAATCTCTCGCGAATCCAGGAACCGTGTTCCAGAGCTGGTCCTGGATCAGTGTCCAGTGCTCATGGCAGACATAAATGGAGCTGATCCATACTCAGTGAATAGGCTGAGATTTCCACCCTGAAGGTCACACATGGGGCAGATTAACACTTCTGTTTGCTCTTCATGTACCGAGTGGTGTTGATCACAGGACGAAGGAGCGCAGTGTAATTATTTGTGTATTATTTGAGTTTTCTAATTGAAGGCATTCTAGACTAAATACATTAGACAGGAATTCGAGGCATGTGGACGAATTCAAAGTGCAGCCCGTTTTCTATATGTTTTTCCATGTCATACCTTTCATATTCGATGCCATCGTGTCATGAGTTTTATGAAGCTGAAACACATCTACTGGATGCTTCTCATCACTTTTATTTGAATTCTGGCTTTAGTTTACAGACGAATGTACAGGTCCTTCTAAAAAATTAGCATATTGTGATAAAGTTCATTATTTTCTGTAATGTACTGATAAACATTAAACTTTCATATATTATAGATTCATTACACACAACTGAAGTAGTTCAAGCCATTTATTGTTTTAATATTGATCATTTTGGCAAAAAAGTAAAGAAAAAACAAAAATTCCTATCTCAAAAAATTAGCATATTTCATCCGACCAATAAAAAAAAGTGTTTTGAATACAAAAAAAAAGTCAACCTTCAAATAATTATGTTCAGTTCTGCACTCAATACTTGGTGGGGAATCCTTTTGCAGAAACGACTTCTTCAATGCGGGCGTGGCATGGAGGCAATCAGCCTGTGGCACTGCTGAGGTGTTACGGAGGCCCAGGATGCTTCGATAGCGGCCTTAAGCTCATCCACAGTGTTGGGTCTGGTGTCTCTCAACTTTCTCTTCACAATATCCCACAGATGGGCTTCAGGTCAGGAGAGTTGGCAGGCCAATTGAGCACAGTAATACCATGTTCAGTAAACCATTTAGCAGTGGTTTTGGCACTGTGAGCAGGTGCCAGGTCGTGCTGAAAAATGAAATCTTCATCTCCATAAAGCTTTTCAGCAGATGGAAGCATGAAGTGCTCCAAAATCTCCTGATAGCTATCTGCATTGACCCCGCCCTTGATAAAACACAGTGGACCAACACCAGCAGCTGACATGGCACCCCAGACCATCACTGACTGTGGCTACTTGACACTGGACTTCAGGCATTTTGGCATTTCCTTGTCCCCAGTCTTCCTCCAGACTCTGGCACCTTGATTTCCGAATGACATGCAAAATTTGCTTTCATCCGAAAAAAGTACTTTGGACCACTGAGCAACAGTCCAGTGCTGCTTCTCTGTAGCCCAGGTCAGCTGCTTCTGCAGCGGTTTCTGCTTCAAAAGAGGCTTCACCTGGGGAATGCGGCACCTGTAGCCCATTTCCTACACACGCCTGTGCTCGGTGGCGCTGGATGTTTCTACTCCAGACTCAGTCCACTACTTCCACAGGTCCCCCAAGGTCTGGAATCAGTCCTTCTCCACAATCTTCCTCAGGGTCCGGTCACCTCTTCTGGTTGTGCAGCGTTTTCTGCCACACTTTTTCCTTCCCACAGACGTCCCACTGAGGTGGCTTGATCGAGCACTCTGGGAACAGCCTATTCGCTCAGAGATTTCTTTCTGTGTCTTACCCTCTTGCTTGAGGGTGTCAATGATGGCCTTCTGGACAGCAGTCAGGTCGGCAGTCTTACCCATGATTGTGGTTTTGAGTAATGAACCAGGCTGGGAGTTTTTAAAAGCCTCAGGAATCTTTTGCAGGTGTTTAGAGTTAATTGGTTGATTCAGATGATTAGGTTAATAGCTCGTTTAGACTACCTGAACATCATATTCTAATATTTTGAGATAGGAATTTTGGGTTTTCATGAGCTGTATGCCAAAATCATCAGAATTAAAACAATAAAAGACCTGAAATATTTCAGTTGGTGTGTAATGAATCTAAAATATATGAAAGTTTAATTTTTATCAGTACATTACAGAAAATAATGCACTGAAATACATTGAAGTAGAAACAAAAATTGAAGGAGAAAATATAGGGGCAGTGGTGGTCTAGTGGTATAGGGCGCTGGATCGCTGATCCAAAGGTTGTGGGTTCGAGTCCCACTCTCCACAGGGTTGTCACTAACCCCCCCCCCCCCCCACTGCAGCTAACTGGGTTATCAAAGGCGGGCCATGTCTGTCACTGTCTATGGTGAGAGGCATGTAAAAGAACCATTGCTGACTTTCGTAAAGAGTTGGCTGCAAAGTCGTCAGCGTGTTTCTGTCCCTTGCTAAAAAGGGTTGTGACAGGACGGGCATCCGACGTAAAAACCTCTGCCAAATCAAACATGCGAATCAAGATGATTCGCTGTGGCGACTCCCGAGTAAAAGGGAAAAAGCCGAAAGGAAGACAGACAGAAAATAATGAACTTTATCACAATATGCTGATTTTTTGAGAAGGACCTGTAGTTCCTGAGGAATTCGCTTCATGCTCCATAACAGTGATGACATCAGCCTTAAAACTGATGAAATAAAATTATCAACAGGAAAACAGAGGCATGCTGGAGTAAGGCATTCCGGAATCTTTTCCTGAGCAACACACAAAATCCTGCTAATGATATTTCTGAATACACTACGTACTGAAACAGTCCATGAAAACTGTGCTATGGAGTAACTGTATACTGTACAGTGTAGATTACGGCGGCGTAGTGGTGATCACGTCCGTCTCACAGCAAGAAGATTACATTAGCTTTCTGGTGCATCTCAATAAATTAGAATATCATTCAAAATTTGATTAATTTTAGTAATTCGGTTCAAAAACTGGCCCTCCCATGGACCCACCACCCGTGGGAGGGTCTATAGGGATCGAGTGCAATGTGCGTTGGGTGGCAGCCGGAGGCATGGGTTCTGTCGGACTGATTCTCGGTTCCTGACTCTGACTCTTGCCCAAACATGTCCCTGTTGTGGTGTTTCGGACATGTCCAACCGGGGAAAGACCCTGGGGTCGGCCTAGAACACGCTGGGCCGACTATGTCTCTCGGCTTGTCTGGGAACGCCTCAGTGTGCCCCCCTCCCCGGAAGAACCGGAGGAAATGGCTGGGGAGAGGGATGTCTGGACCTCTGCTTAGGTTTCTGCCCTCGCGACCCGACCCCGGAAGAAGTGGAAGAAGAAAATGATGATGATGATGATGGTTCAAAAACTGAAGCTCTATATGTTATATCGATTCAGTACACACAGATATATATTTCAAGTGTTTATTTCTTTTAATTTTGATGATTATAACTTACAGCTAATGACCCCCAAAAATAAAACAACAACAACAACAACAACAACAACAACAAAAGTATCTAAGAAAATTAGAATTTTGTGAATAAGTTCAGTATTGGAGACTCATGGTCTCAGACTCTAATCAGATAATTAACTCAAAACACCTGCAAAGGTTCCCTGGGTCTTTAAATGACCTGCCAGTCTGGATCAGTACACGACACAACCAATGGGAAGACTGCGGACTTGACGGTTATCCAGAAAATGATCACTGACACCCTGCGCATGGAGGGTGCGACCTGGAAGGTCACTGTTAAAGCTGGCTGTTCACAGAGCGCTGTACGAAGGAACATCAACAGAAAGTTGAGTGGAAGGAAAAAGTGTTCAGGAAAGGTGCAAGAAGCACCAGAGATAACCACAGCTTTGTGAGGAAAGTGAAACGAAACCCATTCAAGAATTTGGTGGAGATTCACAGGAAGTGGACGGCTGCTGGAGTCAGTGCCTCAAGCCACTCTTGAACCCGAGACAATGCCAGAGACGTCTTACCCGGGCTCAGGACTAAAAGAACCGGACTGTTGCTCAGTGATCCAAAGTGCTGAAAGTAGATTTTGCATTTCTTTTGGAGATCACGGTCCCAGAGTCTGGAGGAAGAGACTAGAAGCACAAAATGCAAGTTGCTTGAGGTCCAGTGTAAAGTTTCCTAAATCAGTGGTGGTTTGGGGAACCGTGTCATCTGCCAGTGTTGGTCCACTGTGTTTTCTCAGGTCTGAGACAAGTGCAGCTGTCTACCACGAAGTTTTGGAGCACTTTATGCTTCCCTCTGCTGACCAGCTTTACGGAAATGCTGATTTGATTTTTCAGCACCAATCGGAACCTTCCTTCACCGCCAGAAGTACCGATTCCTGGTTTGAGGACCATGGTATCCCTGTGATTGATTGGCCAGCGGACTCACCTGACCTAAACACCTCAGAGAATCTGAGGACTTGTACAGAGGAAGAAGCAGGACACCAAACCCAACAATGCAGAGAGTCAAAGGCCACTGTCAGAACGACCTGGGCTTTCATAACACCTCAGCAGCGCCACAGACTCACTGCCTCCGTCCCATGTTGCACTGTTTCGGAAATGTACGCAAAATAAGCTCCGACCAAATATTACGTTCTGTACATGTTCACGCTTTTACGCCCAACATTTCCATAGCAATGCTTTTTTATTAGTCTCGAGTAATATTCTCATTTTCGGAGACACTGGATTTTTGAGTTTTCATTCGCTGTAAATAATAATAATCATAGAATTAAAAGAAGTACAAATTTAAAATATATTAATCAGTGTGTAATGAATCTATATAATATACAAATATTTACTTTTTAAACTGAATTAGTAGAATTGATCAAAATTTGGAAGATATTTTAATTTGAGATGCAGTAGTAGATTAGAATCCTTCCTGTCATTGCGCAGTGGAATTGGGCTGCCGTCCCACACGGGTGCAAAAGAACTCGAACATACAATGCACACAATTAAAAATATTAAATATAAAAATAAGAAATATGCACAGTACTGTGCAAATGTTTGAGGCACATGTAAAGGTGTCGAACAAAGATGGCTGATATTTACGTATAAATTCTGACATTAAATTAAAGATCCTTACATAAAAATTCTACAAAGCACAATAAAGTGTAATAAATGAAAATAATTCAATTTGAGGTGTGATGATGACTTTTTGTTTATAAATAGAAGAGCATCAGAGCCAGTCTGTGCAGTTTTACAAGTACAGTATCTACCGGGTCCCTTACAGAACCAGACCCAGTTCTCCAGGAAATGTTGAACGTGATACTTGATTCTTTATTTGCATTTAAACCGCAGGAGACTTCGTCATATTTTCCTCTGAAAAGTCGTCTCATACGGAATATGCTACTTTCTTTCAGATACTGTGCTAACATTTCTTTTTGTTGTTCAAAATCACATTCATTCATTTTCCGAACCGCTTAATCCTTATTAAGATCGCGGGAAAGCTGGCGCTCATCTCAGTAGACTCTGGGCAAGAGCAGAGTGCACCCTGGACAGCTCACAAGGCCATAAAAACGCCGACGGCTATGCAGGAGCTCATGACTAAAGTCAGTCATGGTTCCTTTACATGAACCTCTCACCACCCAGTCAGCTGCGGTACCAAGCCTTGGGGCTTGAACCCCCAACCTTGGAACCAGTAATGCAATCCTACCACCGGGCCACCACTGCCCTGCTGGAAAGCTAATGCTAATCTAAAGCTAAATCTAAAGTGTTGCTAATATACAAATTATAAATAAAAAATCTATAGCAAAATTTATATGAAATATATGGGGTGCCTACAACTTTTGCACAGAGCTGTTTATCTATATGTACCCACCCACCCACACACACACACACACACACACACACACACACACACACACACATGCATATGTGCAGTCAAAAAACAAAATATATTGTAGTGCAAAGCAAGCAGATTTAATCTGGGCATTGATCTCATGAGCGTGTAATGGTGTACTGCACCTAGTTATTGCAGTATTTGGATGTTTTTTTTTTTTTTTTTTAATTTATTATTGAGATTGCCTTGTTATAGAATCCGTCCCTAAGTCTGTTCATCGTTGATCTCAGTGCCCTGTATCTCCTGCAGCTTTCACACCCTGGGTCCTTGGTGCGTGGTACGGATGCCAGCAGGAGGGAAGAGGTTGGCCAGTGATTATTTGAATACCCAGAAGGTCCTGGATTTGAGTCCCAGACGGAGGGGTTTCTGTGTGGAGTTTGCATGTTCTCCCTGTGATTGCGTAGGTTTTCTCTGGGTACACCGGTTTCTTTCTCCAGTCCAAAAACATTAGGTGAACTGGCTGTTTCAAACTGCCATGACTGTAGGTGTGTGAGTGATTGTGTGTATGTTAGCCCTGAAATGGTCTGGAGAGTTTTTAGGGTGTACCCCACCTTCGCCCAGTGATGGCTGAGATAGGCTCCATGTCCCCGACATGATTAAGCACTTCAGTAAATGAGTAAGAGTTAGTGAGTCATTTGATAAAACCTCTTAATCTGACTGGAGTTGAGAAGAGGCTCGAGCCTATTTCAGTTGAGTTTGGGTGCAGGCGGGGTCCACCCTGAATCCATCACGAGGCCAACTCCGACAAGGTAGTGCAATTTGGAGCAGCATTGTGCATATTTTTGGACTGTGGGATGAAGATGGAGTATAGGGAGGAAACCCAGCAAGCACAGGGAGACATGCACACAGAAACACCTTCACCAAGTCTGGGACTCAAACCCAGGACCTTCCTGCTGCGAGGTGGACATGCGAACAACTACACCCCGGTGCTGCCCTTATCATGTATTATCATCGGTTATAAGATAATATCGGTTCTGTCTGATTCTCTACAGCGACAGCATTTAGCAGACGTTCTTATCCGGAGTGTCTACCTTTTTGTTCACCTATATTTTTTTTGTGTCGGAGATCGGTGCAGTGCATTAACTACGGCGGCACTAAGCATGGATGATGTCATACATACCCTATAAGGTACGGGTTTTATTTACCCATCAATTTGTCTTATAGAATGTTCACTGTTACATTGGTGTGAGCAATTCATTCATTCATTCATTTTCTGAACCGCTTAATCCTAATGAGGGTCGTGGAGAGGCTGGCGCCCATCCCAACCGACTCCAGGTGAGGGCAGAGTACACCCGCAGAGTTGCACGCTGACGGCTATGCAGCTCCCCTTGTCGAAAGTCAGCATTGGTTCTTTTACATGAACCTCACACCATCGACAGTGAGAGGCATGGCCGGCCTTTGATAACCCAGTTAGCTGCACTGGCGGGAGACAGGGGCAACCCGTGGCGAGTGGGGCTTGAACCCCCAACCTTAGGATCAGTGATACAGCACCTTTACCACTAGGCCACGGCTGCCTGTGAGCAATTCATTCATCGTTCATTTTCTGAACTGCTTCATCATCATTAGGGTTTCAGGCAGGCTCGTGCCCATCTCAGCCGACTCTGGGTGAGGGCAGAGATCTCTCCAGGCCATCGCAGGGCACAAACACACTCATGGCCTACTCTTTACAAATGGCAGCAAATGTTCTTTCCCATGCCTCTCACCAAAGATAATGGCCTTTGGATATGACCAAATAAATTAGAAAAAAAAAAAAACTCTTTTGTTTGAAGGTTTTTGAAAGATCTGAAGGTGACTCAAGGTCAAATGTAATTGTGTCATTTGAATATCCACATAAGCTTTCTTATTGTAGTAAATCCATTGTGGCATGTCTATTGCACTTTCTTCAAAGTTGCAAGCACTCTGTCTGCACAAATTTATGAGTTTGCTCAGATCTTCACCTTTGACCTTGGCATTCCAAAATCAAATCACCAGTGTGACCGCAAGTCTCAAGTTTTTCATGTAGGCCCACACCCACTGTATAAATCCATCCATGTTGCCTCATCATTCTGATCACTGTTACGTTGTTTATTATGCCAGGGTTTAAGTCTTGGCTCCATGTGGCCTTGCATGAGAAGAATATCCCAGATAATCAGTTACAGATAAAGGATGAGGAATGACTCTCTATGAGAAGGTGTTTGCAAACTTCTGATTGTGTCTGGATGACAGAATATGAACATAATTCTCCTCTAAGCTTCCACCAGTAATGCGCGGGATACATCTGAGGAACCATTCAGTAATCTGTCAAATAAAGAATGCTTCAAACGGCCTGTCAGATTTGTCTCCAGAGGGTCCTGTTGTAGACGTGGTTTCTAAATCCAGAGCACTAAAACCCAAAAACTATCCATTTTATCTTCATTTTGCGCTTCCTCACTCTCCCACATGCGCAGTCAGCAGTTCACTTTTATAGATATGAGTAAATGTCATTCAGAAATAGGGGCTCTATGCATGACTGAGATATCTGTCATCACTGTTGATGTCGGCCTCCAGATTTTAGGGGTTGAGGTTAACAGATGGAGTGTGACCTGTAAATCTGGGTGAAGCAGTAAGGCCTTCCTGACCCAGAGTGACCCCTGCACATGTTACGCAACACCAACTTTCTTCTTGCATAAACGCACAGCATGTTTTTCTTGTACATCAAGGTTGGAAAGCAAGCAAACTGAAGAAACTCCCCATTTATCCATCCTTATTCTTTCTTTGGCCACCTCCAGCTCTTCTGGGTAAATCCGATGTGGTCCTACGTCAACCAAGAAATAGAATCTCTCCAGCATATTCTTGGTCTGCCCCAGGATCTCGCCCCGGTCAGACATGCCCAGAACACCTTTTGAGGAATCCAGGACGCAGCCGAACCACATGCCTGAAACACCTTAATTTGTGGACGAGTAGTGTGACCTAGCTGGTCTCATCGCTAAGGCGCTAGTGTTTCGGTCTGCCCTCCTGACGGTCCACAGGATCGGGTCAAGTGATATGTGCATCAGGCATGAGCCGAAGGCAGGGGTCTTGGTGGTCTGACATCCAGCTGACATTTTTAATTTTAGGAACCAGATTATCTTTCTTTCTTTCTTTTTTTTTTATAAATGCTGACCAACTGTTGTGCTCTATGAGAAATAAAATGTTTTGGATGACGAGCAATCACGAGTTCATATCCATAAACAATACAAGAACCATTCGTGGAGACGATTGGTGGGAGGGGAATACTCTCTCTCATCTCGTGAATCACAGTGTCATTAGCCAACCACAGGCATCTGTGATCTCTAGTATGTGGAAGTGGGTGGATTGTGCTCTCTGAGTGTGCCAAGCTGGTCTGTGGGAAAAACTGTCATGTGATGTTATGGAAAAACAATCGACTTTTATCGCGGAACAGTTGACTTTCAATGCAAAAAAAATGAAAAGAAAAGAACAATCCCAAAACAATCAGCACTTAATATGTAAGTAAGGTTTTTTACTCATTTTGTATTACACCTGGATATAAAAGGAGTGTAAAAAAATATGAGGGCTCAGAGTGTCGCATCATCGCGTGATGGGAGCCAATTGGCTGAGCTCTCACAGGAGGGAGGGACAGCACATGCTCACTTCCCTGTCACTCACAGTGATCTCCAGCCAATCATGGGCATCTGTGAGCTCATTTACACAAGGGGGTGGATAGTGCTTTCCCTCCCAGTGTGTTAGACCGCCCCCAAATACGCATGCGCTGCAGTTTGACAAGAGGTGGGTGGCTAGCGTTGATGGTCACCACCTGGTCAGTGGTGATCGTGTGATAGGGGAGGCAATAACTGATGGGTGGGAATTGGATAAGACTAAATTAGGGAGAAAATAAATAAAAAACAAATAAATAAATATTAAGTATGATGTAGATCATAAGGTTGTATGTCGATGATACCGTAGCCATTCATGGCCATGATTGATGGGAGGGGAGTGCACTCTGTCACCTTGTGAATTACACTGTTGTACCTAATCATGGGTATTTGAGAGCTCTAGAACAGTGATCCCCAACCCCCAGGCCGCGGACCGGTACCGGTCCGTGGATCAATTGGTACCGGGCCGAACAAGAAATAATAATTTATTTCTGTTTTATTTATTATCTGAGTCTGAACGATCTTTTATTTTTGAAAAAAAAATATTTTTAAAATGACCGTATTCTCTCGGTTACATGTCGGTCATTCGAGCACTAAAATAAAACCCACAAAGGGACGGCACATGAACAGAGGTGAGTTGGACATGTTACAAACAATAGCAGGGATTTCGGGTGAGACTGAGCCTGAGCCTTGATTCTCCCAGCCGGTGCACCATCACCTGTGGGTTTTTTTTTTAAAGAAGAGTTTGAGCTCGATTAAAAATGTAACGCTTAATCCTGATGAGGGAGGCTGGCACACATCTCAGCCGACTCTGGGCAAGGGCGGGGTATTATATTTACAATATAAACAAGCTGGTCGTCCCCCCCCCCCCCGCAGTAAAATTGTCAAGCGTTGACCGGTCTGCGGTGATAAAAAGGTTGGGGACCACTGCACTAGAATACTCAAGAGGGTATTTAATACATTCACAATTTTTGAAAGTCATCATGCAACTCATGGAGATGAAGACTTACATACAGTCAACCAGATTTGACCACCTAGCTTAAGCAGGGGGGGTTTCTGGGAAATGTGGCCGACTGTTTCTCTTTGCGTTGACGAGTACAGAAGAGCTTCAGTAAATCCACATTATCAGCTTTAAAAATTCCAGTGAGGTTCCTAAAACCTGGATTACTCACTTCCTCCTGACTGTTTAATAACTCCTCACGAAGAGCCAGATTTCAGTAAGGTAAAGCAGATATACAGGATTATCACCACGACCTTTGACCCATCCTGGTATTAGTGAGACCTAAATCACAGGCGACGTTGGAAGAGCACTATTTGTTACAGCGTATACCTTTTACAAATCCGAAAACCTGCGTTAAAGGTTTATCAGAGTGCTCAGCTTTCTCATATCAGTCTTCAGGGCTGTGTTCTAAACAGCTGTTGATAATCTGAAGCTGCTCTGGGATCAGTGTGTGGTATACACTAACAAATACGATCAAGAGTTGGAATTACTTTGCAGTGTGACACGACTGCAACACAGTGATGAAAGCGAAACGCCGTCCAACCCAACCGGCAATCAATCAGCGTTTAATTCTTTAAATCCTGCTGTTCAATCTTTAAGAATTTATAAACACGGTGATCAGCTCTGACACACTTGCGGTCTGTTGTGCTCACCGGTCCATACAGGTCCTTGTGTGGATTTTAAAGCTGCTTTATTCAGTAAAATGTTTGCGTCTCAGTGCCTCTATTTCTCATTAACATTCCCACCTGTGGAGCTATCGATGCTGTTTCAGCTCTTATCTATGTGACAAATAACTCTGTAAATAAATTAAAATAGGTGGCCTGGGTCATTAAGGCGTCCACTAAACACAACGCGAGACCGGTTGATCGCACCGAGGCCGATCCTGACCGTTATTCCAAGCTTGTACTCACTAGCCTCTTTGATGTGGCTACAGCTTGACCCTGTCAGCGTGCCATCTCTGCTGAAAGGGAGATATTAATCTTGGCTGGTGACCCGTGAATAGCTTACTGGGCTGGGTGAGCATCGAGGGCACAAGATTAGATTAACCCGCCACCCAAACTTTTACAAAACATTTCTAGAATAAATGCCCTTTTCAGTGCATTAATTATTAAACAGAACCCCATTTAGACGGTAAAGAAGACCTGAACTGGAAATGCAGCTGAAATATTAATTATATAATATATTTAACAGTTCTTTCTTTAAGAACCGAAATGCTCACAAATCAGTAAACTTTCATTCATTTTCTAAACCACTTGTTCATAATTAGGGTCCCAGGGAGGCTGGTGCCCATTTCAGCCGACCCTGGGCGAGAGCTGGGCACAACCTAGACAACCTGCTTGCCAGATAACTGCAGGGCCAACACACAAATACAGTGGTACGTCACTTTATGAAATTAATCCGTTCCAGAGCCTTTTTCGTAACCTTTTACACCCTGAATTATTTTCTAGCTGTAATATATATATATATATATATATATATATATATATATATATATATATATATATATATATATATATATATATATATATCATGCTTTTTTTGGGACTCAGGTAAGTTGGTTAAAGATGATAAGTACTGAAAATATGAATTTTGCATTAATTATAAAAAATAATAATACATGACTAATTAGTCACATCCGGTCGGAAAGATTGAATAAATATTAATAATAATGGTTGACGAACTCACATCTGTAAGAAACGTGCAAATTTTGTAAAGTGAAAAGCAAAAGATTTTTTTTTTTAAATCACATATCCTTTATTGCATTATCAATAACGAATCATAATATATCACAAACCTTGAAAAAAATTATCTTTTAAAAAAGTAACGGTATAAAACGAGCCTTATAAGAATATTTTGGCATAGAAATACTGGCACAGATGCTACTTATAAATGTATGTAAAATAAAATGGATCACGTTGAAATAAAAAAATGATAAAAAATCCTTTGGTATCAGAATAAGGGTGTTCACAGTTCTGCGGTACTTCATCCTGCAACTACTCATGATAAGCTTCGAAGCAGTTGGATTTGCTGTTCAGGCTCATGTTGCATTTTTTGCATTTAACATTTTTGCATCTTTGCCTTTTTTCTGTAATTCGTTGAAGATGCCCAACGCCGTCTTTTTCAATGGCAACTGAAGGATGATGACAGCCCTGTTTAGGAGGTTTGCTCGGCTCTGTGCTAGACGTGAGGGGGGTATGGGGGGAGGCACAAGCCGGTGTCTCACCTTCACGCCGGTCCCAAGCCCAGATAAATGCAGAGGGTTGTGTCATGAAGGCCATCCGACGTAAAACCAATGCCAAACTTGATATGCAAATCACAAATAGTACCGCCATACAGGATCGGTCGAGGCCCGGGGTAACAACGACCGCCATCAGTGCTGTTAACCAACAGGGTGTTGATGGAAATTGGACTACTGTTGGTCGAAAAAGGAGAGGCAGGAGGTGTGTCCATAGGCGGAGAGAGAAGAGGAAAGGCATGAATCTAGGAATGAGAGTAGAGACTTTGAATGTTGGAACTATGAAAGGAAAAGACAGAGAGCTGGCTGACATGATGCAGAGGAGGAAGGTGGACATACTGTGTGTTCAGGAGACCAGGTGGAACGGTAGCAAGGGTAGAAGCTTAGGAGCAGGGTTTAAGCTGTTTTATCATGGTGTGGATGGGAAGAGAAATGGAGTAGGAGTCATCTTGAAGGAGGGGATTGTAAAGAATGTTCTAGAAATGAAAAGAGTGTCAGACAGAGTGATGAGTCTCAAGTTAGAAATTGAAGGCGTGATGGTCAATGTTGTTAGTGCTTATGACCCACAGGCAGGATGTGAGCTAGAAGAGAAGGAGAGATTCTGGAGTGAGTTGGATGAAGTGATGCAGAGTACCCTTAGAGGTGAAAGAGTGGTCATTGGAGCAGACTTCAATTGACATGTTGGTGCAGGCAACAGAGGGGACGAGGAAGTGATGGGCAGGTTTGGTATCCAAGACAGGAACACAGAAGGACAGATATTGATCGATTTTGCAAAAAGGATGGAAATGGCTGTGGTAAATACTTTCTTCAAGAAGAAACAGGAGCATAGGGTGACTTATAAAAGCGGAGGTAGGAGCACACAGGTAGACTACATCTTGTGTAGGCGATGTAATTTGAAGGAAGTCAGTGACTGCAAAGTAGTAGCGGGTGAGAGTGTTGCCATACAGCATAGGATGGTGGTGTGCAGGATGACACTGATGGTGAGAAAGGTGAAGAAGGCAAAGGCAGAGCAGAAGTCAAAGTGGTGGAAGCTGAAAAAGGAAGAGGGTCGTGTTGACTTCAAGGAGGAGTTGAAACAGGCTTTGGGTGGTCAAGAAGTGCTTCCAGATGACTGGACAACTACAGCTAATGTGATCAGGGAGACAGGTAGGAGAATACTTGGTGTATCATCTGGAAGGAAAGTAGATAAGGAGACTTGGTGGTGGAATGAGGAAGTGCAGGAGTGTGTACAAAGGAAGAGGTTAGCTAAGAAGAAGTGGGACACTGAGAGGACTGAAGAGCATCTGAGAGGACTGAAGAGGAGTGAAGAATTCGTCACCATCGGGCGTAAAGGGTTAATCTGGATTTTTCATAAATTGAATTGCATTTTACATGTAAAACGTGTGATTCGTTCCAAGGCCCCCAATACTACCCCCTAAACCTTTTAAAATTATAAAAGCATACTTTTTAAGACCTCCTTCTGCTTCAATATCGTATCGATGGTAGATGGGTTTGGCCATATTCTTTTGCGATATCACTCAACCGCATGCCACAAGCCCGCTTCTTCTTTTCACTCAGATCGGAAATCACACTTGTGCGAGCGTGTGTGTGTGTGTATGTGTGTGTGTTTGTGTGTGTGTGTGTGTGTGTGTGTGTGTGTGTGTGTTCGTGTGTTGACTATCTCTTCTTAGCAGAGTCATAATCTTACAAATGTTGATGGAAAGTTAAAAGCCTGAGTCAAAAAACTCATGAAACAACAGTAACTCTGTCCTTTACATGAAAAGCATTATGGGAGATGCAGCTCCATAATAGCCAATGGGATTGTTTGAATGGCACGTTTTAATGTTTGAATGCCACGTTTGGCGCGTTTCGTAAGGAGAACTTGTTTTGTATACAGAGACAAAAAAATTTGGAAAATGTTTTTCGTAACCTGGATTTTTCATTTGCTGGGACTATCGTAATGTGAGGTACCACTGTACAACCCTTCACTTTCACACCTGGGGCAATTTGGAGCAGCCGATTGGCCTACTGGGCATCTTTTTGGACTGTGGGAGGAAGCCGGAGTACCTGGAGGAAACCCGCTCAAGCTTGGGGAGAACAAGGAAACTCCACACAGAAACGCCCGAGCCGAGCCTGGGAACTGAACCCAGGATCTTCTTGCTGTGGTGCAGATGTGCTAACGATTCCACCTCCGTGTCACCCGCCGTAAAGTTTCAGAATAGTCCTGTAAAACATAATCGTTGGTACAAGCACTTCTTCTTCTTCTTCTTTTCCTTTCGGCTTTTCCCTTCAGGGGTCGCCACAGCGAATCATCTGCCTCCATCTCACCCTATCCTTTGCATCTTCTTCTCTTACACCAACGACCTTCATGTCCTCCTTCAAGCACAACTTTCTTAAAACATAAACCATTCCGCAGCTAAACTTTCACACAATTTCACACAAAAAACTTTTACAAAGTGTAAATAGTCACAAGTGAACTCCAGCAACTCTTTCCCGTGGTGGAAAATATACCGACCTTTATGAAGCGCCGCCACTGAAGACACATCTCACATAAAGCAACACGCTTCAACCTGTTATTTTTAGACTGTAAAGAATAATATGATTTCCTGTTCGTGAGCTGTTACTACAGAAACAATAACATTTCTTCAGCACCAGTCAGATTCAAGAAGTCAACAGTACTGTGGTAGAAACCTCTTTAACTACTCCCAGACCCATTGTTTTTATTAGCATGATAAATGCTAACAGTGATAGATCTGATGAAGCTGAACTCCAGCAGTAACGGCATAGGCATGTTTTGCCAGTTTTACGGATCCCGCGAGGCTCGTAGAGCAGAGAGAGGCTGTCTTCATGCGGCCTGTGAGTACAGTAGCTGTAGACATGTACAACGTTTTCATCCTGCACAGCTGTGTGTATCTACAGATGAATAAACATGAGAAATGCACAATAGAGTCGCGAGAGCCAAACAAGGCTACAGGGCCGCTTCCCAGTTTAATGTCCGCCCCCTGAGATGTTATTATTCTGTGACTCTGTCAGATGTTCATTGTGTGTCTTCTTTCAAAAACTACTCCACTAACTCACATTCAGACGGCACTACGTCTCTCTCGAGTGAGAACTGAGTTGGGACAATACGCTTGTTGTGTGTTAACACTGCGTTTGGACGTGAACTGCAAAACCTCACAACCCCCTTCCAGCACCTCCATTTCAAATGTTTATATAAGGAGGTCATTTTCGCAATCTTAATTCCTCACGTTTAGGCTTATAGCAAAACCTGAGGGTGAAAAAGAATAAAAAATGTGCATGTGGAAGTCTCTTCCCCAAAAACACATTCGAGAAGTATGAAACCACGGCCATTCATCATCATTCACTCATACACTCACTCACTCACTCACTCACTCACTCACACACACACACACACTCACGCACTCACTTACTTACTCACACACTCACGCACTCACTTACTTACTCACACACTCACGCATTCACTCACATACTCATGCACTCACGCACTCACACATTCACTCACACACTCACTCACTGACATCCTCACTCTCTCACTCACTCACTCACTGACATCCTCACTCACGCACTCACTCACTCACTCACTCACTCACTCACTCACACACTCACTAACTCACTGACATCCTCACTCACTCACTCACTCACACACTCACGCACTCACACACTCATGCACTCACGCACTCACTCACTCACTCACTCACTGACATCCTCACTCACGCACTTACTCATTCACTCACTCATTCACTCACTCACTCACTCACACCCTCACTCACACACTCACTCACTCACACACTCATGCACTCACGCACTCACTCACTCACTCACTGACATCCTCACTCACGCACTTACTCATTCACTCACTCATTCACTCACTCACTCACACCCTCACTCACACACTCACTCACCCACACACTCATGCACTCACGCACTCACGCACACGCACTCACACACTCACGCACTCACTCACACACTCATGCAGTCACGCACTCACTCACTGACATCCTCACTCACACACTCACGCACTCACACACTCACGCACTCACACACTCACGCACTCATGCACTCATGCACTCACGCACTCACACATTCACTCACACACTCACGCACTGACATCCTCACTCACTCATTCACTCACTCATATGCTGCAACGTGTAATTCTGTTTGAGTTGTGGTGAGGCTGGAACCTATCTCAGTCAAAACTGGTTTTAGGCAGGGTACACTCTTAACAGCATGACATACCACTGCAGGGCCTCTGTTTCTTTCTCTTTCTCTCTCTCTCTCGCTCTCTCTCTCTTTCTTTTTTCTCTGTCTCTCTGCTGTCTTTCGTCTTGCGCTATCTATCTCATCGTTCACATTCTATGTCCCTGTGAGATTAAATGTAATTCTATACAATGGGACCTCATGACAGAGCAGTATTAGTTATAATCTGGAAGGAACTCTGGGACAAAAGCATACTGATAAACTCCAGCTCTTTAAAATGTTCACCGCAGCGCAGCCTCAGCGTAATTCACAATCACATCCGTTGAGGTGAAGACAGAATTGAATGCATTTGATTAATTTGGTGTCTGAGAAATTTTTTCTGGAGGGAAGTGAAAGCTGAACATACAGCATGTCAACAACTTAAACTGGAGACCCTTCTTAAAGTTGGCGTATGGATGATTTAATATTAAAACATGCACGTCACATGTTCCATTCTCTTTCGCATCAAGACTATCAAGCACAAAGCATAGGCTGTATGCTGAAATGGGTTCCAATCGGGCACTGA